>CM070731.1:24120795-24707181 GCA_036346275.1 Otatea glauca | reverse complement strand
CCGGGCTCACCCTAGACCACCACAGCGAAACCCCCAAGGCTGGCGTCCGACTTCGGGGCATCTAGGGCTGGCCTCTTGCTCCCCTTCTTGCCCTTGCTTAGCCCGGGGAGCGACAGCATTTGGTTGGCTGTGTCCCGGAGCTCCTGGGTCTCCTGCACGAGCTCGTCATGATTAGCACCTGAGCCCGGGCTCTCGGGACCAAAAGTCAGAGCAAGAGGCGTTACCTAGCTGCTCCGCCTCAAGATGTTCTTGGGGCCGTCGCCGTCGAGGTCGTTTTGAGTACTCGAACAACCCGATCGGAGGTCGTATGCAAAAGTTATGGCTGTTTTAGTGTAGCGCGCTCGGGGAGGATTCCGAGTTGACTTCAAATATGCTGAAACGAGTCCAGAGAGGACTCCAGAAAACCAGAGAGGGCTTTCCTTATCTCCTCAAACTGAAACAAAAACTAGAGCTCTCCTTTCCTTTTCTGGTCAAACCGAAACCAATCTGCTTGGAAATTTTTTTCTCCGTTCTTCTTCTCTATATTTTTTTTGGCAAGGCAAGGCAGGGACGGCAAAGTGGATGTGTTTGCCTCAGCAGGAGTTAGATGGTTATTCCTTGCCGTGGCAGTTGGTGCAGCAGGAGGGGTGTTGCTGGCGGCAGGACCGGCTTGAAGGAAGGTGATGAACCTGCAGCAGCAAGGTGGCGACATCAAGGGCGACAACAAGATGCAATGACAAGATGAACCGTCCACCAATCTAAACTAAGACCAGCAACTCAACACGACGATGCAACCGAAAATTCAACAATGCAAAACACTGATAAGAATGTTGCAAGGTACAGAAGGTTTTTGGACAGCGGATGATCTACCACTTTTTTTTTGGCCTTTTCTGGACTTTAGGGATGAATCAATCTACTACTAATGAAATCAAGAAATCTCTCACCGAGCAACCCGAAGCTCTGATACCACCTGATGTGAGGTTGTGTCCCGATCTTTCGATGAGAGCGATAAC
Source organism: Otatea glauca (assembly GCA_036346275.1). NCBI lineage: Eukaryota > Viridiplantae > Streptophyta > Magnoliopsida > Poales > Poaceae > Otatea > Otatea glauca. The sequence continues at coordinate 24,706,189 of CM070731.1, read as the reverse complement.
TATCAATTTGGTGGAGCCGACTTTGACGATCCGACTACAACGTATGACGACGATACGCCTTAGCAATCGCTAAACCAACTCCGGAGTGTTATTGATCTTGCCGTGGGCACGATCAACCTGAACACGAGGTTCAATTCCTGCAAGCAACCGAAGAACAAGCAAGAACAATAGTAAAAGCAATCTGAAATTGCAAATAAGAATTGAAGGCAAAAACAAGATAGGGTTCTATTGAACATCTTGACAAGGTGCCTGTCCAGCACAACTCGAAGACACAAAGTTTGCACTTGGCTAAACTAATCAAACAAAACCCAAAACCCTAGATGAGGGTGCGGCTGGTTATTTATGAGATAAGAAGAGGAGGAGGTCGTCCAAAACCCTAGGAAACCGAATACGATTTGATTACAAGGCCCAAGGCCCACTCTGACTCGGACTGGAAAAGTGACGTGATTTGTTTTGTAGTTTCCGGACAGCTTAGAAGGAATTTAAAGGTGAGACTGGATCCATTGGAAAGAGAGCGAAAAGCTTTAAATCAAGTACTCATGTGCCCCAACATCCTTCTGGATCAAAAGTTATGGCTGTTTTAATTTGGTGCTGTAAGGAAGGCCGAATCCGAGTGGAACTGATGTGCACTAGAGTTGTCCCAACCTTCTGATGAGAACGATACAATGAACCACAAGATCAGCGACCAAACAATTACAACGTCACCACACGAGGCGAACAACCGAATCAAAGACCCGATCGATCCTTAAACCTGCTGCAATCAAGAACATGCAAGAACAAGGTGATAGCAATTTCAATCCAATAATCTCAACGAAAAACAAGGTGAGGTTCTGTTTTTCAACTCGAATGGTTTAGTCGACACACGCAAGATTGAGGAGGGACGCACACGGGGTCTACCAAAACACAACAAAACCTCCAAACTGAAGAATAGGGGTGAGAACCCAATATAAAGGGGTACCCACACAAGGGGGGCACCCAAGAGGGGTGCGGCAGCCAGGAAAGGGGCGCCGGCCAAAGGGGGGGTGGAACCCTAAAAGTACATGGGCCTTGGGCCCAAAAGAAAGGTGGCGTAGTACCTGGGATTTCTGTACCATGAGATTGTTGTGTGATTTCCCTTCTCTCCAAGAGGAATTTGGCCTCAGGATTAGATCCATTGGAATGGTTATCTCGATACCTTTCAAACGAGTTGTCGAACGTTGAAAACGGAGTTCGGATGTGGCCGTGGCGTCCGTTTGAAGAACTGCTGCTCCTGGATGGCCGAACCGGACTCGGCGACGAATTGGGCTTTATCTTGGGCCTTCCTTGGCGCGTGGGCTGCCCTCGGTGGATGTTTTTGGCGTGCTGGTCTAGGAAAGGTGGATGGTGATGTAAACCCGTTGGGTGAATTCCCGATCTTTCGATGAGAGGGCGTGGGATAACTCGATTTGTAGAGGAGACGACGTTCACGGCCCGACTACAGCCTTCCAAGGACGCTGCGCCTTAGCAATCGATACACCACCTCCTATGGCTGCCGCGATCTTGTGGAGCGCGACACCCCGACCACTAGGGCACTCGATCACGCAAGCAATCGAAGAACTAGCAAGAACAAGTAGAACAAGTCTTGAATTACTAGATGTAAAAGAAGGTTTCAAACTCAATCTCCAATAAGGTGGGGTTAGAAGACAAGAAGGCAGGCGGCTAATCCGGCCGCGCTTACAAGCAAGTAGCGAGCTAAACTTGATCTAAACAAAACCCAAGTGTTCCTGGTGGTGGCTAAGGGGTATATAAACATGGAAGGGTCGACCACAAGGGTGCTGGGGTCGAGCTCCAACCCTAGGACGCGTCCCTAATGGACCCAACTTGATACACGGCCCATTGGGCCAAAATATGGTGGCGCAAAGACACGAGCAGAAAAACCTCTCGGTAGTAATTTGACGGTTGCGGCCGCCTCGGAACAGATATGGACATGAGTCCGGATCCATATGAAAATAGACTTCTTCAGAAATCATCGAAGTACTTGAACGCCCCAATCCGAGTCCATATGCGACTGTGGCGTCCGCACAAGTTGGTCTTTGTCTTTGCGATCCGAATCCACTGCTGCGAATCCGTTTCCCTTTCGGTCCTCTCCTTGGTTCCTAAGCAAAACAAGAGTGCACACATCTCCACGGTCTAAACATGATGGACATGAACTCAAGAGTGAACTCACCTGATGATTAAGTTGACGAGCACGAGTAATAGGACCAGTAACAAGTGGTACTTGTGTAGGCGTGGATGTATCTTGTGTAGGCATGGTGTATCGTTGGTATTGATGTCCTCATCAGATGCAAAGGACTTGCTTCCGGATTAAGCCCTCCAGACGTCGTAGACGAAGTAGCGGCCAAAACAACGACGGTCGGGGACGAAGTAGCGGTCGTAGAAGAAGAAGGGGCAGCGATTGTATCCTTGGTTGGGATGTCCTCATCAGGAACTTGTGCACATGACGATCTGGTTTCAAGCTTGACATTTTGAGGTTCTTCTCCTTGGTTCCTAAGGACAATAAGATCATCACAAGGATTAAATAGCATTCCATTCTGAGAATCTCGTGTATCAAAACTTAGGAACATATTCACCTGATAATTAAGTCGACGTGCTCGAGCACGAGTAATTGGTCCTTGTAATATGGGTTCAGATTGTTGTGTATGAGATGAGTGACTAGGCGCGGTTGTGTCAATAGAAATGATGTCCTTGTCATCTGGAGACCTTGGGGCTGCTGGACCCGTTCACCTGGCAACTTCCAGCCGGGGAGAACGTGCCGCAGCCTCGGGACGACGAGATCGTGAGCACGGAGCAATACATGCTCTTCGGGTTGCGGACCCCGGAGAGCGACTTCTTGGCTGCGGTCCTGGCGCAGTGCGAGATCGAGCTCGTGAACTTGGTACCCAATTCTCTTCTTCACCTTTCCATCTTTGCTCATCTTTGCGAGGGGTTCCTGGGCATCCTTTCCACCCCCTCTTTGTTCTTTCGTTTCTATTCCTTGTCCCGCACCGCGAAGGACCCCGTCGTCGGGTGTCTCTATTTCGCTGCGGGCGGGGCTCCCTTGTTCCTTTCTCCAGATCCCGACCCAGGACTCGCTCGGGCCATGGTCGGAGAAGTGGTTTTATCTGAAGAAGGGCAAGGGGTGGCCTCGCATACCATGGCGCCGTGGTCGATGGCAAGCGGGAAATCCTGGAGCCTGAAGACTCGACGGCCGACCATGTGGCGGTCGCCTTCATCCACATCTGCGCGACGCGCGGGTTGAAGGGGCAGGCGGTCGTTTACGACTACGTGCAAAGCCGGGTGTTCCCTCTGTGGAAGAGGTTGCACCCTTTCTTCGAGATCACCGGGAAACACGACGTCACCCGGGAAGGTCACGAAGGTAAGCATTGTTTAATCCCAAGCTTCTTTGGGCTCGAAGTTTCCTTCTCTCAGCAGTTCTCTTTTGGCTTCTCGCAGCACCGAAGGCGGACTGGATTGCCTCGACGATGCAGGAGATCATCGGGAAGGCCGCCACCACCTACTACCTCGACGGCGATGTCCCCAGGAATATCTTGAGGCAGAGCAGCGAGGTAATGCCTCTTGCTTTGGTTTTGGCCCAGAGAGCTCGGGCTCAGGTGTTAACCGCGATGGGCTCGTGCAGGAGACCGAGGAGCTCCAGGATATGACCAAGCAAATGCTGCCGCTCCCCGGGCTGAGCAAGGGCAAGAAGTGGAGCAAGAGACCAGCCCCAGATGCCCTGAAGCAGGTCGCGAAGAAGCCCCACGTCGTGTGGGGCGATCGGACCGTGGTAAGTTGAATGCCCCGAGCTCGGGAACACTTGAGCCTGAGGTCGCCTCTCTAACGCTTTTCTCCAAATTTCTCCTTACTGGTTTTTGCTTTTCTGCTAGCAGCAAGAGGTAACAGCCGCCGCGCGGGCCCCGGATGCGCAGCCAGAGCAACGACCTCCGGTGCTGAGCACCCGGGGAAGGAGTCTTCCTGCCGCCGCCGCGGAGGCGCTGCGTTAGGTACGGTTTTCTTCTATTCTCCGTCACTTCATCCTACCGCGTCGCTCGAGCGTTCGAGGGGTACTGACCTTGCTTGTGGCCCAGGCCGAGGAGGAGGAGGATGAGGATGACTTTCGCCTTGTGCCGCGGTCGCGTTGGGCTTCACTTGCCACAGCCCTTGAGGAAGTCGCCATGGCCGAGGGTGGTGCGGTCGTGGGGGCACGGCCTAAGGGGACGTGGGAGCCCCCGAGCCGGGCGCCAGCCATGGCGGTCCCGTCGAGGCGGGCGAGGTCGAGCTTGCGTAGACCGAGGGTGACCAAGGAGCCCCGAGCTGGCGGCCAGCCTCGGGGTTCCTGCAGCGGTGGTCGAGGTCTAGCTCGCGCAGACCGGCACCGTGGACCGAACGCTCCCGGCCGAAGGGGATCGAGCCGGGACGTCGGAGAGTGCCGACGCTGCCGCGGCGATGGAGACCGCCGTGGACGAGGCCTTTACGGTTCTGCCCTGAGGTCCCGATGGCACCATCGACCTGCAGGTGCTGGAGGACCGGCTGGCGGTGGTAGGTCGTGTTTTTAGATTCTGTCTTTTTTCTTGTCCTTTTCGCTCTCTTTGTAAAGACAATGTATCGTTTTGCCATGGTTTATAAAATTGTTCTTTAGAACACTTAGCTTGCTTTTATGCCCTTTGTCGCCTTCGAAAGCTTGCTTAGTCTACTTCGTAGAAGAGTCCGAGCGACGTCGGATTGCGACGCATGCAGCAAAAAATAGCCGGAGGTCTTTGCCGGGCGAGCTATTGATTTCACCCGAACCATCCGGATTAGGTCGGCCAAGTTCGGGGATACTCGAGGTTAGATTAATCGAGGCCGAGCCTAGAAACACTTCAGGCTTTGGGCACCACTCGGACCGGCCAGCCTGGGAATACTTATGCTCGGACCGGGTTTGGGCCTCGGGTCCAGCCCGGCGAGCTCGAGAATGCTCGAGCTCGAGGGAGGCTCCCTCAGAAGGTGATTTAGAAATTCGAGCCTGGCCACTTGGCACCGGGGGAAGGTCAGCTTACTGCGGCGGAGCGGCTTATCGTGACCGGGGTCATCCCCGGTGGTGAACTTAGAAACCGCGACCTCCGAGAACGTTTGATGGTTGTTGGCAAGGTGGAATAGCCGGCTTATTCCGATAAAGATCGTCTTACTGCGGCCTCCGAGCCTGGGAATTCATCAGGCTTGGGACATCCCCGAGGTGAACCTAGAGAACGCGACCTTTGGCGCTGCAAAAAGGGAACACGCAGAATATACGCATAGGCGCCTCGAGGTCCGGGAGCTGCTCCGCGTGACCTCTGGTCCGAACCTACGACGGGAAGGAGCTCTGAAGCGATGTGAATCAGCTTACATCAGTAGCGTCGACCTCCCGGAGGCAGTCATTATGGTCACACCGCGAGATCACGTTGCTCGAGGCGCAAATATCAATGGAAAATGAGATAAACCTTACCTATGCCTTTTAGGCCGAGTTGGCTGCGGGGGAATAGTCGGCTTATCGCGGCACAGCGGCTTATCGCAACTGGGATCATCCCCGGTGGTGAGTTTAGAAAGCCGCGACCTCCGAGCTCGGGAATGCATCAGGCTCGGGGCGCCCTCTGAGAATGCTCTCAGGTTGGCAGCACGGGGGAATAGCCGGCTTATCGCGATGAGGATCGGCTACGCGGCCTCCGAGCCCGGGAATGCATCAGGCTCGGGGCATCCCCGAGGTGAACCTGTGCCTTTTAAGCCGAGCTTGCTGCCCCTCGGGAATACTTCGAGGTCAGATTAACCAAGGCCGAGCCTGGAAATACGTCAGGCTCAAACCAGGTTTGGGCCTCGGGTCCAGCCCGGCGAACTCGGAAATGCTCAAGCTCGGGGGGCTCCCTCAGAGGGCGGTTTAGAAATTCGAACCTGGCCACTTTGTCCCGGGGGAAAGGTCGACTTTCTGCGGCGGAGCAGCTTATCGCGACCGAGGTCATCCCCTGCGGTGAATTTAGAAACTGCGACCTCTGAACCCGGGAATGCATCAGGCTCGGGGCGCCCTCTGAGAACGTTCAATGGTTGGTAGCACGGGGGAATGGCCGGCTTATTCTGATAATGATCGCCTTATTGCAACCTCCGAGCCCGGAAACACATCAGGCTCGGTCATCCCCGAGGCGAACCTAGAGAACGCATCCCTTGGCGCTGCAAAATAGAACACGCATGGACGTCTCGAAGGGGAGCTCGCCGCGTTATCTTATGGTTGCCCTTATGGTCACGCCACGAGGTCATGCCGCTCGAGACGTTCTATCAAAAAAGAAGACCTTCGGTCGAAAGGAAAGCAAATGGGCCCCGGACCTGGTGTCATGAAACGGCGAGGTCTTCGGCGGAAGAACCTACAACTTGGGATCGTGACCTGTCGTCACGTCCCTCGAGAGGCCAAAAGAGGTTAGTACTTGAGATAAAGGAGAATTTTTACCATGGGCCCATACCTAGATTGGCCCGAAGTGCGGTGACGTAAGATTTGAAGACCCGGGAGCCCCCGAGGCGAGGGCAGTCTCGGGCTCGTCCCCTTTGACGGGGGGAATGGTCGGCTTGCTGCGATGAGAATTGGCTTACCGCGTATTTCGTCCCCCGGAGGCGAGTTATGAGGCCGAGATCCCAGCTCGAGCGAGGGGCGCGCAGGCCGAGGCCCCTGCGTTTTGAGGTCGAGGAAGCGCTCGGGCGTGAATGCCAGGATCGGCTTACTGCGTGTTCGACCCCCTGAGAAGGCTTACCGCGATGAGAATCGGCTTACTGCGTGTTCGACCCCCTGAGGCGAACCACGGGATCGTAGTTCGAGGGAGGGGCCTAAGGGCCGAGACTAGAGTGTCCCGAGACTGGCGAGCCTACGGGCGTGACAGCCGGGACGGGCCCTGCAATGAGGGGATAGCCGTCTTACTGCGATGAGAATCGGCTTACCGCGTATTCGACCCCCGGAGGTAAGTATCCGGGTCACGACCCGGGTTGCGTTGCTCGAGACAAGAGAGACAAGCATGGCGATAAGGAAAAGCATCTTATCTCAAAACAGAAAGAGGGGGAGCATTAGGCATAAAACCTCCAGAGTTGGTCTACATTCCTCGAGTTCGTGAGCTCCCTGCCATCGGGGGATGCTAGCCGGTAAGCTCCCGCACGGCTTGCTGAGACGACTCTGTAGGGGCCTTCCCACAGCGGGGATAGCTTGTTGTGTTTGAACGGTCCTGGATTCGTCTTAAGACCAGGTCCTCGATGTGGAAACCCCTAGGTCGTATTGCTCGGGCGGCATGCCTACGGAGATCTTGTAGGTAGCGCGCCGAGCGCAGCAGTGTGAGGCACCTTACTTCCTCCGCCAGGGCGAGGTCGAGAGATCGCTCCCGCTCGAGGTCGACCTGGTCGACCGAGCTTGCCCTGACGGAGCCGAGCATGACCTCGGGCGGCAGGACGGCCTCGGCCCCGAAGACGAGCTGGAAAGGGCTTGCCCCCGTTGCTCGGCTTGAAGAGCTGCGGACGGACCAAAGGACGGTGGGAAGTTCGTCCAACCAGGCACGGCCGCGCTGACCGAGCTTAGTGAAAACTCGCTTCTTGACGCCTTGGACGAGCTGTCCGTTGGCGCGTTCAACCGCCCCGTTACTCTGAGGATGGCTCACCGAGGCATAGCAGACCTTGGTCCCCATGCCTGCACAGAACTCTTGGAACAGCTCGCTGGTGAACTGTGCCCCGTTGTCGTTGATGATCCTGCAAGGGACTCCATACCTCGTGACCACGAAGGAATGGAAGAACCTTTCCGCGGCTTTGGCGGTGATAGTGGAGACTGGCTCAGCCTCGATCCACTTCGAGAAAGTGTCGATGGCGACGAACAGGAATTTCTTCCCTCCAACCGACCTCGGGAAGGGGCCGAGGATGCCAAGGCCCCATGTCGAGAATGGCCAGGAGAGGGGAATGGTCTGCAGGGCGTAGGCCAGTTGTCGGACCTTCCAGGCATGGAACTAGCAGGCCTGGCAAGTGCGGACGATGTCTTGAGCGTCCCCAAGTGCTGTTGGCCAGTAAAACCCCATCCGAAACGCCTTCCCGACCATTATCCTGAAAGAAGAGTGAGCGCCGCATAGGCCAGAATGTATGTCGCTGAGCAAGTACTTACCCTCCTCAGGAGTGATGCACTTTGACAGAATGCCTAGGGCTCCACGACGGTAAAGCTGCCCACCGACGAGCCTGTACGAGCTTGCGCGGCGCCGGATCCTGCTCCTCTCGGTCGGAGGAGCGGGGAGCTCACCGCGGTCGAGGAACTTGGCGATCGGGTCCATCCATGATGGAACACTCTCGAGGATGGCCACCGGGTCTTCCTTGTCGGCGACGGATGACGAGGCCAAGGTCTCGAGGATGACATCCGGCGGGAGATCATCACCAAATGATCCGAGCCTAGACAGGAGGTCGGCGGTGGAGTTGTCCTTCCTTGGCACGTGCTGGATTTTTAGGTTTGAGAACCATCTCTCCAGCTTGCGTACCTCGGCAAGGTATTTGGCCATTAGCGGGTTCGAACACAGATAGTCTTTGTTGCACTGATTGACGACGAGTTGGGAGTCCCCTTTAACAATCAGACGCGGATGCCCAGGGACTTGCAAGCTTGCAGGCCAGCCAAGAGGGCCTCATATTCCGCCGCGTTGTTGGTTGCGGGGAACCCGAAGCGGACCACATACCTCAGGTGATCACCTTGAGGGATAACGATGAGAACGCCAGCCCCCGAGCGCTCAAACGATCTCGACCCATCGAAAAACATGGTCCAAGAGTCTTCGACCTTGATCTCGGGCTTGGGTGCAGGTTCGATCGTTTGCTTGACCACGAAGTCGACCAACGTTTGCGATTTGATGGCTGTGCAGGCCGCGAAGCGGAGGTCGAACTCGGCCAGCTCTGTGGCCCATTTGGCGATGCGACCTCCGGCCTCCGGGTTCCTGAGAATCTCCCCGAGTGAGAGCCCACTCGGGATAACCACCGCATGCGCTTGGAAGTAGTGCCAAAGCTTGCGCGAGGCCATGAAGAGGGCATAGAGGAGCTTCTAGACCATAGAGTAGCGCTCTTTCGGTCTTTGGTTCCTAAGAATAATCACATCATCACAAAAATTAAGTAGCATCCCATTCATTGTATCATTAATTGGAATACTTAGGAACGCCTTCACCTGATAATTTAGTTGACGTGCACGGGCTCGAGTGAGTGGTCCTTGAAGTGGTGGTTCATTCTGGTGAGTGAGTTAGAGCTGGTTGTATCCATTGTGGAGATGTCCTCATCATCCTCCCTCTCTTGAAATGGAGTCGTCCTTGACTCAAGCTCATCTTCATCACCCATGTACGGCTTCAAATCAGCAACATTGAAAGAATTGCTTACACCGTAGTCTGCAGGCAAATCAAGCTTGTATGCATTATCATTTATCTTAGCAATCACTTTAAAAGGACCAACAGCTCTAGGCATCAATTTAGACTTTGAATGGTCGTCTTATCCCAATAACGATCGACTTACTGCAGCCGGGGCATCCCGAGGAGAACCTAGAGAACGCGACCTTGGGAACTGCAAAAAACACGCAAAATACATGCAGGAAAAGATGCGAACGTCTCGAGGTCGGAGAGCTCCCCGCGTGATCTTATGGTTTCCCTTATGGTCACGCCTGAGGTCGCGTCGCTCGATACGTTTTATCATAGGAAAAAAAAGACTTTCGGCTGAAAGTAAAACAGACAGAGCCTCGGGCCTTGGTCTTGAAACAGCGCGATCTTCGATGGAAGAACCTGAAACATGGGATCGTGACCTCACGTCACGTCCCTTGACAGGCCAAGAAAGGTTAGTACCAGAGATGAAGGAGAATTTTTATCATGGGCCCATACCCGGATTGGGTCGAAGTGCGGTGACATAAGAGTTCAAGACCCGGGCACCCCCGAGGTGAGGGCGATCTCGGGCTCGGGTCCTACGACAGGGGGAATGGTCGTCTTACCGCGATGAGGATTGGCTTACTGCGTATTTCGACCCCCGGAGGCGAGTCACGAGACCGAGATCTTAGCTTTTCCGCGTCTGGAGGTCGGGGAAGTGTTCGGGCGTGATTGCCGGGATGGACTTAGCCACAGGGGGGAGGTCGGCTTACCGCGATGAGAATCGACTTACTGCGGGTTCGACCCCCTGGTGTCGATCCTTCGCATCACGACCCTTAGACACATTTGCTCGAGATGCGAAAAAGCACAAGAGGAAATAAGAGACGATAAAGCAGTACATTTTATCGTGAGGAAAAACTAGGCAGAGCCCCTTAGCTCGGAGCCCTTACTAGCAACGGTCCTGGGCCCGTGCCCTGCGACGGGGGGATGGTCGGCTTACTGCGAAGAGAATCAGTTTACTGCGCATTCGACCCCAGAGGTGAACCACGGGACTGTAATGCTAGCTCAAGTAAGGGGCCTGAAGGCCGAGACTCGAGTATCTCGAGGCAGGCGAACCCACAGGCGTGACCGTCAGGATGGATCCTGCGACGGGGGGATAGCCGGCTTACTGTGATGAGAATTGGCTTACCGCGTATTCGACCCCCGGAGGTAAGTGCCTGGGCCACGGCCCAGGTTGCGTAACCCGAGATACGAGAGACAAGCACGATGATAAGGAAAAGCATCTTATCGCAAAATAGCAGAAGATGGATATTAGGCTAAAACAAAAGATATGGCAATGGATACAAGTGGTAAACACAACAAAATTCAAGCATATGCAATTTGCAACTTGGAAGCACAAGATGGATCCAACTTTGTATTTTGCTGATTTCTGTCCACCAGACAGCAGGTCGGTATTTTGGCCGTATCTTTTAGTCAGGTGCCTTTTTTCAATGATTTTTTTTGGTTTTCTTCCTAACGGCTTTTGCAACAACCTTTCTTTTGGACAAACTTTCTGAAATTCTACCGAGAACTTTTGCACGAATTTTACAATTGCACACAGATGCAGATTTCAGGACAGCAATTAGGTCTTATTGAAACGTTCACAGATTTCTCGTGGTTGCAAGTATGGATGTGAAAATTGGCATCAACATAGAATACTAAGTCACGGATCTACTCCTTTTGGTTTTACTAAAAAAAGATAAGGGAATTGAGTTTTATGGCGTTTTTGGTGGCGGCTGCAGAAAGGTGATCTTTCAGGCCGAGATGGGGTTGTTTGTTTTTGGGTTTTAGGGATGGATTTTGACGTGGGGAGATGAACAAGAAGATGAACAGCAACAAGACAATACTAGAACGGACGCAAACTCAATTTAGCAAAAACAAAATTAACCAATTGAAAGTCACAACGGGATTTGGACAGCGGACAAACAAACTTTTTGTGGGGCAAATTTTCTGGACTCTAGGAAGAACACAATCAAACAACTAAACAAGATACAAGAACACACCGGTCAACCGTTGCTCTGATACCAAATGATGCGCACAAGACACCCCGATCTTCCGGTGAGGGGATAACTTCGATTTGGCGGAGGATGACTTTGACGATCCGGCTACGAACCACACAAGGATAAGCGCCTGCAATCGCTAAACCACACTCCTCGTCGTTATCAACCGTGCCTAAGCCCGGATGACCTGACCACGAAGGTCTATTCTTGCAAGCAATCGAAGAACAAGGATGAAGCACACACTCAAGTTGAGGTTTCGAAACTTGATTTCTGCTGCTCTAGCCGAGTCAGGAGAACAAGAATAAAGTTCCACACATGAGTAACTATTCTCAAATCAAAACCTAAGCAGATAGATAGGGGGCTTGTCCAATATATATAGCCAATAATGGCTGCTAGGAGTTGGTCTCACGCCACTTTAATTACATGGGAACTCAGTCCAAAATTATGGTGTCACAGCACCCTAAAAGACTGAGACCATCGCACCATATTGACTGCTGTCGCCAGGTCGTGTGGAATTTGATGATGATGCCAGATCCGTTGGAAAGAGAACGAATTTATCTTTTAATCAAGTACTCACTCATCCCGAACGGACTCCGTATGCAAAAGTTATGGCTAGTTGAAGGTGGACTGCTTCTGGGTGGGACGTTTTGGCTTCCTTCTCGGGAATACCTTGTACTCTAGCTTGTAGTGATGAGGAATAACGTCCTTGCAGCTCTAAGCCATGATTCCTAAGCACAAGCACATTATTATGCAGTGGTCTATCCTCTAAAATATAATTATGCCACCCGAGAAACGAGTTCACCTGTTGATTTAGCTGCCGTGCGCGTGCCCTTGTAATAGGACCTTGCATAGGAGGTGGTGGAGGTGAAGTCATGGGTGTATCCGACATAGTGATGTCCTCATCACCTTGGTCCCCATGTCTACGCAGAACTCTTGAACAACTCACTAGTAAACCGCGTCCCGTTGTCGGTGATGATCATGGAAGGGACCCCATACCTTGTGACCACAAAGGAACGGAAGAACCTTACCGCGGCTTTGGCGGTGATAGCGGAGACCGACTCAACCTCGATCCACTTCGAGAAAGTGTCGATGGCGATGAACAGGAATTTCTTCCCTCCAACTAATCTCGGGACGGGCCGAGAATGTCGAGGCCCCACGTCAAGAACGGCCAGGCGAGGGGGATGGTCTGCAAGGCGTAGGCCGGTTGCCGAGCCTTCCGGGCTTGGAACTAGCAGGCCTGGCAAGCGCAGACGATGTCTTGAGCGTCAGGCCTGGCAAGAGCGGACGATGTCTTGAGTGTCCCCGAGCACTGTTGGCTAGTAAAATCCCATCCGGAACGCCTTCCCGACCATGGTCCTAAAAGAAGAGTGAGCGCCGCATAGGCCTGAATGTATATCGTTGAGCAAGTACTTACTCTCCTCCGGGGTGACGCATTTCGACAGAATGCCTAGGGCTCCTTGATGGTAAAGTCGCCAGCCGATGAGCCTGTGCGAGCTCGCGCGGCGCCGGATTCTGCTTCTCTAGGTCGGAGTAGCAAGGAGCTCCCCGCGGTCGAGGAACTTGGCGATCGGGTCCATCCACGAGGGAACACTCTCGAGGAGGGCCACCAGTTCTTCCTGGTCGGCGACAGACGGCGTGGACAAGGTCTCGATGATGACGTCTGGCGGGAGCTCATCATCGGACAATCCGAGCCTGGACAGGAGGTCGGCGGTGGAGTTGTCCTTCCTCAGCATGTGCTGGATCTTCAAGTTCTAGAACCATCTCTCTATCTTACGTACCTCGGCGAGGTATTTGGCCATTAATGTGTTCGAACACTGGTAGTCTTTGTTGTACTGATTGACGACGAGCTGGGAGTCCCCTTTACAATCAGACGGCGGATGCCCAGGGACTTGCAAGCTTGTAGGCAGCAAAGAGGGAAAGCTGAAGCGGACCACATACCTAAGGTGGTCACCACGAGGGGTGACGATGAGAACGCCAGCCCCGAGCGCTCAAACGACCTCGACCTTTCGAAAAACATGGTCCAGGGGTCCTCGACTTCGATCATGGGCTCGGGGGTAGGCTCGGTCGTTTGCTTTACCACGAAATTGGCTAGCGCCTACGATTTGATGGCGGTGCGGGCCACAAAGCGGAGGTCAAACTTGGCCAGTTCCATGGCCCACTTGCCGACGTGACCTCCGGCCTCCGAGTTCCTGAGGATCTCTCCGAGCGGGAGCCTGCTCGGGATAACCACCGGATGCGCTTGAAAGTAGTGCCGAAGCTTACGCGAGGCCATGAAGAGGGCGTAGAGGAGCTTCTGGACCCACCTCGCTGACGTAGTAGATCGGGAGCTGTCGCCCGGCACGCTCGGCTACCAAGATCGCGCTAACGGCCTGGGTCGTAGCAGCGAGTAGAGTAACAGCACTTCGCCCTGCTGCGGAGTCGTCAGTAGAGGTGGACTTGAGAGGTATGCCTTAAGCTCGTCGAAGGATTGTTGGGCTTCGGGGCTCCACTCGAAGCCCCCGTGCCTGCGCAAGATCCTGAAGAAGGGTAGCCCTCGCTCGCCGAGTCTGGTGATGAAGCGGCTGAGGGCGATGATGCGGCTAGTGAGGCTCTGGACCTATTTTATCGAAGTCGGGGAGGCCATCTGCTCAATCGCCTCGATCTTATCCGGGTTCGGGCCTACGCCCAAGCCCCCGATCATGTAGCCGAGTACCTTTCCGGAGGTCGTGCCTAAGAGGCACTTCTCGGGGTTAAGATTGATGCCAAACTTGTTTAGATTGGCGAAGGTCTCGGCCAAATCATTGACGTGGTCGGCTTTGGAGGAGCTCTTGATGATGATGTCGTCGACGTAGACCTCGAGGTTCCGGCTGATCTGCGGGTCGGAGGTCTTGACCATTAGCCGCTGGAATGTTGCGCCCGCGTTGCGGAGGCCGAACGACATGGTCGTGTAATAGAAGGTTCCGAGCGGCGTGATGAAAGCGGTCTTGTCCTCGTCTTCCACGGCGAGCTTGATCTGGTGGTAGCCAAAATAGGTGTCGAGAAAGCTCAACATCTTGGCGTTGGTGGTGGAATCCACAATTTGATCTATGCGCGGAAGAGGGAAGTTATCTTTGGGGCACGCGGCGTTTAGGCCCGTGTGATCGACACATATTCTCCATTTCCCACCTTTCTTTTGCACAATTACAGGGTTGGCCAGCCATTCGGAATAGTTAACTGCGTGAATGAAGCCGGCCTTTAGGAGCTTGTCAAGGTGCTCCCTGATTATCGCCGCTTTCTCAGGGGTGAAGCGTCGCAGTTTCTGGCGCAAGAGCCAGGCTTTGTTTGTAGTTTGTGCTTGATCACCTCCCGCGGGACCTCCGGCATGTCCGCTGGTTCCCATGCAAAAATACTTTTATTATTTTAGAGGAAGGTGACGAGCTCGTCTTCCTATTTTGTGTCGAGATGGGCAGAAATGCGGGCGCACTTGCCCGAACTTTCCTCCTCGAGCTGCACGGCCTAGGTCGGGCCACCGGGCTGGATTGCCACCTTCCAACGGGCGTTCTTCGAGGTCGTCTCGGGACCCTGCTGAGGTAGCATGCCTGCGAGCGCTAGGGCCTTTTCCTCACAGTCGTGCACCGCCTTCAGGTCGCTGCGGACCGTTATGACGCCGCCGGGCCCCGGGAGCTTCATGCACCGGTGCCAGTAGTGATTCGCGACCATGAACTTAATCAGGGCCGGCCGCCCGAGAATTGTGTTATAGGGGAGGTCCCCATCAACCACCTCAAAGGTGGTCAGCTCGGTGCGGAAGTTCGTGGAGTCCCTGAAAGTCACGGGCAGAACCACTTGCCCTAGCGGAGTGGTCGAGCTCCCCGGCACAATGCTGAAGAAGGGGACCGCTATGTTTTTGATCTTTGAACGAGGTATCTGCATCCGGTCCAGCGCGCTTGCCAAGAGCAGGTTGAGGGAACTTCCCCCGTCAACCATGACTCGCCCGACGACAGCGTTGCTTATGGTCGGGGCGACGACCAAGGCGGTCTTGAAGTCTTGGGACATCCCTGGGAGAGCATCATCCCGCGAGAAGGTGATGGGAATGCCATCCCACCTACAGGGTTGGTCGGTGGCCTTCCCCTCGGTGGCTTGGTACATGGTGCGCGCGGCGTCCTTCAGTTTGCGCCGGGACCGATATGCCGAGGAGCCGCCGAAGATTACGTCAACCCGACGGTTGCCCTGCTGGAACTCCAAGTCGAGGTATGCTATGTCCCCGCCGGTGTCGATTCTGCCGGGCAGCTCGTCGTCCTTCGGGAGAGTGGGCATCTCCCCACGCCCTCTGTAGAAGGCGTCCAGTCTGTATAGCCACGTCTTGCAATTTCGCAGATCGTGGACATAGGCTTTATGGAACGGGCAGAATTTATCAAAGTAGAGGCGGAGCCGTTCTTCATCGCCCCAGGACCGGGCATCGGCCTGAGGGGGCCTCGCCCGGTTCTGCCCCTGTCGGGGCCAGCGTGGTGCTTGCTAAGGCCGTGGGCAATTCTGTTGGGGCCGAGCCCTTGGCGGTCGGGCCGACGCGTTTTCGTCTCTTCGCGACTGCTGTCGATCACGGCGACCACGCGGAGCTGGCCGTCTCCAGCACCGCGGTCTTTCCCCCGCTTCTTGTCGCGCGGGGCTGAACCCCCTTCCTTAGTGCCGAGAGGCCCTGCTTCGCCAAAGATGAGGCCGAGCTTGCCTCGGTCATAGTCGTGCTTCCAGCGGACGGTGTCGTCTGCATCTGCGTATCGCTCCGCCATGTGGAATAGCTTGTTGACGGTGAGTTTTGTCACGATCTCGAGGTCCTCCGTAAGGCGTCTGTCGTGGACGCTGAACTTGAAGGCCTTGATGACAGTCTCGTCAGAGATGTTGGGGATTGAGTTTCGCTCGAGGGTAAACCGGCGCACGAAGTCTCGGAGGGGCTCACCCTTTCCCTGGATGACTCGATCCAGGTCCCTTTCTCGTCCAGGCCGCTCGTAGCAGCTTTGGAAGTTGGAGTGGAGGGCGCTCCGCAGCGCCTGGTTGAAGAGCCAAGTGCGGGCGACTCCGTCCAGGACGGTGGGGAGATAGTTGGCCATTGCGGCCTCATCCCCGTCGGCCGCCAAGATGGCGGTGGAGTTGATGGAGAGGAATTCAACGGGGTTCTTGGTCCGTTGAAACGCTCCATTATCGCCGCTTGAACCGGGCCGGCTAGCGCACCTGACGGAGGTCGTCCGAGTACGCTGGGCAGCCATAGGCCGGGAGACCGTTGTCGCCGCTGCTGGCGTCGGAGTCGCCGTTCGCTGTTATGGGAAACTCGAGTCGGCGGCGCACCCCGCGCCGACCGTGACGGTCAGCAGGGGCGCCATTAGGACGGTGGCGCGGGCGGTCGCAAACCTTTCGGCGCCTGGGCGGAATGTCCGGGGAAAGGCCTCCGGAAGCATTACTGCTTAAGCGAGCATCGCTGCCGCTCTGCCAGTGGTGGGCGTGCCCCCGCGCCACGTGATGCGCAAAAGACGGCCCGATCTTCCGGTGAGGGGATAACTTCGATTTGGCGGAGGATGACTTTGACGATCCGGCTACGAACCACACAAAGATAAGTGCCTGCAATCGCTAAACCACACTCCTCATCGTTATCAACCGTGCCAAGAACACGGATGACCTGACCACGAAGGTCTATTCTTGCAAGCAATCGAAGAACTAGCAAGAACAAGGATGAAGCACACACTCAAGTTGTGGTTTCGAAACTTGTTTACTGCTGCTCTAGCCGAGTCAGGAGAACAAGGATAAAGTTCCACACATGGGTAACTATTCTCAAATAAAAACCTAAGAGAAACTAAGGGAAGCTTGTCCACTTTTAAGCTCAGGAGATGGCTGCTAGGATGTGGACTCACGTCACTTTGATTACATGGGAACTCAGCCCAAAATAAAGGTGGCACAGCACCTAATACATGGAAGACTGTTTCTGGACGTTGGAGTTTTTCGATGATATCTTCCAGGATAGAAACAATTTGATGATGAGGTCGGATCCACTGGAAAGTCTGCGAGATAAGCTTTTAATCAAGTGCTCACACGCCCCAAACGGACTCCGTTTGCATTCTCTATGCCCATTTAATGTCAGACTGGTCTTTGGAGGCCGAATTGGATCCTTTCGCATTCCCACCTTGCTTGATGACTTGTGTTGGTGAATTAAAACACTCTTGCTGATCCGTGCCAAAGTTCCTAAGTATGAGAATATTATAAGGTAGGAGTCTGTTCTCCAAAGTGAAATTATGGAACCCAAGAAACGAATTTACCTGATAATTTAGTTGTCGCGCACGAGCTCGGGTAATTGGTCCTTGAATGTTGGTCGAATGTTGCTGATCACTAGGAGGAATTTGTTGGTCATTGATCATTGGTGCCATGGGTGTATCCGACGTAGCTGTCCTCATCATCCTCCCCTTCTTGCATTTGAGTCGTCCTCGACTCAAGCTCATCATTCTCTCCAACATATGGCTTCAAATCTGAAATGTTAAAAGTGGGACTAACCCCAAAATCTGGAGGTAACTCAAGTTTATGAGCA
This sequence comes from Otatea glauca, assembly GCA_036346275.1. Taxonomy (NCBI): domain Eukaryota; kingdom Viridiplantae; phylum Streptophyta; class Magnoliopsida; order Poales; family Poaceae; genus Otatea; species Otatea glauca. The sequence goes on along the minus strand of CM070731.1, from coordinate 24,688,298 downwards.
TTATCATTAATTCGTTCAAGCACTTTGAAAGGACCATCAGCTCTAGGCATCAATTTAGACTTTCGCAAGTTTGGAAATCGTTCTTTCCGCAAATGCAACCAAACAAGATCACCAGGTTGAAATGTCATTTCCTTTCTACCATGGTTGCCAGCAACATTATATTTCTCAGTCATGCACTCTATATTTTCTTTTGTGGTCTTATGTAATTTAAGAATAAATTCAGCACGTTTCTTTACATCAAGATTTACCTTCTCTGAAGATGGCAAAGGCAATAGATCAATTGGAGCATGAGGGTTAAAGCCATACACAACCTGAAATGTAGTCATTTTTGTGGTAGAGTGCAATGTACGATTATAAGCAAACTCCACATGAGGTAGGCACTCTTCCCATATTTTCAAATTCTTCTTTAGAACAGTCCTCAACATGGTTGACAAGGTTCGATTCACCACTTCAGTTTGACCATCGGTTTGAGGGTGACATGTGGTAGAGAACACTAGCTTTGTCCCTAATTTGTTCCACAAAGTTCTCCAAAAATGGCTCAAGAACTTGGCATCACGATCTGAAACAATAGTACAAGGCATACCATGCAAGCGAACAATTTCTTTGAAGAATAAATCAGCAATATGAGTGGCATCATCGCTCTTGTGGCATGGAATGAAATTTGTCATTTTAGATAATCGGTCCACAACAACAAAAATACTATCCCTCCCCTTCTTTGTTCTAGGAAATCCTAAAACAAAGTCCATAGAAATATCTTCCCAAGGAACACTAGGAACAGGAAGCGGCATGTACAAGCCATGCGGGTTTAAATGAGACTTAGTTTTTTGGCATGTAGTGCAGCGTGCAACAAAGCGATTGACATCATGTCTCAGCTTTGGCCAAAAGAAATGTTCAGCTAGTACATCCTCCGTCTTTTTATCTCCAAAGTGTCCCATCAATCCTCCTCCATGTGCCTCCTGATAAGAGGATAGGTCCCGACCTTTCGATGAGAGAGGGATAGATTCGATTGGGTGGAAGAAGACGTTGGCGATCCGACTACACCGCCCCCAGACGATGCGCCTTAGCAATCGTTACACCGACTTCCGAAGTTGTTATTGATCTTGCTGGTGCACGATCAACCTGACCACGAAGGCCTTTGTCCCTGCAAGCAATCGAAGAACACGCAAGAACAAGATGAACAAGCACTGAAATTATAATTGAAACCACGAGTTCATTCAGAATCACAAAAGAGGGGTTTCCGATGACAAGTAATTCGGGCGGTTTAGCCAACACGCGCGATTACAAGAAGTAGCAACTGCTATCTTTGATCTAAAAAAAAAACCCCCCACCATCTAATGGCAGCGGCTGGCTGTTTTTATTGTGGAGAGGCATCTAGGAACCCTAGGGTGCAGCCTTAAGTGGGCTTTCCTTGTTACAAGGCCAAAGGCCCACTTTTGACTTGGACTGAAAAAGTGACGCTGCTTGATTGAACGATTCCCGTCAACTCAGAAGGAGTTTGGATGTGATTCCAGATCCGTTGGAAAGTAGACTTGATAAGCTTTCAGTGAAGTACAAGAACGCCCAAAACGGAGTCCGGATGTAGCCGTGGCGGCCGAAACAAGTCAGCCCTGTCCTGGAGTCGAATCTGAACCGAACTCGTGCACTTCTCTTCTATCCTTCATCTTGGTTGGTTCCTCACCCAACTTCCTGAGGCAAAGGACATCATCACAAGAATTAAATAGCATTCCATCCATTAAAATATTCGTATGAAGCCCGAGGAACGAATTCACCTGGTAATTGAGTTGACGTGCGCGAGCTCGAGTAATCGGTCCATGTATTACAGCAACGGGGACCGATTGATGCGTAGGTGATGGATTTGCAGGTGTGGCTATATCCATAGAAGTGATGTCCTCATCACCTCCTGTATCAACAAAAGTCGAACGGAGCTAGCTGGGATGCATAGCTTGTTAGCTCTAAACAAGATGATGTGAGAAGGGTGCCCGATCTTTCGATGAGGTAGATAATTATCGATTCGGTGGAATTGACCCTCACGATCCAACTACAACCGCACGACGACGTTTGCGCCTTAGCAATCGCTGAACCAACTCTAAAAGGTTATTGACTTTGCCGAAGGCGCGGTCAACCTGAACACGAAGTTCAATTCCTACTAGCAATCAAAGAACTAGCAAGAATAAGATGAAAAGCAATATGAAAAACAAAGGTGGGATTCCGATTAAGCTGTCTTTATAGGTGATCAACCGACACAACTGAAGAACAGAAGTTTGCACAAGGGCTAAACCTAAACTCAATGAAATCCGAGTTCTTTGGAGGCCGATCGTGGTATAAAAAGAAGTGGGGGGAGGGCTGTTCGGCCATGCCTTGATTTGTGGCCGAAAATCAGACCTTCCCTCAAATTCCTTTCCATCTTTAGCTAGGCCTCCTTCCTATTATTCTTATCTTTAGCTAGGCCTCCTTCCTATTACATGGTAAGGGCCAATTTATGCGGCCAATTCGTGGGTGACGCAACACCACTCTCTTTGCTGCCGAAATCATGGAGACTTCAGGATCTTGTGGTCAAATGGAGAACTCCTTCCCTTTCTGCAATCATCTTCGTGTCCATTCACCATCATCGCGCTAGGACCTTCATTCCTTAACAGAATAACACAATCTATTTCAGGCGGCATCAAATAGTTCTTCAAGTCATTAGATATGCCAAGAAACGAAAGTACCTGATAATTCAGTTTACGTGCACGAGCTCGAGTGATCGGTCCTTGTATAGGACGAGGAGTTGTGGCAACAGCTGCTGTGGGCGTACCCGAAGATGTGATGTCCTCATCATCCTCCCCTTCTTGCATTTGAGTCGTCCTCGACTCGAGTTCATCTTTTTCTCCCAAGTAGGGCTTCAAGTCCGCCACGTTAAATGTTGGACTAACCCCAAATTCTGCAGGTAAATCAAGCTTATATGTATTATCATTAATCTTTGCAATGACCTTGAATGGTCCCGTCAGCGCGAGGCATCAATTTTGACTTACGTAAATCTAGAAACCTATCCTTTCTCAAATGTAACCAAACAAGATCACCCGGTTCAAAAGTAACATGCTTCCTTCCCTGACTACCGGCAATTTTATACTTAGAATTCATGCGCTCGATGTTGTCTTTAGTCAGCTCATGTATTTACAAAATCAACTCAGCACGTTGTTTAGCATCCAAATTTACTTTCTCGGAGGAAGGAATTGGTAACAAATCAATTGGTGCACGAGGGACAAATCCATACACAATCTGAAAAGGACACATCTTCGTGGTAGAATGTACGGAACGATTATAAGCAAATTCAATATGAGGCAAACATTCTTCTCACATTTTTAAATTCTTTTTCAAAACAGCCCTAAGCATGGTGGATAAAGTTCTATTAACCACTTCAGTTTGTCCATCGGTTTGGGGATGACAAGTAGTACTAAACATTAATTTGGTCCCCAATTTATTCCACAAAGTTCGCCAAAAGTGACTAAGGAATTTTGCATCACGATCTGAAATTATTGTATTAGGAACACCGTGCAAGCGAACAATTTCACGAAAAAATAATTCAGCAACGTAGGAAGCATCATCACTCTTATGACATGGTATGAAGTGTGCCATCTTAGAAAATCTGTCAACGACCACAAATATAGCCCTCCCTTTCTTAGTTCTAGGCAATCCTAAAACAAAATCCATCGAGATATCCTCCCACGGAATGCTAGGAACAGGAAGAGGCATGTATAAACCATGAGGACTAAGTCGTGACTTAGCTCGTTAACATGTAGGGCAGCGGGCAACGAACCGCTCAACGTCACGCCGCATCTTTGGCCAAAAGAAATGATCTGCAAGTATGGCCTCCGTCTTCTTCACGCCAAAGTGTCCCATCAAACCACCACCGTGTGCTTCCTGTAATAACAAAAGTCGAACAGAGCTAGCAGGAATTCATAGCTTGTTAGCACGGAACACAAATCCATCATTGATAACATACTTGTTCCATGTTCTCCCTTGTTTGCAATTCAACAATATATCCTTGAAATCAGCATCATGCACATATTTTTCTTTGAGAGTTTCCAAACCAAAAATTTTAAAGTCAAGTTGTGAAAGCATAGTGTATCGATGAGACAAAGCATCAGCAACCACATTTTCTTTTCCTTTCTTGTGCTTAATGACATAAGGGAAAGATTCAATGAATTCCACCCATTTTGGATGTCTACGGTTCAAATTTGATTGACTTCTAATATGCTTAAGTGTTTCATGGTCTGAGTGAATGACAAATTCTTTAGGCCATAAATAATGTTGCCAAGTTTCAAGGGTTCGAACCAAAGCATATAATTCTTTGTCATAAGTCGAGTAGTTCAAAGTAGGTCCACTCAATTTCTGGCTGAAATATGCTACTGGTTTGCCTTCTTGTAATAACACACCACCCAAACCAATTCCACTAGCATCGCATTCTAGCTCAAACATCTTAGTAAAATCAGGAAGTTGCAGCAATGGGGCGTGTGTCAACTTATCTTTTAAAATCATGAAGGCCTCTTCTTGAGCAGGTCCCCAAGCAAATGGAATGCCTTCTTACTTGCGTGACCGTGTTAGGAGTCGGCCAACTCTGAATTGCCTCTATCTTGGCGTGATCAACTTGGATGCCCTGTGGAGTAACAACAATGCCAAGAAACGAGACTCGATCGGTGCAGAAGGTGCACTTCTCCAGGTTACCAAACAAACGTGCATTACGTAGAACATCAAAAACAGCACGTAAATGGTCCAAATGTTCCTCCAACGATTTAATGTAGATCAAAATATCATCAAAGTAAACTACCACAAATTTGCCAAGGAAAACGTGCAAAACTTCGTTCATTAGTCTCATGAAAGTGCTAGGAGCGTTAGTTAAACCAAACGGCATGACTAACCACTCATATAAACCGAATTTAGTTTTGAACGCTGTTTTCCACTCATCTCCTAACTTCATGCGAATTTGATGGTACCCACTACGCAAATCAACTTTAGAAAACACAATAGTGCCGCTTAATTCATCAAGCATATTGTCTAGCCTAGGAATAGGATGACGATATCGAATTGTAATGTTATTAATGGCTCGACAATCAACACACATGCGCCATGAACCATCTTTCTTGGGTACTAAAATTACCGGAACAGCACAAGGACTAAGAGATTCACGCACATACCCTTTATCAAGCAGCTCTTGGACTTGTCGCTGAATCTCCTTCGTCTCGTCAGGGTTGGTACGGTATGGCGCGTGGTTGGGCAGCGAAGCACCGGGGATGAAGTCAATTTGGTGTTCTATCCCTCGAATTGGTGGCAATCCCGGTGGCACTTCTTTTGGAAAGACATCTGAATACTCCTACAAAATGTGAGTGACAGCCAGAGGCAAAGAAGAAGGTATGTCGTCGAATGAAAACAAGGTCTTCGTGCAAACAAGAGCATAGCAAACAAACTCAGTAGTTTCTAACTCATCCAAATCAGATTTAGTAGCGAGCATAACTGACCCCTTCAATTTAATTTCATTCGAAACAGCCCGAGGTTTTCCTTTAGTTTGTTGCACAAACTCTTTAGCCACAATTTGGTTCTCACTTGTAGAAGGTTCCTGATTCTTCCCTCTACTAACTCTAGCAAGTTCATCTCTAACAATTTGCTCAGGACTCATAGGATGCAGCACAATTTTCTTTTCTTTAAACATGAGAGAGTATTGGTGGTCCTACCATGGTGCACACAATCTGTATCATATTGCCAAGGTCGTCCTAGTAACATTGAGCAAGCTTGCATAGGAACAACATCGCAATCAACATAATCATGATATGAACCCATAGCAAAATGTACCCTCACCGTACGAGTTATCTTTACTTTTCTGCTGTTGTTGAACCATTGAATATGATACGGGTGGGAATGAGGTCTGGTCGACAAAGCAAGCTTCTCCACCATATCCATACTCGCCAAATTGTTACAACTCCCTCCATCAATAATGATGCGAACTGATCGCTCGTTGACGACTCCTTTGGTTTTGAACAGATTATGGCACTGATTTTGCTTGGCGCGAGGAACTTGAGCACTTAGCACGCGTTGTACTATAATGCTCAAATACTTGTCTGCATCTTCAGCTCCAATATGTTCCTCCTCATGATCAGGTTCGTTGTCTCGCCCTGCAGATTCAGTTGCAAGCATAGCATATGTTTCATCGTCGAGATCACTAGCAGAAGAGTACTCACCATCATCACGTATAATCAAAACCCTCTTGCTGGGACATTCTCGCATGATGTGTCCAAAACCCTTGCATCGGTGGCATTGTACATCCTTGGTTCGTCCCGTCGAAGCAACCGATGAAGAACTTTTTGCGGGAGCTTGCGGTGCTGATTTGGTTGCTTCGGAAACTCGTGGCGTTGCATTTGATGTAGTGGGACGCTGTTTGTTATTTGAGGATGAAGGTGTGGACGTACGGGTGAACGGGGCAGCGGGGGTGTGCGGTACCCATGAACCTGTACGACCTGCAGAAAAACTAGCTCGTGTCCTCGTGTTGCGGCCCTGCACTTCACGTTCGGCTTTGCAAGCAAGGTGGAATAGCCTAGTAATGGAGTTGTAACCTTTATAATCAAGAATATCTTGAATTTCACGATTCAACCCTCCCAAAAACCTAGCCATAGATGCCTCCTCATTCTCTACTAATCCACATCGCAACATACCCATCTGTAACTGTTGATAATACTCTTCCACAAAATTGTTACCTTGTTGTAACGTTGCATCTTATTTAACAATTCACGAGCATAATACGATGGAACAAACATATGCCTCATAAGTAATTTCAGGGCTTTCCAAGTGGTGGGTGTGTTAGCAGCATGATTACGGCAATGTTCTCCCCACCAAACAGAAGCAAAATCTGTAAATTCACTAGTGGCAGCCATAACTCGTCCCTCCTCAGGATAATCATGACATTCAAATTTTTGATCAACTAGTAGTTCCCAAGTGAGATAACTATCAGGATCATATTTCCCATTGAAAGGGGGCACAGTGAACTTAATCTTAGCATGAGAATGGTCACGACGCGGGGGATCTCGCCTCATACCTTGTCGGTTGAAGCGCAACTGTCGGTGAACACGGTCATCGTTGTGGTTGGCAGCATGATCATCCTCAGTGTCACCAGCATAGTGTTCATAGTTGTTAACGTCATCGTCGTCCATGTCGGCGCCTGAGGCCACGGTTTCAGTTTGGTGCTGATCAGGGGCGCCGGCGTTGTTTGCAGCAAGGGGAACACGTTGAGCACGACGAACTCGTATGGCGGCATCGTGGAGCAAAGAGGGGGCTCGGGCGTGCACCTGCAAGTCCATCAAGACGAGCCAAGATTGTGGCAAGGGTAGTGTTAGTAGTTTCTTGTGCCCTCTCGATGGCCTTGAATCTATCCTCCTTGGAATCCTCAAGTTGAGCCAGTCGCTCATTGGTTAGCCGCACATCCTCTGTGAGTCCGTCCGTCGTAAGCGTCACAAGGCGCTCGAAATGTGAAATGATCCCCTTGGTGCGTGGTGAGTGGTTCATTGAAGACTCGTTATTACCTGGCATTGTTAGTTGGAAAAACAAGCAGCAAAATCACAAGTATAGAGTCCCTATCAACTAATAGGATGTGGTGACAAGTCGCTCGACTCTCAAGCTTTACTCAAATTCTTACCATTCTCACCTAGCAAGCAGGGGTGAACGGCCAACGGCGGTGTCAAATGTCTTTCCGGAGATTGAGTAAAGCGATTGCCAGGTGGAATGAAAAGTCTGCACGATGTAGAAATGGTGGAGCTAGGACAAGCTTCAATATATAGCAAGGATTAGCAATAATTCAAATCAGCAATGCAAGTTGAAAATTCGTTCAAAGTACTAGTCAATGTTGTTGATCCTAACCCAGATCGATGTAAAGCTAATCAAACTCAGCACGCAGAAAGGCTCAAAGCAAAAAGCTAGTCAATGTTGCGAGATCATCTAAGACATGAGATCCGGAACGCTGTTGAACCCATTGATGGTCGCCTTGATCAGATGGCGACAAGACAAGATTTGCAAGCGGTGAATGCTAATGTGAACAATATGCAGTGAAGCATCACCAACCTCACTGCTCCGATGGCGCAATTTCTTCATAACATGGGTAATGCCGGTGCTCTTCATGAAGGTGATATATCTCGAATGCCAACAATGGTGGTGCAGGAGAAACACCATGCACTTTGCAGCAACGACTTGAAGCTGAGCATGCTGAACGGGAACGATTGGCTACCCCCAATGGCCAATTCATTCCCCTCAAGCGGCGGCCACCGTTTCCTCCCCAACAAGCTATATACGGTGGTCGTGGAGGCCAAGGTAGTTTTGGAGGGTGTGGTGGAGGTGCACACCATGCTATGCCTCTCCAAGACGATGACTACTTTGCTGAGAACGATGGTTTCTATCCTTTTCAACAGGATGGATACCGTCGTCACAGTGACCAGCAGAACGGTGCAATGGGCAAACACAAATTGTCCATACCATCTATTTGAGGGAGTTCAGATCCAGATGAGTATCTTGCATGGGAGATCAAGGTTGAGCGCTACTTCCATGTCTACAACTACATCGAGCCACAGAAAGTTGAGATAGCCTCTCTTGAATTCACTAATTATGCATTAATTTGGTTGGATCAATTGTGCAATGAAAAGGCAAAGGTGACACTTATATCAAATTTCGAGCTGGAATGAGATGAAGTATGAGATGACCAAGCGCTTTGTTCCTGACCACTAAAAAGAGATCAATTCAACAAAATTCAGCGTTTAACTCAAGGTGATATGATCGTTGAGGATTATTACAAGGAGATGGATAAAGCAATGATACGTGCTAGATTATATGAACCCGAAGAAGCTACGATGGCTAGGTATCTTAAGGGGTTGCATCGCCCTATACTCATTGAATTTCAGACCTACAACACAATTTGTCGACCTTGTGCATCAAGCCACCAAAGCTGAGCGTCAATTGGAGGAAGACGGGCAGCTTGGACGTTCTTCATCCTATACCCCTCCTTGGCAGTCCAATCAGTAGAGTACAACTACTGCCACTACTAATCCAGATCCTACTACCATCAAGTCGACTAGCATTTCCATGGCATCAAAGGATGCGTCAAAATTTGAGGTAAAACTTGCTGGTTCTTGATTCGGATATTAGAAGCTACACTAGAATCAATCTCGATGATTTTAGCATTCATATGCATATCATTGGAAAGATATGGAAGTCTAGTTTCCAGCGCTTCAAACCATGCATCATTTCGACTTCCGAAGCAAAAGTTATGACCATTTAAGTGGAAGCTGCAAAGACTGTTTTGTGGGTGCGCGAAATTAACAGAAGACTCCTCAAATGCTACACCAATATGACCTTCCACATACCTTCCTTAGTACTTGCGTTTATACACCTAGCTAGGAGGGTTGTTCCTAGTATAAATACCCCATGTACTCCTCAATTGTTTGCAGTGAAAAGAGAAAAATGTTATGCGCAATTTTTAGAATCAGCCACCATGGTGTCTTCTCCACCATGGAATGACTGTATGGAGGGATCCTTATCCACCCTGGTCATTTGACGACCCCCAGTGTAGTTGAGCGAATGACTTGATTCAGGTTGCTGTATTGAGACAGTGGTTGGTTTCAAGTACATTCGTTAGGTTGCACTGTTATCTTGGTTGTTCACAGCTAGTTATCCGAGAGCGTTGTTGGTTGGAATCGGTGTTCATCATCGTCTCCTTCAGGTGGCGCTAGTTATCCTTCTTCTTGCTCTCACATCGTGAAGATCGGGCCCTCCTCCATATCATTTGGTATCAGAGCCCCGGTTGCCATGGTGAGAGCTAGTTACCATTTAGTATCCTTGCAAGCTCAATATTTGGTTGTCGATTCCAGATTAGTGGTGATCTGATTTCAACAGTCATAGGATAGGGTTGGTTGAGATGCCGAACTTTTGTTCTCTCTCTCCAGGTTCTATCGGCTGTGTGATTAGGTTTTCATTTTTTTGGAGTTGTATCCTTATATTGAGTCTTTTTATATCTATCTACTTAGTACTATCGAGTCTGTAATTTTTGGTCAAGTCTTTGATGATGATCACCATCCACCGACACTACAACAACTTGCATGAGTCAAGGACGACTCATTTTTGAAGAAAGGGAGAATGATACGGATATTAGAAGCTACACAAGAATCAATCTCAATGATTTTAGCATTCATATGCCATATCATTGGAAATATATGGAAGTCTAGCTTCCAGCGCTTTAAACCATGAAACATTTTGACTTCCGAAGCAAAAGTTATGACCATTTAACTGGAAGCTGCAAAGGCTGTTTTGTGGGTAAGCGAAATTAACAGAAGACTACTTAAATGCTCCACCAATATGACCTTCCACATACCTTCCTTAGTACTTGTTTGTGTTCATACCTAGTTTGGAGGGTTGTTCCTAGTGTAAATATCTGATGAGGACATCCCAACCAAGGATACAACCGCTGCCCCATCTTCCTCTACGACCGCTACTTCGTTCCCGACCGTCGTTGTTTCGCCCGCTACTTCGTCTACGACGTCTGGAGGGCTTAATCCAGAAGCAAGTCCTTTCCATCCACCTTTGCTGGACCAGCACGTCAAGAACATCCACCGAGGACAGCCCACGCGCTAAGGAAGGCCCAAGATAAAGCCCAATTCGTCGCCGAGTCCGGTTCGGCCATCCAGGAACAGCAGTACTTCAAACGAACACCACGGCCACATCCGAACTTCGTTTTGGACGTTCGACAACTCGTTTGAAAGGTATCGAGATAACCTTTCCAATGGATCTGATCCCGAGGACAAATTCCTCCGGGAGCAAAGGAAAATCACAGAGCAATCTCATGGGACAGAAATTCCATGTGCTGCGTCACCTTTCTTTTGGGCCCAAGGCCCATGTACTCTTAGGGCTCCACCCCTCCTTTGGCCAGCGCACCTCTCCTGGCTGCCGCACCCCTCTTGGGCACCCCCTTGTGTGGGTACCACTTTATATTGGGTTCTCACCCCTGTTCTTCGTTTTTTAGGTTTTTTTCTGTTGTGTTTGGTAGACCCCATGTGCGTCCCTCCTCGTGTTTGCGCGTGTCGACTAGACCGCCCGAGCTGAGAAACAGAACCTCAACTTGTTTTCTTTTTTTTATTTCAATACTACTTTTTCGGTTTGCTTCATACTTTATTCTTGCGGGTTCTCGACTTCTTGCAAGAACTACTGATCATTGGATGTTGTATCTATGTGGATTTGGCATTGTGATTGTGAAGCTCCCAACCTATTTGGTAGGAAGCCCTAAATTCGGTGCCATCAACACCTCCAAATCGACGTATCATCATCCCACCGAAAGATCGGGATCGCAGTCCCATCAATATCCCATGTGAGTACATTGTAAGCAGTGAAAAGTGAAAAATGTTATCAGCAATTTTTAGAACCAGCCACCATGGCATCTTCTCCACCATGGAATGGCTGCGTTGACGGATCCTTATCCACCCTAGTCATTTGACGACCCCTAGTGTAGTTGGGCGAATGACTTGATTCAGATTGTTGTATTGAGATAGTGGTTGGTTTCAAGTACATTCGTTAGGTTGCACTGTTATCTTGGCTATTCACAGCTAGTTATCCGAGAGCGTTGTTGGTTGGAATCGTTGTTCATCATTGTCTCCTTCAAGTGGCACTAGTTATCCTTCTTACTCTCACGTCGTGAAGATCGGGCCCTCCTCCATATCAGTTCTACTAACACTTCTATGGCTTCTACAGGAAGAACTAGCAATATCACTTGTTTTAAGTGTCATGGTAAAGGGCATAAGATGAGCGAGTGTCCAAATAAGCATACCATGATAGTTGATGAATCTAGTGAGTACCATTCTACAAGTGAGCATGAAGATGAAGAAAATAGCAGTAATTCTGATCATGATGAAAAGATGGCGTGTGAAGACATAGCTTTTATGCCGGGTCCTACTCTCAAAGTTCAACGTGTACACAAGGATGGTGAAGAGTGTTTGGGCACAAGTTAAAGAAAAAATATCTTCCACATTGAAGGTAAATTCAAGAGCGAGGTATGTACTTTTATAATTGATGGAGGTAGTAGCCAAAATCTTGCTAGTCTTGACATGGTAAAGAACTTGGGATTATCTACAATCAAGAAGCCAAAAGCTTATCAAGTTGAGTGGTTGAATGAATGTGGTATTATTCTCAAAGTGACACATGCTGTTCGGGTGCCATTTTCTATTTGAAAATACAAGGAGGTCAAATGCGATGTGGTACCGATGAAGGCTTGTCACATGCTGTTGGGACGACCGTGGCGATATGATCATGTTTCTATTCATGATGGAAGGACAAATAAGTATACATGCACACTTCAGGGTAAGAGCTACACTTTGATTCCCATGTCTCCTAAAGATGTAATCAGTTATTGTAAATCTGATCATAAAACGAAGATGAGAGAGAACATTAAAAAGAAGAGAGAAAACGCCACAGCCAAATCTGTCCTATTAGTTAGCTCATGTAATTTGCAAGTAGATGATAGGTGTGAGGCAACTAATACCTTGTCTTCTTTTTCTAGTGTTGTTTTTGACGATGTGCTGGTTACACACGATGAGAAGACATAGCAACTTTCTCTATTCCAGCCGTGTGGACTACAAGTTCAAGAGAAGCCATATATCACAATTAGCAATGAACCAACGCCGAGGATGGCTTCCCTTGAAGGGTGGGAGGATGATGCGGACCTTCCTATAGTTACACATACAAACACATGCAATTTTGTACCTGCGCTTGATAAGGTGTCTAAAATTTGTGGGAGGAGAGGGAGGTTGAGAGGGACACCAAGAATCGTCAGGAAGCGACATGGATGCATATGCATATATGCTGTGTATGGAGGATCAAAAGGAGACAAGAAGCTTCAGTGCCGCATGAGGAAAATGAGATGCATCCGTGCTGCATGGCATATACATTCATACACTAGGAGGTAAATAAATGCATGCAAATAAACGAAGGCCACCACTTTGGAAAGAAGACGTGTATGCATGGAACTTGTATGCATGCTGTTTGTGCATAGAAACAAGAAAGATGAGATAAAGGAGGAAACTGCCACGCTAAATATGGCAAGTCAGGCCCAATTAGTTGACCAGAAAAGGGAATCGTATACAATTTTTCCAGCATGGGGCCTAGGTGCCTATGAAGCCGAACCGGCTATGGGTCGGTTTGTATCCCTTCGAGTTTGAGTTTGAACCAGCTAGTATGTACATGTACGTTCGAACTCCTGGTAGGAGTCGGCCACATTGGCCCTTATATATATCTACTTCTCATGGAGAGGAGACTACGTTTATTTTGCAGATTGAATCTAATAGAACTTGGTGTTCATCGTTTCAGGAATATGTGTGTTCTTGCCTTCTATTGTTCTTGCAATTTCTCCAGGGTTGCTTGGATTGATCCGTCGTGGTCGCCCAATTCGTGCACTTGCCTCCGTGCTGGTTGTGTGGATTGGATTGCTTGTGAGAGTTGTGGTGTGATTGCTGCTGTTGTGGTCGTGTGCTCGATGCAAGACTGCTTCAACCCCAGATCGTGTTGTTGCCCTTGAGTTATCCTCATCCTTCGTGCATTCGTCATCATCACAAGATCGGTCCAATCCCGTATCACTAAATAAGAAAAATTTCGGCACCAAAACTCGTGTTGCATAAGTTATGGAGAGACACTAGCTAATTGCTTCAGAAAAGGTAAAAGGGCACAAAATTGCTCACAATTTAATACAATTGTACAATCTGAAAATAACGAACACAAATTAGGGTTTTACTCAATGTTGTGCGACCGGCCACTATTTTCTTTTTTTCTTCTTCTTTTTTTTGGCTCTTTCTCTTTTTTTTTCTTTTGGTGACTTTCGGCTAACACTAGTATGAACAAACTTTTGGAATCTTTAACTTGATGTCACAAGATAGTACGATATGATAATTCAAGATTATGCAATGTATCAAGTAGAGCAGCCCTAAGCAATATCAGCAAATGATGAATTGGTTCTCAAAGGTATGTGTACTAATATTTTTGGGATTTTTTTCTTTATAGATGTCATTGTACTCAAAGGAACAAGCTTAATCTTAGAACGATCCAAGAAACCATAATTCAGTGTTTCTAGGGCAGTAGATTTGTCGCCTAGATTACAGTTTGAAAATGACCGAATTCGGAAGGTTCAATGTGGAATAAATTGAAGCTTATGTCCTTAGCTTTCAATAGACTACAAGAACATGCAATTTGGAGATCGGGTGTGAAAGTTATGGCAAAAAGTCAAACACCACAGAATAGTCATAATTTCAGCCTGACGAGACCGATTCCGAATCCGAATTAAATTCGGTTTGAAAGAGTCCGAATCACAAATGACACTAGAAAACATTTTTGTAGAGGACTCATCAAGGATTCATGAAAGCATAAAAACTTCTCAATCAGAGTTCGAACGTGAGAATTATGATCAAAATACCGAACCGATCTGGATTGGAAGTACAACTTGCTTCACCAACTTTGACGTCCAAATTTGGCCAACTTGGGTACAGAATTAGAGTTTGTTCCCAGCTATGTTTTTGTAGAGATCATTCCAAGGTTTCAAGGAAGTGCAAGAACACTAGAATTTGAGCTCGTATGAGAATGTTAAGAAAAAAACAAAGTACAGGACAGGTTGAAATAAAAGCTACGAGAAGGAAAAACGATCATCAACTAAAACAAGTACTCTAATGGATCAAAACCTAACAACGCACTAAAATACTAGATTGAATCTAAAGGTTGAATTTTTGTTGTGTCATTTTCAATTTAGGATAGAAGACAAAAACTAATCTAAGGCACTGAAATTCTCACCGACCAACGAAAGCTTAGATACCACCTGATGGATAACTATTGATTAGTGGAGACAACCCTCACGATCCAGGCTCCGATCGAAACACAACCGACGCCAAGTAATCACTGAACCAAACTCCGAGTTGTTATCAATTGTGCCAAAACCCGGTTGACCTGATACGAAGATCAATTCTAGCAAGTAATCGAAGAACAAACAAGAACAAAGCAAAAGCAATCTGAAATTGCAAAAATAATTGAAGTATTGATGTGGGGTTCCGAAGCACGGTATTGCTATTGATCTTGCTAAAGAAGAGAATAATACCAAATAGTTTCACCAAGAAAAACTACGACTAAACAAAACCAAGTAATTTTAGGGTACTCTCTAGCTATATATAGGTAAAAGAGAAAGAGGATTCAGCCAGCACAAAGGAGAGGGCGAATAGGTCTTTTACAAGGCCCAAGGATCAAGTTTGACTTGGACTGGAAATGATAAGGACATATTTTCTATTGACACAACCGTGCCTAGTAACTCTCTCATACACAACAAGCTGAACCAGTATTACAAGGACCAATTAGTCGTGCTCAGGCACGTCAACTCAATTATCAGGTGAATATGTTCTTAGGTTTTGATACAAATGATTCACAGAATGGAATGCTATTTAATTCCTGTAATGATTTTAGTGTTCTTAGGAACCAAGGAGAAGAACCTCAAAACGCAAAGTATAAAATCAGATCGTCATGTGCACGAGTTCCACTAGGATTCGGCTTCCCTGACAGCACAAACTTAAAATGGCCATAACTTTTGATCCACAAGGGTGTTCGGGGCACATGAGTACATGATTGAAAGCTTTCTTCGCCCTCTTTCCGATGGATCTAGTTTCACCTCGAAATTCCATCTGAGCTATCCGGAATCTACAAAACAAACCACGTCACTTTTTCAATCTGAGTCAAAGTGGGCCTTGGGCCTTGTAATCAAGTTGTATTCAGTCTCCATAGGTTTTGGATAATCTCCTCCTCTTATCTCATAAATAGCCAGCCGCACCCTCATCTAGGGTTTGGGTCTTGTTTGATTAGTTTAGCCAAGTGCAAACTTTGAGTCTTCGAGTTGTGCTGGACAACCACCTTATCAAGATCTTCAATAGAACCCCACCCTGTTTTTGCCTTCATTCATATTCGCAATTTCTGATTGCTGCTACTTTTTTTCTTGCTTGTTTCTTCGGTTGCTTGCAGGAATTGAACCTCGTGTTCAGGTTGATCATGCTCACGACAAGGTCGATAACCCTGTGGAGTTGGTTTAGCGATTGTTACGTCGCATCGTCGTCGTATGTTGTAGTCAAATCGTCAAAGTCAGTTCCACTAAATTAAAGTTATCACTCTCATCGAAAGATCGAGAACAATCTTACATCAGGTGGTATCAGAGCACCAGGTTGCTTGGTGAGAAATTTTTAGTGTTTTGTGGTTAGATTGTTTCGTCCCTAAAGTCCAGAAAAAGCCACAAAAAATTATAGTAGATCATCCGTTGTCCGAAACCATCTGTGCCATGCATCTTTTTTGTCAGTAATTTGCATCGTTGAATTTTCAGTTGCATCGTCGTGTTGAGTTGCTGGTCATAGTTTAGATTGGTGTTTGGTTCATCTTGTCATTGCATCTTTTTGTCACCACCTTGTTGTCGCCATTGCATCTTCGTTGCCTTCTTGTTCTGCTGCAGGTTCCTCATCTTCCATCTAACCGACCCTGCCGCAAGCAACTCCTCTCCTGCTACATCAACTGCCACGGCAAGGAATCGGCAGCCAACTCCTGTCGAGACAACCACATCCACCTTGCCGCCCCTTGCCACGCTGCTAGCGCCTCCAGGCACGGCAAGCAAATCTCAGAGAAAAAAAGGGAAGAAGATCGGAGAAAAAAATAGAGAAGAACGGAGAAAAAATTCATTGCAGAGAAGAGCATCTTCCCTAAATTGGTTTCGGTTTGAGGAGATAAGGAAAGTTCAGATTGATTTGATTTTGGTTTGAGGAGATAAGAAAGTCCAGATTGATTTGGTTTCAATTTGGAAAGGATCAAAGGTAAGAATAAGGAAAGCCTAGCTATTTCGGTTTGTCCTGGATAAGAAGGAATAGCTGCAGCCTTTCTGGATTTGGTTTCGGCATATTTGGAGTGTTTTCAGATCCCCTCCGGACAAGTACACCAAAACAACCATAACCTTTGCATATGACCTCCGATTGGGCTGTTCGAGTACTCAAAACAACCGAAAGAAAAGTTGCATTTGAAAAATTGGTTCGACCCCAAAAAACATCATTTAGGGCCTCAAAACGCCCCTAGAAGTTCAGAAAAAAATCAACCTTCTCTGTTTTGGTAGGAAATGTTGCTCCTAATTGATTCGAGGGTGCGCCCGACCTTCACAGTGTAGGATCTGAGATACTCGTGAAAAATGATGAATCTTGTGCGGCCAACCATTGCAAGCGCAACAACCTGCAGCACGGAGTTTGCCCAACCTCACGTTGTCCACTCAACCAAGTCAAGTGGATTACAATCCTCGCTGCAATCACAAAGGAGTTTGCAAGAACAACGGGAAGGAATGCACAATCCTCAAGAAGTTTCAGCCTGTGGCTAGAAAACCCAAGAACACTAGTATAGTGCCTGTGCTAACGCTACGACGGTAGTACCCCGCTTATCAATTAAATAAGAAGATAAGTATGAATACAACACTTAATAATAAAAGAGAAATTTAGAATTTGAAATGAATTTAAAAGAAAACGGAACTAAATGAAGGTCGAATGGGTAGCAGGCTCCTAAAAGATTTTAAATCAAGAAAGAGAAAGAAAAAGAATTTTTCGATTTTAGATTTTTTTGTAGCTTCCATAGAAACACAGCGTGCTCTCTAAACAACGATGCAAGGGGGAGAGAAGGCCGGGGTGGCGGCGATCATGATGGGTGATCTTGGTGCGGCGAGATCACCGTACCAGCGCTTGGGAGGGGTCACGTTCTGGCGAATTTCACGGGAAAGATGACGGTGATGGCTTGGGTTACCTCCAAAATCCGCGATCTTTACAAGAGGGAGCACTTGGGGATTTACGCAATGCGATGGGGTGGAGGAGAGCTCATGGCTTTTATAGCCCGAAACAAGCATATTTATAGAAACCATAATTTGGGATCAAATCAGATTGGGAGAAAATTTTGGCAATAGAGCACGAAATTTGGAGAATTAACACCATAGATGGAAAGAGGAGATTTGGTGCGGGATTGATGGAGCTTCTTTCTTGCTTTAATAGAGGGAGGGAAGAGAAGAAGCTTCTGCAGTGCATTGCTGACTAGAAGAAGCTACAGGTGAGTTGCCTTCATTTTTTTAAAATATAGAAGGATTTTTGAAAAGATGGCACATTAGGTTAAAAAATTCTAGAAAAATTCTCAAAAAAACTTTCGATTATTTTGTACTTAATAAAATTATTTTCAAAAAAAATTAAATTATAAATTTGCCAAGGCACGGCGGCCACGAGGTCGCTGACCAGCAACCTCGTCGCGTCGGTAAAGCCATTGCAGACCGTGGAGCCATTGCAGACCTGCGTTCTCCCGGCTGCGCTGCCCCATCTCCCGGTTTCCTTTTCCCAGCACGTAATGTATGGTCCTTAGGGATGAAAACGGGTCGGATATCTCCCGCCCGATCCGGGACCGGATCTTACTATCCGGTCGGATCCGGGACCGGATCCGGATACTTGAATCCGGATTCGGGATCGGATCCAGAGCATCCAATATCCGGTAAATACGGGACGGGATCCGGATATTCGGATTTTTCCTATTCGGATATCCGAATTTTTTCCTATTTGGATATCGGATCGGATATTCGGATTTTTCTATTCGGATATCAGCAAGGCCCAGCCCATTTTCATCATTTTTTCCCATTTCAGCCCATTTATATTAACAATTAGTTGGTTCTATTGATCCTCAAATAGCATATTCTTTCTACGATGTTTGTTGAATTTAATTGATATATAATTTGTTACTATAGTCATGTACTCATATGGTTTTAATTCAATATATATTACTCTATATATGCGTGCATTATCCGTATATCTTTATCCATTTTTGACCTGAATCCGTCACATATCCGTTCCGTATCCGTATCCCGAATAACCAGAATCCGTATCCGTATCCGGTTAGCCCGTATCCGGTTCCGAATCCAGAAAAAAATATGGGTTAAGATACAGGAAGAGCAATATCCGCCCGTATCCGACCCGTTTTCACCCCTAATGGTCCTTTCCTTTTCCAGGACGTTTGTTTCCTTTTCCTTGATTCCAAGACGTTTGTTTCCTTTTCCTTGTTGATGTTGGAGGTGAGGGAAGGTCTGTTGTGGGCCACACGGATGATTTCGGAAAATATGGAAAAATAAACTGCGCTTGCCGACCGCTGGATCCGCAAGGAAAAAAAGATAAAAATTAAGCGATTGCTCGTCGCATTGGTTCCGCGAGAAAAATTGAAAAAATTAAGCGACACTCACAGACCGTTGGTTCCTTAGATAAAAATAAAACAAAAATTAAACGCTCTCGGTCTTATTTGAAATTAGGCTCTATGGGGCTAGATCCGTAAAAAAGTCTCGAGAAGGGTCATATTCAGAAAAAAATACGATCACAATGCCAGGACAATAAAAAATTCAAGTCTTGTTTCTTTGCATGTGGATCCTCCCTATTTATTTCCTTGTTTGATTCACCCTCCTTCCAAATATGTAGTACATACAATTTTGGCCAGTAAAAAATTCAAGCCTGGTTTCCTTGCATGCGGATCCTCTTATTTATTTCCTTGTTTGATTCGCTCTCCTTCCAAATATGTAGGTGGGGGAGGTCTGTTGTGGGCCACAGGGATGATTAGACACACTAAATAATGGCCATCGGATGTGAGTGAGTAAAACTGAGGAAAGATCTGAGACGTTCATTTTGGTGAATGCAAGATTCTGGGGACCTTTTGCTGGGTGCATCAACATTGGGCCATCTCTAATGAGGTGCATTATTTAGGGTGGACGTAGAAAAAATTATTAGGTGCATTATAAAGGGGTATAGATGCATAGCTTATTTGATTTCAGATTCAGCAATAGTCTCCGTTCACACAAAGGGGTACTTCCTACATATAAGAGGGGGGAAAGGAAGACAAAGGTCTACTAGATAAGCCTAGGTCACAGCACAAAGCACAAGAGCCAAATATAATGGTGACGCAGCACCCAATGCATAGGAAACAGTTTATGGCTGTCATACTTTTTGGACGATATCTCTGTGCTCAGATTGTATTTGAGGGTGTGGTTGGATCTGTTGGAAAGCTTAGCTCGTTAGCTTTCTAGGCTGTGGTCGAACACCTCAATCGGACTCTGTTTGCATCCTCTATGCGCATTTTTCTTCAGACTAGTCATTGGAGGCCGAGCTGAGTTCTTTTGCATTCACACCTTACTTGTTGACTTGTCCATGCTCCTCTTGATCTTCCCTCAAGCGTTGACACCTTCTCACATTGTCTTCATACCTTAGAATAATTAAACTACTTGCATTAGGTAGCAGCTGACTCTCACAAGTAATATTATTCTTACTAAGGAGCAAGTTCACTTGTTTGTTTATTTGTTTGGCACAAGCAAGGGTAATTGGTCCTTGGAAATGATTCGAAGGCTATTTAGAAGCAGTAGGGGAAGGAAACGATGATGGTGCTAGGTGCCCGTGTCATCCCCCCCTCTTGAAAAGGAGTCGTCCTCGACTCTGTTTCTTCATTCCAAAGAATGGTGACAAATCAGCAACATTGAAAGTGGTATTCACATTGTAATCATCTCCAGGAAGCTCAATCTTGTATGCATTGTCGTTGACCTTTTCAAGCACTTTGAAGGGACCATTAGCACGAGGCATCAACTTAGACTTGCACTTATCCGGAAAGCGCTCTTTGCGTAGGTGTACCCACACCAGATCACCTGTTTCAAATAGCATCTTCTTCCTTGTCTTATTTGCCCTTTTAGTGAAGTAGGGTGCCTTCTTCTCTATCTCTTCCTTGGTCTTTGCATGAATAGCTTTCACAAACTCAGCACGCTTTGTTGCCTCCATATTAGCTCTCTCTTGAAGTGGAAGTGGCAGCAAATCTAGTGGTGTGATTGGTTTAAAACCATACACCACCTCAAATGGGCACAATTGTGTTGTTGAATGAACTGCCCCTATTGTATGCAAATTCAACATGTGGAAGACAGTCCTCCCATTCTTTCAAGTTCTTCTTGATCATTGTACGCAGCAACATTGAGAGTATGCGGTTCACCATCTCTGTTTGTCCATCTATTTGTGGGTGACAAGTTGTGGAGAATAACAACTTTATCCCAAGCTTGGCCTACAATGTCTTCCAAAAATAGCTCATGAACTTGACATCCCATGTAATCACACAATTTCCCTGAAAAACAAGTTAGCTACATGCGACGCATCATCGCTCTTGTGGCATGGAATAATGTGCACCATTTTAGAGAACCTATCCACGACAACAAATACAGAGTCCCTTCCCCTCTTAGTCCTATGCAATCCCAAAACAAAATCCATGCTAATGTCTTCCCAAGGTGAACTAGGTGATGAGGACATCACTATAACGGATACACCCATGACCTTACCTCCACCACCTCCTACGCAAGGTCCTATCACAAGGGCACGCGCACAGCAGCTAAATCAACAGGTGAACTCGTTTCTCGGGTGGCATAATTATATTTTAGAGGATAGTCCACTGCATAATAATGTGCTTATGCTTAGGAATCATGGCTTAGAGCTGCAAGGACGTCATTCCTCATCACTACAAGCTAGAGTACAAGGTATTCCCGAGAAGGAAGCCAAAACGTCCACCCAGGAGCAGTCCACGTTCAACTGGCCATAACTTTTGCATACGGAGTCTGTTCGGGATGAGTGAGTACTTGATTAAAAGATAAATTCGTGCTCTTTCCAACGGATCTGGCATCATCATCAAATTCCACTTGATATGGCCACAGAAGTCAAAAAGGTTCGATGGGCTCAGTCTTTTAGGGTGCTGTGCCACCATAATTTTGGGCTGAGTTCCCATGTAATTAAAGTGGGGTGAGACCAACTCCTAGCAGCCATCCTTGGCTATATATATTGGACAAGCCCCTATCTATCTCCTGAGGTTTTGATTTGAGAATAGTTATCCATGTGTGGAACTTTATCCTTGTTCTCCTGACTCGGCTAGAGCAGCAGTAAACAAGTTTCGAAACCTCAACTTGAGTGTGTGCTTCATCCTTATTCTTGCTAGTTCTTCGATTACTTGCAAGAATAGACCTTCGTGGTCAGGTCATCCGTGTTCTTGGCACGGTTGATAACAACGAGGAGTGTGGTTCGTAGCCGGATCGTCAAAGTCATCCTCCGCCAAATCGAAGTTATCCCCTCAGCAGAAGATCGGGCCGTCTTGTGCGCATCATTTGGTATCAGAGCAACGGTTGACCGGTGAGTTCTTGTATCTTGTTTAATTGTTTGATTGTGTTCTTCCTAGAGTCCAGAAAATTTGCCCCACAAAAAGTTTGTTTGTCCGCTGTCCAAACCCCGTTGTGACTTTCAATTGGTTAATTTTGTTTTTGCTAAATTGAGTTTACGTCCGTTCTAGTATTGTCTTGTTGCTATTCATCTTCTTGTTCATCTCCCCACGTCAAAATCCATCCCTAAAACCCAAAAACAAAAAAACCCATCCCGGCCTGAAAGATCACCTTTCTGCAGCCGCCACCAAAAACGCCATAAAACTCAATTCCCTTATCTTTTTTGAGTAAAACCAAAAGGAGTAGATCCGTGACTTGGTATTCTATGTTGATGCCAATTTTCACATCCATACTTGCAAGCACAAGAAATCTATGAATGTTTCAATAAGACCTAATTGCTGTCCTGAAATCTGCATCTGTGTGCAATTGTAAAATTCGTGCAAAATTCTCGGTTGAATTTCAGAAAGTTTGTCCAAAAGAAAAGTTGTTGCAAAAGCCATCAGGAAGAAAACAAAAAAAAAGAATCATTGAAAAAAAGGCCCTCACTAAAAGATACGGCCAAAATACCGACCTGCTGTCTGGTGGACAGAAATCAGCAAAATACAAAGTTGGATCCATCTTGTGCTCCCAAGTTGCAAATTGCATATGCTTGAATTTTGTTGTGTTTACCACTTGTATCCACTACCATATCTTTTGTTTTAGCCTAATATCTGATGCGCACAAGATGGCCCCGATCTTCCGGTGAGGGGATAACTTCGATTTGGCGGAGGATGACTTTGACGATCCGGCTACGAACCACACAAGGGTAAGCGCCTGCAATCGCTAAACCACACTCCTCGTCGTTATCAACCATGCCAAGAACACGGATGACCTGACCACGAAGGTCTATTCTTGCGAGCAATCGAAGAACTAGTAAGAACAAGGATGAAGCACACACTCAAGTTGAGGTTTCGAAACTTGTTTACTGCTGCTCTAGCCGAGTCAGGAGAACAAGGATAAAGTTCCACACATGGGTAACTATTCTCAAATCAAAACCTAAGGAGATAGATAGGTGCTTGTCCAATATATATAGCCAAGGATGGCTGCTAGGAGTTGGTCTCACGCCACTTTAATTACATGGGAACTCAGCCCAAAATTATGGTGGCACAGCACCCTAAAAGACAGAGACCGTCGCACTATTTTGACTGCTGTGGTCAGCTCGAGTGGAATTTGATGATGAGGCCAGATCCGTTGGAAAGAGAACGAATTTATCTTTTAATCAAGTACTCACTCATCCCGAACGGACTCGGTATGCAATAGTTATGGCCAGTGGAAGGTGGACTGCTCCTGGGTGGACGTTTTGGCTTCCTTCTCGGGAATAACTTGTACTATAGCTTGTAGTGATGAGGAATGACGTCCTTGCAGCTCTAAGCCATGATTCCTAAGCACAAGCACATTATTATGCAGTGGTATATCCTCAAAAATATAATTATACCACCCGAGAAACGAGTTCACTGTTGATTTAGGCTGCATGCGCGTGCCCTTGTGATAGGACCTTGCATAGGAGGTGGTGGTGGTGAGGTCATGGGTGTATCCGACATAGTGATGTCCTCATCATCCTCCCCTTCTTGCATTTGAGTTGTCCTCAACTCAAGCTCATCGTTCTCTCCAAAATATGGCTTCAAATCTGAAATGTTAAAAGTGGGACTAACCCCAAAATCTGCGGGTAACTCAAGTTTATAAGCATTATCATTAATTCGTTCAAGCACTTTGAAAGGACCATCAGCTCTAGGCATTAATTTAGACTTTCGTAAGTTAGGAAATCTTTCATTCCGCAAATGCAACCAAACAAGATCACTAACTACAAAAGTCGACAGTTGGCACGCCATGTAGGGGAAGCGCTTCAATCTGTTCCCACAGACTCAATGGCATCAACTGGAGGATTTATCGCCACATTCATCTCCAGCCAAGCTTTCCGCTTCGGAAGCCTGGATTTCGTCGCCAATATGCATGGAGAGCTTGTCAACCTGGATAAAAACAAGATCCAATCTGGCAGAATCAAGGGCGAACCATCTCAGGTACATTACTCTGACTTACCTGGAAAACCAGTCGGCTCCATTAGGAGCGGCTGCGATTTTCACGGCATTTTCTCAATTGAAAGACAGAAGACCGATCTCCATCAAGAAGAACGTGATGTCACGGAAGAAGATCGCCGACGTAAGGGTAAGGAGGTCCAAACGCGGACTCTCCGATCTTTGGGTCGTAATGTCCGGGAGGACATCCTGCAATCTAAGTTAGGAGATCAGTCCGTCTTCCGCACACCGATGCAAAACGTCGTCGCTTCGAAGACGCTCCTCGACGCTGGCCGACACGATGATTGCATCGAACGACCCGCGGTCCCGATTGTGGCTCACATCAAGGCCATGGTGACGGCGGCAGTTATCCAGCAAAATCAGGAGAAGCCGGTTGGAGAGGCGCACTTGCGCTCCCACGCGGCCACTCGTGTCGCCGCGATCGGATCGCAACGGTCGAACGTTGGCGATCGGCGCCATGCACCGCATACTGGATACGCTCGACAGATCCTTGACCGCGACCTTCGCCAAGACATCACGGCCAGGCGACGAGAACGGAACGAGGAAGAAAGACACGGACGCCGCGACGACTACGGCGTGCCAAAGATCGCTACGATCGGCGAACGGCCGAATGTATGGTGACCGCGACGATCGCGAGTTCATCATTGCGGGGTGGGAGTGACGACTAACGCCGAAGTCAATGACTCGCCGCGCCGAACCTCACCCCGACATTTTAACGGTCATCACCAAGCTAGAAGATCGCCACGCCGGAGCCCCCCCTACAAGATGAAAGATCCATCGATGGGATCCGAGCGTTCATTCCCCGGCTGCGCCGAGTGGTTTGGCCCGAGGGGTTCAACCCCAAAGGCATTGTAAAGTTCGACGGGGAACGAGACCCAAAAGCTTGGTTGCAGGTCTACGCCCTGGCAGTCAAGGCCGTAGGGGGAAATGAGACCGTCATGGCGAACTATTTGTCGGTCAATCTCAGCCCCTTGACACAAGCATGGCTCACGGGCCTCCCTGCCAACTCGGTAGACTCCTGGAGTGACCTGTGCAAGCAATTCATCACCAACTTTCAGGGAACCTATGAGAGGCCCGGTACTCCGTGGGACCTGTATCAACTGCACCAGAAGAAGGATGAAATGTTGAGAGACTTCATCCGGCGCTTCATGCAGAAGAAGAACACCATCAGAGACGTGTCAGAGGCGGTGGTTGTGGCGGCCTTCCAGAAAGGGGTAAGCGATCCTCATCTTATTAAAAAAATGTCCAGAAGCCCCGACCTCAAGTAAAAGAAATGTTTGCGTTAGCCGATCGCTCACGCCACGCCTTGGATGCTCGCCGAGCGACAAGAAGATCATCCCCACAAAAGAGCAAGGGCGATAAGCCCGAGTCCTCTAAACACAAGGATAGGAAGCGCAAGGGCGAGGAGGTGGTCGCGAGCCGAGCATAAGCGCCCCGAGCCTCTCGGAGAGAGGCACCGACTACAAGACCGTCATGGAAGCGATCGTCCTTTCCACCCTAAGGGAAAACATGCGGCCAAGGACCGCTTCACTCAAGCATTTCTTGCTGAAAGTGAACTAACAACCAGCCCGACCAAGGCGCGGTTGCTCCGTAAAGAAGAAGGAACTCCGGATGAAGAAGATTTCGGAGCCCGAGCAGAATCGAACTACATCTACGGGGCTCAATCGATATGAGTCCAAGCGAAGCAAAACTTACCGCTCGGAGATCAACGATGGAACCAATGACTCCTCAATATCTAAAATGGTCTGAGGTCCCGATCACCTTTGACCGTAAGATCACCCCAGCCGGGTCCCACATCCGGGTAAGTTTCCTCTCGTACTTGACCCTACCGCGCAGCTGCGTGAAGCTCAAGAGGGTTCTGATCGACGGCGGAAGTGGGCTCAACGTCCTGTTCGCCAGGACTTTCGACGACATGAGCATCCCCCGTTCGGAGCTGAGGCCAAGCACCCAGCCTTTCCACGGAGTAATCCTCGGGGCGTCCTCGTTCCCTCTCGGACAGATTTCATTACCAAGGATAATTTCCGGACCGAATTCATCAATTTTGAGGTAGCCAATTTCGAGACGGCGTATCATGCCATCTTGGGAAGGCCTGGTCTAGCCAGATTCATGGCCATACCTCATTACACCTACTCGGTGTTGAAGATGCCGGGACCCAAAGGAGTCATCGCACTTCGTGGCGACATCAAGCAATCATCGCAATGCGACCGGGAGAATCATGAACTTGCCGAATTGCAGAAGCGGTACCGGGCAAAAACATCCAGCCGAGGTCGCCACGCCCAAGACAAAGGAGAAGTACCACAAAAAGCGAGCCACCTCGAATTAAGCCTGGCGAGGGAACCAAAAGGATCATTCTTGACCCGTCTGACACGTCTAAAACAACCGTGATCGGGACAGGGCTCGAGGACAAATAGGAAAGCGCGCTCGTCACCTTCCTCCAAGCTAACAAGGACATTTTTGCCTGGAAACCATCAGATATGCCAGATGTACCAAGGGAGGTGATCGAGCACTCTCTCCATGTTGATGAGAAGTCAAAACCCGTCAAACAAAGGCTTCGGCGGTTCGCTCTGGATCGTCGAGACGCCATAAAACAGGAAATCATGAAACTCCTAGCCGCAGGTTTTATCAAAGAAGTGTATCATCCTGATTGGTTAGCGAATCCTGTATTAGTTCAAAAGAAGAATAAAACTTGGCGCATGTGCGTTGATTATACTGATCTCAACAAGGCGTGCCCGAATGACCCCTTTGGGCTGCCCCGAATCGATCAGGTGGTTGACTCGATGCGGGTTGTGAAATTTTGAGTTTTCTTGACGCATATTCGGGCTATCACCAGATTCGCCTAAAGGAGGAAGATCATATCAAGACCTCGTTCATCACGCCTTGCGGAGCTTACTGTTACACCACGATGGCATTCGGGCTAAAAAACGCTGGCGCGACTTATCAGCGTGCGATACAGCGGTGTTTTCACGCCCAGCTCGGGCGCAACGTGGAGGCTTATGTGGATGATGTTGTCATAAAAACTCGGGAAAGGAAAGATCTTATCATCGACTTAGCCGAGACTTTCGAAAGTTTAAGAGCTTTCAACATGAAGTCAATCTCGAGAAGTGTGTCTTCGAGTATCTTCGAAAACCGCCGATTCATCGTGTCACAACGAGGCATTGAAGCCAACCCGGAGAAAGTCAAGGCCATATCAAATATGGAACAACCAACTAGCCAAAAAGACGTCCAGAAGCTTACAGGGTGTATGGCCGCTCTAAGCAGGTTCATCTCCCGACTGGGTATACGAGGTATGCCTTTCTTCAAACTACTCAAGAAACAAGATAAGTTCCAGTGGACGTCGGAAGCGCAACAAGCACTTGAAGATCTAAAGACCTTCCTGACGACACCTCTTGTGTTAGTCTCGCCAATGCCAGAAGAACCCCTGTTGCTTTATATCGCGGCAACAGCACATGTAGCCAGCGCTGCGATCTTCGTAGAGAGGGAGGAAACGGCTCAGGTGCACAGAGTCCAGCACCCGGTATACTTCGTCAGTGAAGTTCTAAGTGAATCCAAGGTACGGTATCCACAAGCGCAGAAGCTACTATATGCCGTACTCCTTACATCTCGCAAGCTTAAACACTACTTCCAAGAGCATGTCATTTCGATAGTCACCTCCTTCCCGATCGGAGACATACTTCACAACCAGGAGGCCACTGGGAGAATTGCCAAATGGGCAGTTGAACTCGGGGCTTTTGACATTCAATTCAAGCCCCGCATGGCCATCAAATCCCAAGAACTCACGACTTTACTACCGAGTGGATGAATTGCAAAGACACCGCGATTACTAAAGATCTCGAGTATTGGACGATGTACTTTGATGGTTCCCTCATGCTCAGCGGCGCGGGGGCTGGTATAGTGCTCATATCACCAAGTGGAGAAAGATTGAAGTATGTCCTCCAAATATTTTTTTTCCTGCATCCAACAACGCTGCGGAGTATGAGGCACTCATTCACGGACTCCGTATCGCCATATCTCTCGGCATTCGACGACTGGCGGTTTGCGGAGATTCAATGCTCGTGGTCAATCAAGTGCAGAAGGAATGGTCTTGCATCGAGGACAACATTGCAGCATATTGCCAAGAAGTGCGCAAGCTAGAAAGCAACTTCGATGGACTCGAGCTCGTTCACGTGCTTCGACGGGACAACGAAGCAGCTGACGAATTGGCGAAGATGGGATCCTACCGGTCCAAGGTATCCGTGGGAATATTTGTAGAAGAAATTCATAAACCCAAGATTAGCGCTCGGCCAAAAGCAGAGAGTCCAGTAGAAAAAGGGGAAGAGGCAGAGGTCTTGATTATTACCCCAGATTTGACATCTCCATACCTGGACTACCTGACAGAAGACAAGCTACCCGAGGATCGCGTCCAAGCCGAGCGGATCATGCGCCGAAGCAAGAGTTATGTAGTCGTTGGAAAGGAGCTTTATCGTAAAAGCTCCTCTGGCATACTACGACGATGCATATCGGAACAAAAAGGGAAAGACCTGCTCAAAGAAATCCACTCGGGAATTTGTGGGAACCATGCGGCGTCTTCGACCCTAGTCGGAAAAGCCTATCGCCAAGGGTTCTTTTGGCCGACTGCCGTCACAGATGCGGAGGACATCGTCTGGACATGCGAAGGATGTCGCCGACGTCAAATGAACAAGCCCGGTAGAATTACAGACTATCCCAATTACATGGCCATCTGCGGTCTGGGGGCTCGACATGGTGGGACCTTTGAAAAAGGCTCAAGGAGGCTATACTCATCTCTTCGTTGCCATTGATAAATTCACCAAATGGATTGAGGCCAAACCAGTCGCCACCATTACGGCGGCAAAGGCCAGAGAATTCTTTCACGAGATCGTGGTTAGATTTGGCGTGCCCAACCGAATCATCACTCATAATGGCACTCAGTTCAGAGGCGAAGTATTTCAAGATTGGTGTGAGGAGCTGGGCATAAAAATTTGCTTCGCGTCAGTCGCGCACCTCAAGCAATCTGAGAAGGTTGAGCGAGCTAATGGCATGGTGCTCCAAGGCATAAAAGCAAGAATTCTCGATCGACTCCAACCATATGCTACTCGGTGGGTCAAAGAACTGCCTTCAGTACTCTGGGGGCTACGAACTACCCCCAGCAGAGCAACCGGGCAGTCACCTTTCTTTCTGGTATATGGCACAGAAGCGGTCTTACCAACCGAGTTAGAATTCGGATCCTCGCGGGTTCGGAGTTATCAAGAGATCGCTTCAGAAGACTGCCAGCCGGCTAGAAGACCTCGATAGACTGGAAGAAGCCAGGGATATCGCAACAATTCGTTCGGCGAAATACCACCAAGGCTTACGACGTTATCATGGGCGCAATGTAAAGAGCCGCGCGTTCTCCAAAGGAGATCTAGTCCTAAGGAGGAATCAAAAAAGCGAACATAAACTCTCCCCATGTTGGGAGGGCCCTTACATCATCGATGAAATAATTCGTCCCGGAGCTTATAAACTTAAGCGAGAAGATGGATCGACAATCAGCAATACTTGGAATATAGAACAGCTACGTCGCTTTTTCACTAAAGTTTTGTACTTCTTTTTTCTTTGTGAATAAAAGTTCGATTGAAAAAGTCATTTTCATATAACCTCTTTTATAATCATGAATTCGAGTGCTTCGCTCTTATGTTAAGACTCAGGGACAAGATCCATGAATCATATCCCAGAGCCTGGGGGCTGGAGTCAGATGAACAAAGGTCACCGGTCAAACCACTCGAAGATGTATACTTTCATGAAGGAGAAACAGGGAACACTTTTTATGCCTTTAAAGGTCAAGAGTCTCTACAATCGACAAAGAAGTATCCCTGACTTCCTCCCACAGCTCGGCAGCCCGACCTTCGTCAACATCGCGAGCGTAGCCTTCCCTAAGGGCCTCAAGATCCACTCGGGGATAGAGGGACTTGGTGATCGCTAGGGTCTGGCTGGCACCGTTGGCACTGCTTCCTTCAAAGAGAGTTCTTGAGGGCCCACGGGGCTTCCTTTAGCCGGACGACGACTTCACCCCGCCGAGTGGCCTCTCGCCATCCGGATGAAGCGAACTAGCGGGGGCTAGAAGCGCCCCGAGCTGTGCGCAGAAGCTTCGAGAGCTTTAACTCTCTCGCCAAGACGGCATCACTGCGCCGAGTTTTGACCTTATAACTGCAAGGCAAAGCATTAGAGAGGATAGTAAAGGATCAAGCAAAGACTAGTTGATGCCTACACCTTCAAAATACTTCTCCTTCGCCGAATCCTCCGTGGCTTTAAGTTTTCCTTCGAGTTTCACGAAAGCCGAGTCCCGAGCCGGAGCAAACAGAAGAGATCGGCAAGATAGTCGACTAAGCAAAAATCATGAAACAACCCAAGAGATAGCTACCTCGCAGGAGCGGTGATATCCAGATTCTCCGGCGCAGAGCGCTTTGTTCCGCTCCACGATGTCCGAGCTCGGACCGAAGGGATCGCAGCTCGGCCGCATACTCGGCTTTGATGCGTTCTAGGTCGGCCAGATACTCCTGGCGCGTCCGGATTTCAGGGAGCATCCTTTGAAGGTACTCGGACTTTCGCTCGAAGCGCTCCCCTATTTTATATAATCATCATAACAAAAGGTAAACGCGTGGCAGAAGGGCGGAAGCAGGGACACAGCGGTCTTGGAGGAATGCTCACCTGGGCGGCATGCGCACAAGCCTTGGCATGGATGAAAAAATCGTCCTTCTCTTTTTGCTCCTCCTCCGGGTCATCCAAAAGTTTCAAACCTCGTCATCGGCAAAGACGGATCTCGTTATTAGCCGGAGCGGCGGGGCTGGCGGGACTCGGTGAATCTCTTCAACCTCAGGGGACGAGCAGGAGGCCGGCTGAGGAGCAACGGGATCTATTGCAGGGGCATGGCGAGCAGGAGACGGCACCGAAGGACTAGGAGTCACTTCGGCACCCTCAGAAGTAGTTCCCCTGTCGAAGTATGAATTCCGGCGAGTCCAACCTCAGTAGGGCCCCCGGGCAGAGACCCGACGAGCGTATCGAGCAAAGGGTTCCTGTGAAGAAGAATCGTCAACAAGACCGAAGAATAAAGGAGTCAACAGAGTAACGGACCTGTTGGACTTCCTCATTTTCATCGGGGGCTTCTTGCGAATAGCTGGCCCACCCCCGGAAGAACCACTCGGACCACCGCCGACTGGTGCCCCGGGCTCCTCTTGAAAACCCGAGTCCTTCGGTTCGACGCGTCGAGCCACCGCTCACCAACAGAGGAGCGTAGCGCCGAGCTCGCGCGGATGGATCTTGGATTTTGGGACCGCCGACCGGGCATCGGGGGGCCACGAGGTCATCGGACAATATTTTCTTCCCCTTTTTCGCAGTGGGGCTCCCTGCTGGAGACCGCGCCCGACGCTTCGGAGAACAGCCTGGGCCAGGAGGCATTTTCGAAAGGGGAGGAACACTGAAGAACGCGATGTGATCCTGAAGATGAAAGTCAAGAATTAGCAAAACTTCAGAGAACAAGGAAACGTAAAATTCCCAATAAAATTCGCCTACCGCAGGTGGGGGGCGTGAGATGTTGAAGGATTTTGGGCACTTGATAGATAATATGTCAACGTTCGGGATAAAGAGTTCTCCAGCCCTGGTGATAACTTCTCCCTTGGCAAGTCGTCGGGCCATTCCCGGGTCGGGTCATTTTTTCCCCTATAAGCGAATCCCAAATGAACTCGCTCCTTCAGGGGCTAGACCCGGCGGGCGATAAAGTGGAGGGCCAAACCCACTCCTGTAAGCTCGCTATCCTTCAGCTTTCCGATCAATGCCAAGAGTTCAGACACTTGATCCATGTCGGAAGAATCAGGGGTAGAACCCCAGGAAATAGACATTTTGGGACGGCGCCCAGTGAACGGAGGCAAAGATGACTCGAGGTTGGCACAGTAAAATCATTCCCTATGCCAGCCCTTGTTGGAGGTCTTAACAGGAATGGCAAAGTAATCCTTCTTCAGCCCTTCCCGCAGCCGGAATCCAGCGCCCCCGATAACCTTGGGGTCATTTTTGGAGGGTTAGGGCTTCAGGAGATAAAGGTAACGAAAGAGGTCGAAATGGGGGCTAATGCCCAGAAAAGCTTCACAAAGGTGGACAAAGAGGGAAATTTGAAGGATAGAATTGGGGTTTAGATTCACCAATTTGATTTCATAAAAGAAAAGAAGGCCGCGAAGGAAAGAATTGATCGGAAGACCAAGGCCGCGGTGGAAAAAGGATTCGAAGACCACCACCTCCTCGGAGCGAGGAGTCGGGACGGATTCACCGGCGGCTGGGCGTGCGGAGATCAGATCCAAATCTGGCAAGATCCCATCATCTACCATGGATTTCAGCTTCTCCTCGGTTGTTGTCGAGGTCGTCCAATCTTGTGGTGAAGGCGGAGAAGGAGTAGAGGAAGACATTCTTGCAGAAAGATTGACAAAGGACTCGAGAAGGCAAGAACGTGAAGGTTAACCTTGGTGGCGGAGAGTTCAGTGGAGGCGAGAAGGTGAAAGGAGTAAAAGCTCGCGAAAAGACGGTGTCAAGGCCTGACGACCTAGTTTTTAAAGAGAGAACAATAAGGTCTTTGCCGAATCGGCGGGAAAAGGCTGCAAAACGTCTCACCCTTTCAGATTCCTCATAAATGATTTGCAGGCCTGTCTCCTCGACTTACGTGGTTTGACATGATTTGACCGGCTTGGATCCCACTTACCGTATTGAACGGGATGTGTAAAGTTTCCAACTTGAATAAAAACTTATCTTCTTGCGGTACGCCCCACGTTGGGCCTTCGGGTGGTTACCACATGACGGAATCATGTACCGCAGGATTGAGCCCAAACGGGCACAGATCCATGGGCGTGCTCCACGAGGGCCGAGAATGCTATGCGTCGTTTTAAACAAGTACAGACACCCTTCGGATCTAAATGTGATACGCTCCAAGAGAGCTTAAGCCGGGTCCGACATCGCCGAAAGGGTATCACTCGCCAAGAGCCGTCAAAAGTAATATGCTCCAAGAGAGCCTAAGTGAACTCGACATCACGGAAAGGGTATCACTCGCCATGAGTCGCCTAAACGTGATACGCTCCAAGAGAGCCTAAGCCGCTTCCGATATCAGTCGGGAAAAGATATCACTCGGCCAAGAGCCATATGAAATCATGATACGCTCTAAAGAGAGCCTGGCCGTATTCTTAGGACATGGGTATCCTTTGGCCATGAGCCAAGAAGAACCTCAACATGACACAAACTGAATTACGGACTATGCTTTGCAGCAGCCGGACGCAGGACCACTTGGCTAGGCCCACGATACACTCCGAATTGGCGCTAAGCTACGTCCGTCGAAAGTCTGAGTTGAATGTCGTCTAACCTTGAGACGGCGATGAAAGCCGCACGACTTGGGACTACGCAGAATCAGACGAACTTCGTGTTGACCCTAAACTACGTCTCGCAGCGGACAAAACCCATGACGCCGTATAACGGGTCCAATCCACAACCAAAAGGTCAAACGGAGATTCTTCGACAAAAGGTATTTTATTACTTTATATAAAATAACCTAAGTGCTATATGTAGAAATTGTATGCCACAGGAGGATTATGCTTCCCTGCGGCGCACCCTGCCCAGCATCTCGACGAGGGGTTCCCTAGCCCTGCTAAGGACGGGCACAACCTCGAGGAGAGTGTTAATTGCCTCGCGGTCACGCAGCTTTGCCTCTTCCTCCAGCAGCGCTTCGAAGGCTCGATCAAACTCCTCCCAACGCTTGACTAGCCTAGGCCTTCGCTTGATGATACCACCGTGGCATGATGAAGGTTTAAGCTAAAAGCAAAAAGATGGAAGATAGAAAGCAAGAGACACATTTCCAAGCATTGGAGTGCCTTTTTATAGCCAATTCAGACGAAATCGAAGCAAGCGTCGGGATATTAAGAGTCGAAAGCTGAAGAGATTTGGTGTTAATGCGACTTTAGAAGACGAAGAGTTTTTTTCGACTGAACAAGTTGGCACAGGAAAACGAGGCGACCTCGAAGACAGCCGAATGACTGTCAAAACGATGAAAATTAAAGACTTCGGACGGGAAAAGTATCAAATCCACGCTGGTGATGGGATAAGAAGTCCGTGAGGTCGCCGCAATAAAATCGCCCAGAAAAGATTTGCACTTGAGAAAAGCAAAGGATGGAATTTATGATCGAGTTCTTCATAATTCGCCTGTTGTAAAAGGAAGATTTTTCGATTGGATAAGGAAACCAGTCGGGATTTCAGGCAGGGAGCCCTAAGTAAAGCGGTTGGATCATGAAGCACCTGGGTCTTTGTGGAATATAGGTTCGGGGTCCTCAGATGTGCCCAAGATGAAGGCCCAGAGGATACTCTCCATGTCAGGCTTCATAACCGTACGAAAAGGGATATACCCTAAAGGAAAGTTGAATTTATGTTTAGATATGATAGATACAATTGTAATCCGAGTCGTTAGAAGGATAGAATAAAGATGTAAACTCTATCCTATAACCGACTAGAATCTTGTAACCGATCGGAATCTCTTAACCGATTGGGACTCTGTAAGCCGCCTCACCCCCACTATATAAGGGAGAGGGCGGGCAACAACATGGGCATCAAGCCACAGAGCATAAAACATCTCGTATCGCACAGAGCACATAGCGCTTTGAGCAATCTTAGGTCCAAGAAATCTGCATAATTCCAGCACACAGGATTAGGGTATTATCTCCTCCGCGAGAGCCTGAACCTGTCTAAATCCCTTGTCTTGTGTGACCTTCGAGTTTGAGATCGGGCGCCTACCCCATAAATTCATTGCCGACTACAAAAGTCGACAACGGGAGTTTTAGGATGTGTATAGACTATCGTACACTTAATGATGTGACGATAAAGAATAAGTATCCGCTACCCAGGATCGACGATCTTTTTTATCAGTTGCGGGGAGCAGGAGTCTTCTCCAAAATTGATCTCCGATCAGGATACCACCAATTGAAGATCCGATCAGAGGATATTTCGAAGACTGCATTTTCGTCAAGATATAGACACTATGAGTTTACAGTGATGTCTTTTGGCTTGAAAAATGCACCAACATATTTCATGAACTTAATGAATAAGGTTTTTATGGAGTATTTGGATAAGTTCGTTGTCGTGTTCATAGATGATATTCTTGTCTATTCCAACACAAGAGAGGAGCACGCCGAACATTTGAGGCTAGTCCTTGAGAAATTGAGGGAACAACAGTTGTTTGCAAAATTTAGTAAATGTGACTTCTGGAAGAATAAGGTTGAATTTCTTGGACACATAATAACAGCAGAAGGAGTTGCGGTAGATCCAAAGAAAGTGGAAACGGTTTTGCATTGGGAGCAACCGAAGACGATAACCCAAATCCGTAGTTTCCTTGGAATGGCGGGATATTACCGTCGATTCATCGAAGGATTCTCTACGATTGCGAGACCTCTGACGCAATTGTTGAAAAAGGACAAGAAATTCTTATGGACATCGGAGTGTGAGAAGAGTTTTCAGGAGTTGAAGAAAAGATTAACATTGGCACCTGTCTTAGTTTTACCGGACGTTCATCAAGGCTTCGACATCTATTGTGATGCATCGCGTCAGGGGTTGGGATGCGTGTTGATGCAGAACAGGAAGGTAATTGCCTATGCATCGAGGCAATTGAGACCACATGAAGAGAACTATCCGACTCATGATTTGGAATTAGCTGCCATAGTGCATGCCCTAAAAATATGGCGTCATCATCTCATCGGAAATAGATGTGAAGTGTATACTGATCATAAAAGTCTTAAGTATATCTTCACGCAAGCTGACCTAAATATGAGGCAAAGAAGATGGTTAGAGTTAATCAAGGATTATAACGTGGAATTCACTACCATCCCGTAAAGCCGACGCGTGGTGGCGACGCCTTGAGCGTAAAGAACCACAGTGTAAACATCTTTGTTGGAAGCAAGTCGAGCAGAACTGTGTAAGGATTCCCGTAAATTAGAACCGAAATGGTACGGAAGGATTTGTAGCAACCTTGGAAGTAAAACCTACCCTGGAAGATCAGATCAGGGAAGGGTAGAAAAATGACGACAAAATCAAGAGAATTAAGGACAAGATGGATGCAGGCAAGGCAAAGGATTTCAAACTGGATGAGAAGAATAGAATACTATGTGGTTTAGAGGACGCATTTGTGTGCCAAACAAAAAGGAGTTGAAGCAGCTAATTTTGGAGGAGGCCCATGACTCCAAGTACTCAATTCATCCAGGAAGTACGAAAATGTATCAAGATTTAAAGGAAAGATTTTGGTGGCCAAGCATGAAACGAGAAGTCGCCGAATATGTTGCATTATGTGACATATGCCAAAGAGTCAAAGCTATGCTCAGAGACCCGCAGGACTATTACAACCCCTAAAGATACCTGAATGGAAATGGGAAGAAATTGGTATGGATTTCATAACCGGGTTGCCCAGAACCCAAGGTGGATATGATTCCATATGTGTCATAGTAGATCGTTTAACCAAAGTGGCACATTTCATACCGGTAAAGACCACTTATTCCGGAGACCGGTTGGCAGAACTTTATATGGCAAGAATTGTTTGTTTACATGGAGTACCGAAGAAGATAGTGTCGGACAGAGGTACCCAATTTACCTCCAGATTTTGGGGTAAGCTACATGAGGCAATGGGGACTCGTTTGAACTTCAGTACAGCCTACCATCCGCAGACAGATGGTCAAACTGAGAGGACTAACCAAATATTGGAAGATATGCTGAGAACTTGTGCCTTAGCATATTCTACTTCATGGGACAAGTGTTTACCTTATGCTGAGTTTAGTTACAACAACAGTTATCAGGCGAGTTTACAGATGTCTCCATTTGAAGCTCTGTATGGTCGATCTTGTCGAACACCATTGAATTGGAATGAGACATGCGAACGACATGTTTTTGGACCAGACATTCTTCAAAAGGCAGAAGAACAGATCGCCCTGATCAGGGAAAGACTGAAGATTGCTCAATCAAGGCAGAAGAGTTATGCCGACAACCGTCGCAGGGAATTGAGCTTTGAACCCGAAGATTTTGTGTATCTTAGAGTCACACCTCTCAAAGGAGTCAGAAGGTTCCACGCAAAAGGGAAGCTCGCACCCAGATATGTTGGGCCATTCAAGATCTTGAACCGCAGAGGTGAAGTTGCATATCAGTTGGAGTTACCACAGTCTTTGGCAGGAGTGCATGATGTATTTCATGTATCACAGCTGAAGAAGTGTCTTCGAGTACCGTAAGAGCAAACACCATTAGAGGCAATCGAGCTGCAAGAAGATCTGACTTAAAAAGATCATCCGATGAAGATTCTGGACATAATGGACAGAGAAGCAAGGAACAAGTCAACGCGTTTTTGCAGAGTTTAGTGGAGCAACCATTCGGAAAGTGAAGCCACGTGGGAACGTGAAGAAGATCTGAAGAACGAGTTTCCTAACCTATTTCTGTAAATAGCCCTGAATCTCGGGGACGAGATTCTGTTAAGGGGGGGAGGTTTGTAACACCAAAACTTTTGCTCTAATTTAAATTTTGGAGTATTTTTGTTTTTTGAGAATTTTTGGGAATTTATTGAAATTTATTTGGATTTATTCAAATATGGCCTTCCTTGAAAACAATTAAATAATGGAAAAATTTTGCAAAGTTTTATTGAAAATATTTTATTTGAGTCCCAAATAGCTCAAAGTATTTTCTAGAATTTTTTTAGAATTTTTCTACTATTTTAAAAGCCCCAAATGATTTAATTGAATTTCTAGAATTGTTTTTAATAAGAAATGATTTAACAATCAGATGAATAGTACAGGGCCGGCCCAGCACTGTGCTTAGCCCGGCCCATCTCGCCGCGCAAACCCTAGCGCCGCCTAGCCCAAGCCGTCCGATCCTGATCGAACGCCTGCGAGTGTGCCACATCGCCCGCGCGCTTGCACCTTCGGATCATCGCTGCACAAACGGCTGGGATAGGGCCACGTCGCTTCGTCCCCGCGAGATCACCGGAGAGGCGTGGGCTTTGATGGCCGTGATTTCCGCCGGCAGTTTCGCGCACGTCGAGGTCCTTTAAGCCGTCTTGGTGAGTGCGTTCTGCAGAGGGCACAACGCCGCGTGTTTTGACTCCTTGCACGCACGCCGAGACCACCTCTACGCCCACTGTTGCTCGTCGTAGTTTCTTTCCCTCGCCGCCATTGTTTTTGCTTCTGAGCCGCTCCGCCGTGCTCCGACCCCGTCCCGAGTTCACCGAAGCAAGCCGCATCGAGTGGACCACCCCTCCTCGCCAGAGAAGCCCCGTAGCGCCGTTGGCTGCGTCATCTTCCCCAACTCCGGCGACCTTCTCTTTCTGCGCCGTCATCGACCTCACCAACCCTTGCCGACCGTTCGATCTGCATCGCACGTTTCCGGTACGTCCACGTCGCCTTCTCTGTTTCCACCTAGATTAGATCTGAGTCGTTAGATCAGTTATGGACGGCTTGGATTAGAATCTAGAGTGAACGGCTTGGATTAGATCTATTTTCTGCGCTATGTTTTTGTCTTAGCCGTCGGATCATTAGTGAACGCGTAGGATTGAGCCACGTTGCGCCATGCACAGTAAACAACTCGGATAGCATGCCCGTTGGATTAAATCTCAACGGTGGAGATTAAATCCAGTTTTGCCTTAAGAATCCGTGCCGTTCAGATTTGAACGTGCGGCGGTGATTGCGCCGCGCCTTTGCCGAATCGTGAGCTGACGCGTGGTCATTTTGACCGGGGCAGAGACCAGATCCAGTAGTCGGTTTCTAGTGCACCGTTGCGATCCTGCCACGTGGCCGCGCGTAAACCGAGACGCCGCCGAACATGCGCGTGATCCAGCCGTTAATTTCGGGTGCGCCGTTGGATGTGCGACGCGTGGAGGCGTGGAGTCCGAGGTGTCACCGCGTTGGATGCGTGGCTGACCGCCGGATGCGCGACGCGTGTCGCACGCATCTCGGTGCGCTACGGTGCGCATGAGGAAATCTGGCCGTTGATTCAACGAACGGCTCGGATCTTGCCGCGTGGATGCGCTGTTTTGGTGAACCAAGTCCACGGTAGACCAGAGCCGAGCCATGAACCTAGCCCATAGACCGAGGCGACGTGGCGGCACCAGAGGCTGCCACGTGTCATGCTGACGTCATCGCTGACGTCATAAATATTTTTTATATATAAAAATACATCGTCCGAAATTCATTTCTGTGCTGACGTCATCATGATGCGATGCTGACATCATAAATGCGAATTTAAGTATAAAAATAATTTGGAAAAATCGGATTTCTTAATTTCTGTATTTTCAGATTTTATTCAAACTTCAAATGACTATAACTTTTGCATTTTAACTCGGATTTGCGTGATTCAAATTTCTCAAAATTCATAAAAATGTGATCTATTTAATGATAAATTTTATTTCAATTTTTGACAACATATAGTCTTTTGTATTAGCTATTTATTGTATTTTTTTATACGCGTAGACGCAAATTTGCCGGAAAGTTTCGAGGAAGATTTCGTCGCTCAAGACCAAGTTTCGGAACACGACCAGCAACTCTTTGAAGGCAAGTGATGCTTTGATCATTTTGATCCCAGCTTTTTAAAATGTAATTTATGCTTTGTAATTATGCATGCTTATTTATTTAAAATGAAGCTAATTTAAATTGGGATAACGTAGTTAATCAACCCATTCTGTTATGCCACCTTGAAATTATTAATTGTATGCCTTAAATCATTGTCACCCTAAATTTGTTTGTACTGGTTGGATAATAATATGATGCCAACACGGGAGGCTAGACCGTGAGTAGATGCTTAGCCTTGCAACGAGTCATGAATGATCTTTCAGAAAAATGCTACAATATTGACTAATGGAATATTGAATATATTTTGAAAGTGGTGTGATGTTGCCACATGATGAGATTGAAGTATGGAGACCTGTGTGGTTCCATACCGATGTGGAGTTATTGGCATGTGTTGCACAATAATCAACGGGTGGGAAATGATTTAGACTGGGCAAGTGGCAAGAGGTCGTGTGTACTCGTG
This sequence comes from Otatea glauca, assembly GCA_036346275.1. Lineage (NCBI taxonomy): Eukaryota > Viridiplantae > Streptophyta > Magnoliopsida > Poales > Poaceae > Otatea > Otatea glauca. The sequence continues at coordinate 24,647,909 of CM070731.1, read as the reverse complement.
GGCTGTGTGGCATTCGGTTGATGAGTGTTGTGAGTTTGTGTGCCACAATGGGCTGTGTGTGCCATCGTTGAGTGTTGGAAGTCTTGCCTTGGTCGATTAAGGACTTCACCTTGCATGCCTTTGATCTGAGTCACCTGTACAACCACATGTCTGATATGGGACAGACCTAGTTGATTAGGGTTCTGATATCTTTCCTCTGATACCTCGGGGTGACAGTGCACGGCGGTGTATCTGTGCGGGGGAGCGTACCTGTGCTACGGCTTGGTGCCCATCCAACGGTGATTGACCTGTCCTATACTTCGGCTCTGTGTGAGGGAAGTGATTGTGAGTGAGAGTAATACCGGAGAGGTTCTTTGGTTATGGTAGAGGTTCCTGAAAAGCTTTGTTACGGACAATCACCTGTGTGGTGAGTGGCTGTATCTTGTGGGTAAAATGTACAACCTCTACAGAGTGTCAAAACTATTCGAATAGCCGTGCTCACGGTATTGAGCATTGCTCGGGGATTACAGTCAAGGGGTAGATCTTCATAAACCAAATGTGGAAAGGGTGGCTGTGTGCCAGTATTGAAAATGAACTGTTAAGGCTGTGTGCCGAGAGTCTTCGAAGAAAAACCATTTGAAGAAAATAGTATTACTTATAACTGCTTCAATCGCTTAAACTAAATAAGATCTTGGTTTAAAAATCTTTGTTTGATGCAAGAGAACCATTTAAGCCAATCCTTTGGAATAAGCTTTGCATATAGTACTAGTGCCGCATTCATGCATTACTTGTTGAGTGCCTTGTGTACTCATCCCACCTTGCTTATCAACCCCAACATCAGTGGAGGAGTCTACACCAGCCTGGGAGGAGGAGTACATTGAGGACCCGAGCAACTAGGGGGCAAGCCCAGTCAGATGCCTACGGAGAGATGGAGGCTTCCACGATATTTATTTATGTTCATTGTTATTTCTTTTACTCGAGTAATCGTAAGCCTGCGTGGTCGTTTTTATGTAAGGAAACCATAAGATCGTACAACTCAGTTTATATACATGTTTGCACTATTTATTCTTATATCGCTGCGAATGTCTGTGATGTGCAACCCTGTAAAGACTGTGTGTGCTAGCGTGATCCTGGACTAGCACAGAATACACAGAGGGTCCGGATTTGCAGATTCGGGTCCCGACAGTTATGCCCTTGAGGCAATCATTTAGATGATTGTAACATGACTATGTTTATGAATAATAATATGATTATTGGTCCAATGAATGTATATCATTGTATTGATTAACAAGTATGTGACGTGCTTATGAAGATATTTACTTATTGATATAATTCGATAAATATCTCTGATCGGATATAATCGTATAGGACAACGATGAAAGATCAGCACATGTAGTGATCGATGATCATGCTTCATAGATCATGGGATATGGAGATATCATCTATACATTGTGGACACATGTTGAAGAACATGAGTTAGATAGACCCGCAATAGGACACTGCGAGAATGTTTCATTCTTATGTGTCATTAGTGTATCTCATACATAGTAGATGTATGATCCTTAGACCTGAGATTGAATATTCTCTACATGTGTAATAGTTTTCCTTGGGGCTATCAAACACTACTTCCTAATCGGATAGTTATAAAGGTAGCGTTCATGTTTACTATAAAACGTGCAGAGGGAAGTGAGCAGTCAGCATATGAGTGAAACTGAGTGGCAAAACTACATATCTAGTGTTTCAGATTACATAGAACAGCAATACCTTTCCGAGCTCCACAAATAAGCCTCTGTTTTAGCAGCACCTTGACGTTGAATTTCAATTGATCTATCACGTATGTCTTGTTTACTACCACTAGAGAGCGTGCAGTTGCAACTCTATAAGGATGCATAAGACTTCAGTTGGTAAGCTAGAGCAAGGAGCCTTTGACATCTTTCCTGAAAAGATTATGAAAATTTGGATATTTTCTTCACTAACCATGGCAGGCCAACCAGAGGTTACACCAAGTTATGTCACGCATACTCAGCTTGAACAGTTGGTTCCAATTCAACAATCAACTCAATGAGAATATGAACAAAGTCCGCGCTGAAATTGTTGAAGATGTTGTCAAGGCATTGAGGGTAGAAGATGCCGCTGTCAATCATGGTGACGCAAGTGTGCAAGGAGAAGAGCTTGATGAGACCGATGAGGAAGCTGCTGCCAGTGTGCAACGGGAAGCACAAGAAAGGCGTGACCAAGCTGCTGTCCATGCTGCTTGCCCAACTGGGCTAGGGCGTGGTGGAGGCGGCAACGGTGCTGCTCATGGCCAAGGGAGAGGTCGTGGACGTGGAGGTGCCGCTGCATATGGAGTAGCTCAACCTGAACCTTTTGTGTTGCAACGCAACGATTACTATCCTTGTCGCGGCCGCAACGGCGACAATCAGCCCAATGAGGAGAGATTTGGCAAACTCAAGTTCAGCATTCCCAAGTTTGAAGGCACTTCTGACCCTGATGTATATCTCACCTGGGAGTTAAAGGTTGACAAGATATTCCGCATGCACAATTATTCAGAGGAGAAGAAGTTAGCAATGGCATCATTGGAGTTTGATGGATATGCTCTAATCTGGTGGGAACAAGTTTAGAATCAACGTGAGGAGAATGGAGAGCTTCCAGTGTTATCCTGGGCAGAAATGAGAGCACGATTTGTTCCTAAGCATTACAAACGAGACCTTTTTGACAAGCTGCAGAACTTGAGACAAGGAAACCGTTCGGCGAAAGAATACTATAAGGAGATGGAGCAAGCAATGATTAGAGCATGTGTGCATGAAGATGAAGAGCAATCCATGTCCCATTTTCTGTTTGGTCTTAATAAGCCAATTAGGCGCGTTGTGGAATTTTAGACCTACAACAATGTAGTGGAGCTAGTACACATAGCACAAAAGGCAGAGAGGCAATTGCAAGACGATGCTAGACCAGCAAAGGCATCAACATTCAGTTTAAGGGTGCCACCAGGATCCTCAAAAAGCGCAAAATTCAGTTTGGGACTAGGCACCTATTCACCCAACCCGAGCAGCAACTTTTTCCTCGATCTGGATCTTTTGCAAAATCAGCACCCTCATCTAGTGAGAATAAGACACCAAAACCAGTATCAATTGCTGCCTCGTCTGTGGGATCTACCTCCAATAGTAGCCCTATTCAGTGTTTCAAGTGCTTAGGGCGTGGCCATGTTGTCAAGGAATGTCCAAATAATCGTGCAATGCTTGTCACCGAGGAGGGTGAGTATGAATCAGCTAGTGAAGATGAGATTCAGCCTGAAACTGAGAGTGGAAAGTTTGATGACACCGAAGAGGAGAATGCAGATGAGTACAAGGCATATCCTTCTGAGGCTGGTCACACCATTGTGGTCACCAAAACACTGAGTGTTCAGATCAAAAATGAAGAACATGCGCAACGATTCAACCTGTTCCAGACCCAAGCTAAAGTGAATGACAAGCTGATTAAGTTGATAATTGATGGTGGTAGCTGCCACAACCTTGCTAGCATGCAAATGTGTGAGAAGCTTGGGCTAACCCTGATGAAGCATCCTCACCCCTACCATGTGCAGTGGTTTAGCGATTTTGGTGATGTGAAGGTGCAGTACTTGGTGAGAGTTACTTTCAGTATACATGATTACACCGATACCGTTGATTGCGATGTTGTGCCCATGACAGTTTGTCACTTGCTATTGGGGCGGCCATGGCAATTTGATAGAAGTGTTTCTACATGAAGGTGATGCGAGGTTGTGTCCCGATCTTTCGAGGAGAGCGATAACTATCAATTTGGTGGAATCGACTTTAACGATCCGACTACAACGTACGACGACGATGCGCCTTAGCAGTCGCTAAACCAACTCCGGAGTGTTATTGATCTTGCCATGGGCACGATCAACCTGAACACGAGGTTCAATTCCTGCAAGCAACCAAAGAACAAGCAAGAACAATCGTAAAAGAAATCTGAAATTGCAAATAAGAATTGAAGGCAGAAATCAAGTTGGGGTTCTATTGAGAATCTTGACAAGGTGGCTGTCCAGCACAACTTGAAGAAACAAAGTTTGCACTTGGCTAAACTAATCAAACAAAACCCAAGTGTCTAAAGCGGCGGCTACTGAGTTTATAGAGGGATGGACCTGAGAGGGACGTCCTAGGGTTGTGTGCAGCCAAGGGGGGTGCACACAACTTGGGCTTGGGCCCCCACACGCTTAAAAGTCCTGAAACAGCCCAAAACAGTATTGTAGTTTATACGTTGAATCTGGTGATGGGATTACATCCATTGGAAAGATCTAGTAGTAAGCTTTCAATCAAGTCCAAGATCACCCAAATCGGATTCCGTATGCAAAAGTTATTCATATTTGAAGTCGGTGCTGTCTCAGGAGGCCGAATTGGATTCTAGAACGTGATGGATTTGGTCTCTCTCTCTTCTTGGCCCGTGGATGATGTGTTGAAGTTGGCACAACCAAATGTGGTCATATCTGTAGTAGTGATGTCCTCATCATCCTCCCTTTCTTGAATTTGAGTCAACCTCGACTCATGCTCAGCTTTTAGCTTGTCCTCAACAAAAAATATTCTCATCTGAAAATAATCCACAAAGCTCAATATTTCTTTCCAGCATATGAAGGCATGTTGAAAGCTAGCACTCTTGGATGCTTCCTCCCCTCCGTGAAGGAAAACCATCCTAGTAGATGTAGACGATGAAGAGGATGCTGTGAAGTGTCGCCAAACTGATATAGTGTTGTTCATATCTAGGACGAGCATAGTCTCATCATTCTCCCTTTCTTGAATTGGAGTCGTCCTCGACTCCATCACATTCTCCTGCAAAATGTTAGTAGCGAAAAAGAGCAAAGCAACATGCATATCTTTTGTGATCAAATCATTGGCTTGTGAATCACAATCACCCAAACACTCTCTTTCTTGAAAATTATCATATAGATTATAACCGACAGTAGGGGTACTTGATATGATATTATAATTATCAAATTGATCACAATGTTGCATAGGATGTGGAGGTCTCAGATCTAAACAAATGTATAATCTATGCACTTTGTATTCTCCTTTATCATTATGTTTGCCAACAACATGGAAAATATTTCGTGATAACCATGGCAAATCAGAATGTACAAAAATCTTCTCCTTGAAACTATCCAGATCACACAGAACATCAAATTCAATGTAACCTAAATGTTTAGTTCAAATATAAATGTTTCATGTTCATTCACTAATTGTGGCGTGGATATAAGTGAAGCATTATGACACAACTCTTCTTTATCACTAGGAATAGCAACTAAATCAGCAATGGGTTCCATTAATAACTGCTCTACGATAGCATGATTCATGGACAGTTTTGTCTCTTCAAAATGATTTTCACCATGTATACAGTCCATACCTTTGACATTACCTTCTAAATCATTCTCAGTTGTTGTAGGTGCAACTTTAATTTCCAACTCTTCACATACGTATGGAGCAACAAAGATCTCCTCTTTCTGCACATTTTTTCTTCATCCTTCTCCCGATGGTGCTCACTTTTCTGCAAAATGTTAGCTACAACAGAAGGTGCAACAATGGGCACCTCAAAAGAAACTAAAGGCTCTTTCAAAGATTCAGCAAGCATGTTTTCAGCTCTACAAGCACATTTAATCAATTCTGAAAGACAACTATATGTTTCACCAACAAGAACATCCTGAATTTCATTATTAAGTCCACGTATGAACCTAAACTCTGTAGCTTCTTCACATTCTTGTAAACCACAACGCAACAAACAATTTTGCAATTCATGATAGTATTCTATAACAGTTTTAGAATCTTGTTTTAAGCATTGAAGTTTAGTAAGCAAATATTCAGCAACATATTCAGGAACATAATCATTTCTCATAAGTCTTTTCAGGGCATTCCAAGTTTTAGGTTCTTTATCATGTCTAGATATATGCTTCCACCAATATATTGCATCTGACGTTAACACTTTAACTGCGTCACTAATCTTTTGGTTTTCAGATAAGTCATAGTTTGCAAATTCTTTTTCTACCGCTATCTCCCAATTAATATATGCATTAGGATCGAACTTTCCACCAAAAGTAGGCAATTCAAACTTGATTTTACCTTGTTCATCATCAGTTGATGAACCTGTGGCGACAGTAGGGCGACCGAGGCAGCGGGTCCATGCTGGGAAGCCGGGGCAGCAATGGGAACCCGTTGTGCACGTAGTAAATCATTGTTGTTGCTTAGGAGACGAGGCGGAGGACTGGAAGTTCCAGGGGCAGCAACTGCAAGCATATCATCAATTCTAGACAAAATAGTAGTAAGGGTAGTGTTAGTAACTCCCTGAGCAGTCTCGAAGGACCGGAGACGGTGAAAAGACAAAGATGTTGCCTAGAGGGGGGTGAATAGGCGGATAAAAAAATTCGGCTAGATAAAAACTCCAGAGGGTCTCAACCCAGAATGTCCGGGGTATATAATCCGGATACTCCGGATTGTCCGGACTATCCAGGTTCAGGAGTCCGGATACTCCGGATTAAAGATCTCGAAATGAGATTTTAAATCCCTGCAATTTTTCAACAATCTACTTGAATACAAAAGATCTAAATACTATCAGGTACCTGGGAATATTGTAGATCTGGAGCCAAAAGCAACAATAGAGTAGATCGAGTCTTTCAAAGGTCTATCACAACAAACCCTAGCAAGAAACACAACAAAGAGCACGAAGACAAAGATTTTTACCCGAAGTTCGGATTCTTGAAGGGAATCCTACATCTCCGTTTGGGAGGCACAAAGCCCGGGTCCCTCTTGACTACTATCCTCCCGGTGTTGCACAAAGCACTCACCGGTCTTCACTTCTTGCCTCTTTCCTTTCGGAGGCGAGACTTGCCTTCACAAACTTCCGGGGCTCACCACAATGAGATTTGGAGGCTCCCGGTGACTCCTTGCCGTCTAGGAGGCCTTCAAACTCCAAGAGTAATAAATACGTTACGAACTCAACTTGGAGGATGAAACTTGTGCTCAAAGATGAAAGATGCAAGTTCAAGTCACTCAAATCCACTCCTTTCTCCCAAAAGAATCAAATCTATCAAAGGCTTCAAATGGAGAAAGGGGATTAGGGCTCAAGAGAGTGAGAGTGAGTGTTTTTTGAATGAACAAAAGCAATAATGGAGCTCACTTCTGTTAGGTGAAGAGTGATGGCTTAAATAGGGGCTCCAAAATCCAACCGTTGGGGGTGAGCTGCGCTCAACCCGGAGACTCCAGACATATAACCCGGATACTCCGGATTGAGGAGAATTAGAACACACCGAGATAGCTAACCCGGAGACTCCGGACATATAACCCAGATACTCCGGATAAAAACCCAGAGACTCCGGACTAATTAACCCGGAGTGTCCGGACCAAATGTCCGGATACTCCGGACTATCCATAGAGCTGCTACCGAGGGTGTCAACCCGGAGATTCCGGACCAAATGTCCGGATACTCCGGGTTGGCCCACTCGGCCAGAGGTGTGTATTTTGACAAAAATGAAGTGCTTGAAGTGTTTATGCAATGCAATTTTTATCCTTGAGCACACGTATATCCTAAAGGTGATTTTCCGTTGTATCCCTCTTAATAGTACGGCTATCCTTAGACTCAAATGAAATAGAGAAAATTTACAACAAGTCTTGATGCCGTCTTCACAAATTTTAAACTCGGCTGGGATCTTCAATTGCTTTCTCAAGATAACATTGCCTCTACCTCTGCATAGATTCTCACTTGATCGTTAGTGTTTTAATTGTGTTGCCATCTATCACCAAAACTTCTAAAGGGGCCTAGATGCACTTTCAATCTCCCCTTTTTGGTGTATTGATGACAATGCAATTTGAAAGATTTTAAATGAAATAACAAAGATTTGAAACTATATTTTGAGTGCTAAGCATACAGAGAAGCTCCCCCTAAAAGAATGCAAAATATAAAAAGGAAATTTTAAAAGAGCTTCCCCTATAACCATGCAATCAAGGGATCAACAATGAGAATATACATATCAATTTGCAAGAGAGAATATAAAAGATATCATCCAACGATTAATAGTGACAATTTGACAAAGATGAATAAGCAATTTAACACGCCACAAACAACTAAAAGTTTCACAGAACGATTAAAAAACGAGTCAACAAGCAATTTAACAAGCACAAGCACACATAGTCAACAAGATAAAGGGTTGCGACGCTAAGCTACTAAACACTCCCCCTTTGGCATCAAGACACCGAAAAGGGAAGCGCTCAAAAAGAGGATCACGCGTCGTCGCCGGAAGGTAGATAAGCTTCTTCTTCGCTGTCATCGCTGCTGCCACTGCCACTGACTTGAGCCGCTAAGGGGTGAATGCCAAAGAGTCGCTGAGTGGTGGAGTCTGCAGACGGTCCACCAGAGGACTCCTCTGACTCGCTGGCAGGAATATCCTCGCCTTGCTGACAGCGATAAGCCCAAAAGTCTCGGTGATGCTCTCGAATCTCCTGCCGGGTCTCTTTGACCTGAGAAGATATGTCTTGGCACAAACAGAAGAGAGACTTGAGCATCCTCTTGATAGTGCTCCGGCTAGTGGAAGGAGAACACGAGCTGCAAAGACGAGTGGTGAGGAGCCGACGAGTGGCATGAGACGGCCGACCACCGGTCCGCCTACCAACGGGGCACTTTGAGGCTCTTTGGAGCGAAGGGCTCGAACCTTGTAGGGAAGGTGCTCCACATCCTTCACAAAGTCCAGGCCAGTGACATGATCCACTAAGGCCATAATGAAGGGTGCATACCCGCAGCTGCTGAAATTGCTCATCGAGTTGTGGCGAATGGCTTCCCATAAGAAATCCACCACATCAAAGCCATGAGTGCGCTCCACCAAGTGAAAAAGCAAGTTACGACCATAAGAGTTGATGGACGACGCATCACCTTCCTTGGGCCATAAAGAGACTCTGAGCATTCTGAGGAGAACTGCTGGCACTTCTTTCAAACCCTTAGTGGTTCTGACCACGAAGTGCTGAGAGAGATCATACAAGTCCTCAAGCTGGCTGGGAGATATGGCCTTCTTGTCATGAAGCTTGGCATCTCCGTCAACTGACCTTAGCTGCAGTACCCGAGCAAAGGACCTCTTGGTGGCTACATACCAACTCCATCAGTCATCCACCATATGGCATCCTCTGTCTTGTCAAAGTACAGGGTGGAGTAGAACTGCATGATGACTTCATCATTCCAAGAATAGCAAAAACTCATTATATCCTTCACCTGATGGCGCTCGCAGATTTGAATGACTTCATTAAAGATTGGATTTTGGAGGTCTGCCATGTACGCCCAATCAATGGTTTTCATTTTTATAACAGAGTGCTCTAGTGGAAAAAGCACTGATCCATAAAAATCTGAATGAAATCTATTCCAAAACCGCTTGTCCACATACTCATCTTGGTGGAATTCCAGTGGATCCTTATTTCTGTGCTCGACAATTGCTTTGCCCTTTCCTGACCCAACTCTGTAATCTATTGCGCGCGGGCGACTTATTTGACCCGGATAGCTCCACATGGGCCTGCTCTTCACTAGAGGGCCAATCACCACCCGGGCTGCCTGATGGTTCTTTTTCTTCTGCTCACGGAGTCTTACATGCGTGTCACCAGGATGTTCATCGGACCGGCTTGAGGTCTTTGGGATTTGAGAAGAAGCATGAGGTGGATTGGTTGGTCGGCGAACCCCTCCCTGACTGATTTTCTTCACAGAATGTCTTTGCTTCTTGGAAGCGGAACCCGCTAAGGAGGATGAGCCGGGAAAATCATCACCGGATGGTCGCTTGCCGGCACCAAAGCCATCTTGAGAAGATGCCATCTAAAGGAACCAAAGAAAGGGATGAACAAGATAATTGCAGAAAAGTATAGATAGCAATTTAAGAATTTGGGCCGAGCAGTACAACCGGGAGACTTCGGTGATTTTTATCCGGAGTGTCCGGATAATCCGGATACTCCGGATATACCATCCGGATACTCCGGGTTGTTCAGTATCAAACCCAAAAACCTAAATCGCAAATCTATCTAGAGCACAAGAAGACCATTCATAGGGATTGACCTAGGGTGAAAGGATTCTACCAAGGCAACCCATTTCAAGGCCTTTCTAAGACCAAAAAGATCAAGATGAGAGAAAAAAAAGAAGAACTCACCGCACAAGATGAGATTTAACGCGGAGGGCAATCCGAAGAACTTCCCGAGATGTGGAGAGCAATCTTGAAGACTCCTGAGGGTGGGAAGCACACGGGGGATGGAGGAGAGGCCGGAGGCGATGGCTAGGGCTCAAAACGGAACGGCAAGGATGAAGAGAAAAGGAGAGGAGAGAGAGAAAAGAAATCCTCCTCGATCCTTTTAAAGAAGATAGCCGCCTCAACCCGGAGACTCCGGACTTTCAGTCCGGATACTCCGGGAAATCCGGATAGTCTAGATGAAAACTCCGGAGTGTCCGGATTGACTCTTTCGGGAGACAACTAGAATTTGCAAGGAATGAACTTTAGATGGCTTATGGCAAGAGAAGAAAAGATCACAAGGCCCTACCCACTACGTGACTAGCGAACATTCAAACAACCAACCTATAGTCACACAGTAGAGGCTAGATCCACAGATCAAAGATTTCAAGAAACACAAAAAGGTCAAAGAAAGAGATCAAATAACCCTTTTGAAAATTTTGCAAACTTCAACCAATTTGCATGCATATATCAAGCCAGGTTACGAGAGTCTAGAATATTTAACCCACTCCTCATATCACAAAATTTCTTCTCATCGAGTGGCTTGGTGAAAATATCAGCTAGTTGATCATTTGTGCTCACATGTTGAATATCGTTGTCACCTTTTGTTGAATGATCTCTTAAGAAATGATGGCGAATATCGATATGCTTTGTACGGGAGTGTTGAACGGGATTGTTGGCTATTTTTATGGCGCTCTCATTATCACACAAGAGAGGTACATGGTTGTAGGTAAGGCCATAATCATTCAGGGTTTGTCTCATCCAAAGCTATTGGGCACAACAACTTCCGGCTGCTATATAACTCGGCTTCGGCTATGGATAGGGCTACGGAATTTTGTTTCTTAGAGGACCAGGAAACAAGAGATCTTCCTAAAAATTGACAAGTCCCCGAAGTACTCTTTCTATCCACTTTACAGCCGGCATAATCCCAATAGGAATAGCCAACTAATTCAAAAGATGATCCTTTTGGATACCAAAGCCCAAAATGAGGAGTGTGCACTAAATATCTCAAGATTCTCTTAACGGCCACCATGTGGCACTCTTTTGGAGTGGCTTGAAAACGATCACACATACATACACTAAGCATGATATCTGGCCTAGATGCACAAAGGTAAAGAAGAGAACCGATCATCGAACGATATACCTTTTGGATGACCGGTTTACCTTCTTTGTCGAGGTCTAGATGTCTGTTGGCTTGCATAGGAGTCTTGATTGGCTTGGCGTTTTCCATACCAAACTTTTTCAGCATGTCTTTGATGTACTTTGTTTGGCATATGAAAGTTCCTTCCTTGAGTTGTTTGACTTGAAAGCCGAGGAAGAACTTCAATTCGCCCATTATAGACATTTCGAATCTTTTAGTCATGATTCTGCTAAACTCCTTACATATTTGTTCATTAGTAGACCCGAAAATAATATCATCAACATAAATTTGACAAACAAATAAATCACTACCAATATGCTTGGTAAAGAGAGTGAGGTCGGCCTTTCCGACTACAAAACCTTGTTCGAGAAGAAAATCCCGAAGACATTCAAACCATGCTCTTGTTGCTTGTTTTAGTCCATAGAGTGCCTTATGCAGGAAGTAGAAATGATCTGGATATTTAGGGTCTTCGAATCCAGGTGGTTGCTCGACATAGACCATCTCGGAGAGTGAACCATTTAGGAAGGCGCTTTTCACGTTCATTTGATATAACTTGAAATCATGGTGAGTGGCAAAAGCAAGTAATATTCTAATAGACTCAAGCCTAGCTACGGGAGCATATGTTTCATCGAAGTCCAAACCTTCGATTTGCGTGAAGCCTTGAGCGACCAACCGGGCTTTATTCCTAGTCACCATTCCATGTTCATCTTGCTTGTTCCGAAAGACCCACTTGGTGCCAATCACGTTTTGCTTTGGTCTTTCGACAAGCTTCCATACTTCATTCCGTTCAAAGTTGTTTAGCTCCTCTTGCATAGCCATTACCCAATCCGGATCTTGTAGTGCTTCTTCTACCTTTAGAGGCTCAAGAGAAGAAACAAACGAGAAAAATTCACAAAAATTCGCAATTCGAGATCTAGTGGATACCCCCTTGTTAATATCTCCAAGTATGTTGTCGATTGGATGATCTCGTTGTATGCTTTGATGAACTCTTGGATGAGGAGTAGTTGCATTGGTTGTTTGGATGGGATCCTCATCGTCTTTAGCCGTGTTCGAGCCATCATGGGCTTGCATTGAGGAAGAGGGAGCATCCGTGCTCTTTTGACTAGTCCGGATATTCTGTGTCTCATCCTGGATATCTTGAGTTGGAACGCTCGGAATTTCTTCTTGCTCAAGAGGTCTCACTTCTCCAATAGCCAGTTTTTTAATTGCTTCACACGGAGGTTCTTCCCTGTCAAACACAGTACTATCAACTTGTTCTACTTGAGAACCGTTAGTTTCATCAAAAGTTACATCACGCGAGATTTCAACTACACCGAAGTTGTTGTTGAAAACTCGGTATGCATAAGCATTTGATCCATAACCAAGTAAGAATCCTTCATCAACTTTAGGAGCAAATTTAGAAGACTTAGCTTTCTTGTTAAGGATATAGCATTTGCTTCCAAAGACTCGGAAGTTGGAAACATTTGACTTCTTTCCGGTAAGTAGCTCGTATGCTGTTTTCTTCAAAATCTTGTGAAGGTATAGACGATTGGTACTATGACACGCAGTGTTGATAGCCTCCACCTAAAAGATATCGAGACCTTGTACTCATCAAGCATTGTGCGCGCCATCTCGATGAGAGTTCGATTCTTCCTCTCAGCCACCCTATTTTGTTGAGGGGAATAGGGGGCCGAAGAACTCATGCTTAATACCCTCATCATCGAGATAGTCCTCCACACCAGTGTTTTTGAATTCGGTGCCGTTGTCACTTCGGATCTTCTTGATCTTCACTTCGAATTCATTTTGTGCCCTTCTCATAAATTTCTTTAAAGTTCCTTGGACTTCACTTTTGTCATGCAAGAAGAACACCCAAGTGAAACGAGAAAAATCATCAACAATAACTAGACCATACTTGTTTCCTCCAATGCTTATGTATGTGATTGGACCGAACAGATCCATGTGGAGCATCTCTAGAGGTCTTGAGGTAGTCATCACATTCTTGGCGGGATGAGAAGCCCCAACTTGCTTTCCGGCTTGACATGCGCTACAAATCCTATTTTTCTCAAAAACAACATTTGTTAGTCCAAGGATGTGATTGCCTTTCATGAGTTTGTGAAGATTCCTCATACCAACATGAGCAAGTCGGTGATGCCATAGCCAACCCATGCTAGATTTAGCCATTAAGCACGTTTCAAGATTTATTCTATCCGTAGTGAAGTCTACGAGATAGAGATTTCCCTTTAAACAACCCTTAACGGCTATTGAACCATCAACCCTCTTAATGACATCCACACCCTTATCACTAAACACACAATTGTAGCCCGATTCACATATTGAGCAACGGATAACAAATTGTAGCTCAATGATTCAACTAGCAAAACATTGTTAAATGAAAGTCATTCGAGATATAAATCTTACCTAAACCTACCACTTCGCCTTTACCATTGTCCCCAAATATGATGCTTTCACTATTTGATCCATTTGTATCCAAGTGTGCGAACATCGCCTTTTCCCCGGTCATGTGGTGCGTGCATCCGCTATCCAATATCCAACTTGATCCACCGGAGATATAGGCCTACAAGAACAAATTTAGATTTTTCCTTTTGGTACCCAAACTTGTTTAGGTCCGCGCACGTTAGCAATAAGAGATTTTGGAACCCAAATAGATCGCATATGAGAAGCATAGTTGGGTTTACGCCCAATATGATGAGCAACTATACGACCGAGATTAGTTCTTTTAAGCATATAAGAAGCAAAGAAAGTAGCATGATCCTTATAATTAGAATTTCTTTTGCTTTTGACAAAATGAATAGGTTCGTTCAATGGGGCAATTACGATATGATTCTTTTTGCCCTTGGGTGATATATACCCAAGCCCATGCTTCATAGGGTTACCTTGACGCTTACCAAGAAACTCCTCTAATCCTTTGCTAGCCTTATAGGACTTTTGAAGTCCATCTTCAAGCATTTCCTTGAGCTTCTCATTTTCATGAGCCAACACTTGCAAGGTCTCAAGGTTAGTGGCACAAGCATCAATATTAACATTATAGCATCTAGCACATCCATTGCTAGTAGATAGATATGAGAGATTGGAGTTGCCCATCAAGGAGTTAGAGTTGCCATTCAAGTGATCAACAAGCTTCACTTCAAGAGCCTTGCAAGCATCCTTTACTTTGGCAAGTTCCTCTATGAGTGAAGCGTTGGTGATCACAAGACTAGCTAGCTCGGATTTGGTCATTTTTGAACTTTTGACCAACTCTTCAAACTTTCTCCTTTCATTACTTAGGCTCTTCTCTAGCTCAAGGTTTTTTTCTTTTTCAAGGATAAGCAAATCTTCTTGAGCTTCGAGAGTAGCCTCCTTTTTCTCAATGGTTTCCTCCAACTTCTCAATATCTTTTAAAAGTAAATCTAATTTTTGAGCATCAAAATCTTTCATGGACTTAAATGCACTTTCATAGTCACTAGCGTCATCACTATCATCTATGCATGAGTCGACAATTGAAGGAGATATTGTTTTGATTAATAGCTTGCGCCCCTTGGCCATTAGGCACATTGGAGCGTCTTCATCGTCATCGCTCAAGTTGTCGAAGAGACCCTTCATCGTTGTTGGGGTGGGAGACATGGCGATGGCGACGGAGGCAACTCCTCCTTCTTCGTCGGAATCGGAGCTTGAGTAGGAGTTGGAGTTTGAATCCCACTCCTCTCCAATGTGAGCTTGTCCTTTGTGCTTGAAATGTTTGAACTTCTTGCTCCTTTCCTTGTCCTTGCCCCGGTATTTATCTTTCTTGTATGGCTTGTCTTCCTTCTTTTCTCTTTGTGGGCATTCGGCGATGAAGTGACCGGCCTCACCACACTCATAGCACTTTCTTGTTGCTCTTGATTTGTTCTATTGATTTTTGGAGTGGCTCCCTGGCTTGTACCCCTTTTTCTTGAGGAATTTGTTGAATCTTCTTACGAGCAAGGCCATGTCATCATTGGTCAAGGGGCCACTCTCCTCTTCATCATCACTTGTACTTTCCTCAACTTCTGGTGCAATCCTCACTGCTTTCAAGGCGATGCCTTTCTTCTTTCCTGACTTGAGTTCTTCTACCACCTCCGCTTCCTTGATCATCATCTCATCCATTATTAGCCTCCCGATAACATCATGGGGAGTGAGAGTGTCGAAGTTCGGTCGATCCCGGATGAGTTGCACTAAATTGCGGTTGGTGGGGTTGATCACTCGAAGAATGATTTTAACAACTGCTTTGTCGGTGAGCTCGGTACTTCCAAGGCCCTTAGCTTGATTCACCAACACCATCAAGCGGTCGAACATCCTTGTATAAGACTCTCCTTCTTCTAGAGTGAATCTTCTTAGCTCACCAATAATGAGCTCAATCTTGGACTCACGGACACTTGATATCCCTTCATGAGTAACCATGAGTCTTTCCCAAATTGCTTTGGCATCTTCAAGTCCATCGACTCGGTTAAACTCGGAATCACTTAAGGCATTGAACAAGGCATTGACGGCCAAGTCATTGAAATGTTGAGCTTTCTTCTCTTCGGGAGTAAGTTTGCTTGGATCCATAGCTTTGAAACCTGTTTCTACAATCTCCCAAATACACGGGTGAAGTGATCTCAAGTACATCTTCATTTTATGTTTCCATGCGGCATAGCGAGTACCATCAAAATGAGGTGCTTTACCGGATGACACGGAAACATAAGATGAAGAGCTTGAGACTCCAAGAGAAGGATAATCATATGGAATTTCAACCCCTTTGCCGGAACCCGTGGCCTTTTCTTGGTCACGGATTTCGTCACTCTTTTCTATTAGCGACATCTTAATTCTCCAAGCGGTTAAGCCAAATTATGGAGATTAGGCTCTGATACCAATTGAAAGGACAAAGATGTTGCCTAGAGGGGGGTGAATAGGCGGATAAAAAAATTCAGCAAGATAAAAACTCCAGAGGGTCTCAACCCGGAATGTCCGGGGTATATAATCCGGATACTCCGGATTGTCCAGACTATCCGGGTTCAGGAGTCCGGATACTCCGGATTAAAGATCTCGTAATGAGATTTTAAATCCCTACAATTTTTCAACAATCTACTTGAATACAAAAGATCTAAATACTATCAGGTACCTGGGAATATTGTAGATCTGGAGCCAAAAGCAACAATAGAGTAGATCGAGTCTTCCAAAGGTCTATCACAACAAACCCTAGCAAGAAACACAACAAAGAGCACGAAGACAAAGATTTCTACCCGAAGTTCAGATTCTTGAAGGGAATCCTACGTCTCCGTTGAGGAGGCACAAAGCCTGGGTCCCTCTTGACCACTATCCTCCCGGTGTTGCACAAAGCACTCGCCGATCTTCACTTCTTGCCTCTTTCCTTTCGGAGGCGAGACTTGCCTTCACAAACTTCCGGGGCTCACCACAATGAGATTTGGAGGCTCCCGGTGACTCCTTGCCGTCTTGGAGGCCTTCAAACTCCAAGAGTAATAAATACGTTGCGAACTCAACTTGGAGGATGAAACTTGTGCTCAAAGATGAAAGATGCAAATTCAAGTCACTCAAATCCACTCCTTTCTCCCAAAAGAATCAAATCTATCAAAGGCTTCAAATGGAGAAAGGGGATTAGGGCTCAAGAGAGTGAGAGTGAGTGTTTTTTGAATGAACAACAGCAATAATGGAGTTCACTTCTGTTAGGTGAAGAGTGATGGCTTAAATAGGGGCTCCAAAATCCAACCGTTGGGGGTGAGTTGCGCTCAACCCGGAGACTCCGGACATATAACCCGGATACTCCGGATTGAGGAGAATTAGATCTGATAGGAGGATAGGTCCCGACCTTTCGATGAGAGAGGGATAGATTCGATTGGGTGGAAGAAGACGTTGGCGATCCGACTACACCGTCCCCAGACGATGCGCCTTAGCAATCGTTACACCGACTTCAAAGTTGTTATTGATCTTTTTGGTGCACGATCAACGACCACGAAGGCCTTTGTCCCTGCAAGCAATCGAAGAACACGCAAGAACAAGATGAACAAGCACTGAAATTATAATTGAAACCACGAGTTCATTGAATCACAAAAGAGGGTTTCGATGACAAGTAATTCGGCGGTTTAGCCAACACGCGCGATTACAAGAAGTAGCAACTGCTATCTTTGATCTAAAAAAACCCACCATCTAATGGCAGCGGCTGGCTGTTTTTATTGTGGAGAGGCGTCTAGGAACCTAGGGTGCAGCCTTAAGTGGGCTTTCCTTGTTACAAGGCCAAAGGCCCACTTTTGACTTGGACTGAAAAAGTGACGCTGCTTGATTGAACGATTCCTGTCAACTCAGAAGGAGTTTGGATGTGATTCCAGATCCGTTGGAAAGTAGACTTGATAAGCTTTCAGTGAAGTACAAGAACGCCCAAAACAGAGTCCGGATGTAGCCGTGGCGGCCGAAACAAGTCAGCCCTGTCCTGGAGTCGAATCTGAACCGAACTCGTGCACTTCTCTTCTATCCTTCATCTTGGTTGGTTCCTCACCCAAGTTCCTGAGGCAAAGGACATCATCACAAGAATTAAATAGCATTCCATCCATTAAAATATTCGTATGAAGCCCGAGGAACGAATTCACCTGGAATTGAGTTGACGTGCGCGAGCTCGAGTAATCGGTCCATGTATTACAGCAACGGGGACCGATTGATGCGTAGGTGATGGATTTGCAGGTGTGGCTATATCCATAGAAGTGATGTCCTCATCAAGATCACACCGAGATAGCTAACCAGGAGACTCCGAACATATAACCTGGATACTCCGGATAAAAACCCGGAGACTCCGGACTAATTAACCCGGAGTGTCCTGACCAAATGTCCGGATACTCCGGGTTGGTCCACTCGGCCAGAGGTGTGTATTTTGACAAAAATGAAGTGCTTGAAGTGTTTATGCAATGCAATTTTTATCCTTGAGCACACGTATATCCTAAAGGTGATTTCCCGTTGTATCCCTCTTAATAGTACGGCTATCCTTAGACTCAAATGAAATAGAGAAAATTTACAACAAGTCTTGATGCCGTCTTCACAAATTTTAAACTCGGCTGGGATCTTCAATTGCTTTCTCAAGATGACATTGCCTCTACCTCTGCATAGATTCTCACTTGATCATTAGTGTTTTAATTGTGTTGCCATCTATCACCAAAACTTCTTAAGGGGCCTAGATGCACTTTCAGACGGTCTTCTTGCAGCGACATTCGCTCATTAGTGAGTCGTACATTGCCCTTCATGCGTGGAGAATGATGCAGTGAACTCTTGTCACCTGACATGGTTAGTAGCAAAAAGGGAAACACAAAGGTTTATGTAATTCCCTATCAACTACTAGGAAGTGGAGAAAAGTCACTCAACTCTCAAGCCTTAACTAAAGCTCTTACAAGTTCTTACCGTACTGCAGGAGTTGTCGGCCGTTGGCGGTGTCAAAAGTTCTCCCAAGCTTGGATAAAGCAATTGCTAAGGGACCGAACAAACGTACGAGTGTAGAATATGTGGAGCTGGGTAGGCTATACTTTTTCCTATACAATCTGATGATTCTAGTTATTGTAATGATAAGTAATGATCCAAACTAGAATTCACAAGTCCTAGTTGCCGATCTCAAAGATATAAGCGAATTTAAAGGCAACTCACGCGCAAAGATGATGGTACTTATGCAATTAAGAAATGAGCTATAAAAAATAAGTGAGGCACCAAAAGCTCTATTGCACTAGTCGTAGAGAGACGCTAGCTTATTGCTTCAAGAATGTAAAAAGGGCACAAGATTGCTCAACAATTAATACAATTGTACAATCTAAAATAATGAACACAAGTTAGGGTTTTGCTAAATGTAGTGCGACCGGCCACTATTTTCTTTTTCTTCTTCTCTTTTTCTTCCTTTTGGCTCTTTCTTTCTCTTTTCTTTCTTTGAGTGACTTTCGGCCAACACTACTATGAACAAAATTTTGGGAATCCCTAACTCGATGTCACAAGATAGTATGATATGATAATTCAAGATTATGCATTGTATCATTATGAACAGCCCTAAGCAATATCAAATAGCTAGTCTCAATTGGGATCAAAGTATTCGCAAAGGATGAATTGGTTCCCAAAGGTATGTACACTGATTTGTTTTTGGGTTTTATGGATTGTGGATGCTACTGGACTCAACCAACTCAAAGAAACAAAGATAGAACACGAATTGAAGCAAGATACCCAAATTCAATATTTCTAGGGCAGCAGATTTGTCGCATAGATTAAAGCTTCAAAACGACCAAATTTAGAAGGTTCACTATGGAATGAATTGAAGCTTATGTCCTCAGCTTTCAAAAGAGTACAAGAACATGCAATTTGGAGCTCGGGTGTGAAAGTTATGGCTCAAAAACCGAACAGCACAGAATACCCCCAATTTCAGCTCGCGAGAGTGATTCCGAATCCGAATCAAATTCGGTTTGAAGGATTCCGAATCACGAAGGACACCCAAAAACGTTTTTGTAGAGGACTCTTCAAGGATTCAGAAAAGTATAAAAACTTCCCAATCGAAGTTCGGACGTGAAAATTATGATTAAAATACCGAACTGATCTGGATTGGAAGTACAACTTGCTTAAACAACATTGATATCCAGATTGAAGAGATTTCGCTCAAGAGTTAGAGTCCATGCCCAACTAGGTTTTTGTTGAGATCGTTCCAAGGTTTTTGGAAAGTGCAAAAACACTAGAATCCGAGCTCGTATGCGGAAGTTATGAACAAAATAAAGTATTGGACAGATTGAAAGAAAAGCTATGCGAAGGAAAAAACGATCAGCAACTAAAACAAGGACTCTGATGGATCAAAACCTAACAAAACTCACTAAAATACCAGATTGAATCTAAAGGTTGAATTTTTGTGGAGTAATTTTCAATTTAGGATAGAAAATAAAAACTAATCTACGGTACAGAATCTCTCACCGAGCAATTTGAAGCTCTGACCTGATGCGAGGTTGTGTCCCGATCTTTCGATGAGAGCGATAACTATCGATTTGGCGGAATTGACTTTGACGATCCGACTACAACATACGACGATGATGCGCCTTAGCAATCGCTAAACCAACTCCGGAGTGTTATTGATCTTGCCGTGGGCACGATCAACCTGAACACGAGGTTCAATTCCTGCAAGCAACCGAAGAACAAGCAAGAACAATGGTATAAGCAATCTGAAATTGCAAATAAGAATTGAAGGCAAAAATCAAGGTGGGGTTCTATTGAGAATCTTGACAAGGTGGCTGTCCAGCACAACTTGAAGAAACAAAGTTTGCACTTGGCTAAACTAATCAAACAAAACCCATGTGTCTAAAGCGGTGGCTACTGAGTTTATAAGAGGGATGGATGTGAGAGGGACGTCCTAGGGTTGTGTGCAGCCAAGGGGGGTGCACACAACATGGGCTTGCGCCCCCACACGCTTAAAAGGCCCGAAACAACCCAAAACAGTATTGTAGTTTATTGTTTTGATGATTCTGACTGATCTACATTGAATCTGGTGATGGTATTACATCCATTGGAAAGATCTCGTTGTAAGCTTTCAATCAAGTCCAAGATCACCCAAATCGGATTCCGTATGCAAAAGTTATTCATATTTGAAGTCGGTGCAGTCTGAGGAGGCCGAATTGGATTCCAGAACGTGATGGATTTGATCTCTCTCTCTTCTTGGCCCGTGGATGATGTGTTGAAGTTGGCACAACCAAATGTGGTCATATCCGTAGTAGTGATGTCCTCATCAGAAGGCCATAACAACACCTATTCTTTCAAGTGGCAAGGTAAAGGCATCAAGCTGCTACCCATGACACCAAATCAGATTATAGCAGCAAACATGCAAAGGAAGATTGAAGTAAAGAAGATAAGTGAGGATCAGCATGAGAAGAAGAAGATGACTGCCATCCACAAATTGGTGAGTGAGGGCCACAAAGCAAGCTTGAATGGAAAGAGGAAGAGTGAGAAGCAGAAGTTAGTTATGATAGCCACTAAATCTGAGATGAAGGAAGTGAGAGATAACCCCAAAATGGTGCATTTTGTACTGTTGTACATGGATGCAATGCTTTCTACTAATAACTTAACTCCTCTTCCTAGTGTTGTTTCTAGTGTGTTGAAGGACTTTGAAGATGTGTTTCCGGAAGAGATACCCGCTGGTCTACCTCCACTTCGTGGAATTGAACATCAGATCGACCTCATCCCAGGAGTTTCCCTTCCTAACAGACCACCGTACCGGACCGACCCTGAACAAACAAAGGAGATTCAACGACAAGTGCAGGAGCTTCTAGATAAAGGGTATGTGCGAGAAAGTCCTAGCCCCTGTGCTGTCCCTGTTATCCTTGTCCCTAAGAAAGATGGTACATGGAGAATGTGTGTTGACTGTAGAGCTATTAACAACATCACTATTCGGTATCGGCATCCCATCCCTAGACTTGATGATATGCTGGATGAACTTAGCGGTGCTGTTATATTCTCTAAAATTGATTTGCGTAGTGGGTACCATCAGATTAGGATGAAAGAAGGGGATGAATGGAAGACTGCTTTTAAAACAAAATCAGGTTTATATGAATGGTTAGTAATGCCATAGCCGCACCATGGAAGAGCATGTAGAGCATATTAAACAAGTGCTGCAAGTACTTAGATATGAGAAATTGCATGCTAACATGGAGAAGTGCACGTTTTGCACAAACAAGGTTGTGTTTTTGGGTTTTGTTGTTTCTGTGCAGGGAGTAGAAGTTGATGAATCTAAAGTTGAGGCTATCAAAAATTGGCCTATGCCTACCAATGCCAGCCAAGTGAGAAGCAAGGTCTTACTGGTTTCTATCGGCGTTTCGTGAAGAATTTCAGCACCATCGCTGATCCTTTGAACGAGCTCACCAAGAAAGGTATTGAAAGTTGCAAGAAAGTGCTTTTCAAGAACTCAAGAAATGTCTAACTGAAGCACCTTTGCTTGTTCTACCTGATTTTAACAAATCATTTGAGATCGAATGTGATGCCAGTGGTTTGGGCATTGGAGGTGTTCTAATGCAAGAAGGAAACCAGTGGCTTACTTTAGTGAGAAACTAGGAGGAGCTCAACTAAATTATCCTGTGTATGATAAGGAATTGTATGCTCTTGTTCGTGTTCTTGAGACTTGGCAACATTATCTTTGGCCTAAAGAGTTTATCATTCATTATGATCATGAAGCTTTAAAGTATTTGAAAGGCCAAGCCAAACTGAACCGTAGGCATGCTAAATGGGTAGAATTTATTGAATCTTTTCCATATCTTGTGAAATATAAGAAAGGGAAAGAAAATGTTGTTGCTGATGTTTTATCTCGTAAGGTTATTTTGCTGAACCAATTGGATGTAAAGGTTCCTGGATTAGAAAATTTAAGAGCATTATACCCTTCTGATCATGTTTCTGCTGAACCATACCTAAAATGCCAAAATAGGAAGGGTTGGGAAAAGTTCCATGTGCATGGTGGATTCTTATTTCGTGCTAACAAGTTGTGTGTCCCAGACTCGTCCATTCGTTTGCTTTTATTGCAGGAACCCCATATGGGTGGACTGATGGATCATTTTGGACGAGAGAAGACGTACATGCTGCTCAGCGACCACTTCTATTGGCCCAAGATGAGACGCGATGTTGAGAAGTTTGTGCAGCGATGTACATCATGTCACAAGGCCAAATCAAAACTGAACCCCCACGGTTTGTTTACCCCACTTCCTGTTCCTAATGCACCTTGGGAGGATATTAGTATGGATTTTGTGTTAGGATTGCGTAGAACTAAGAGGGGGAGGGATTCAGTTTTTGTAGTGGTAGATAGGTTTTCTAAAATTTCATACTTTATTCCCTGTCACAAGAGCGACGATGCGTCGCATGTAGCTGATTTGTTTTTCCAGCCCATGTAGAACTAAGGGCAGGGGGTGCCCTCTGATGAGGACATCCCAACAAAGGATACAACCGCTGCCCCCTTCTTCCTCTACGACCACTACTTCGTCTACGACGTCTGGAGGGCTTAATCCGGAAGCAAGTCCTTTCCATCCACCTTTGTTGGACCAGCACGTCAAGAACATCCAGTGAGGACAGCCCACGCGCCAAGGAAGGCCCAAGATAAAGCCCAATTCGTCGCCGAGTCCGGTTCGGCCATCTAGGAGCAGCAGTACTTCAAATGGACGCCACGGCCACATCCGAACTCCGTTTTCGACGTTCAACAACTCGTTTGAAAGGTATCGATATAACCTTTCCAACGGATCTGATCTTGATGCCAAATTCCTCCTGGAGCGAAGGGAAATCACCGAACAATATCACGGGACAGAAATTCCAGGTGCTGCGCCACCTTTCTTTTGGGCCCAAGGCCCATGTACTCTTAGGGTTCCACCCCTCCTTTGGCCGACGCCCCTTTCCTGGCTGCCGCACCCCTCTTGGGCCCCCTGGTGTGGGTACCCCTTTATATTGGGTTCTCACCCCTGTTCTTCATTTTTTAGGTTTTGTTGTGTTTTGGTAGACCCCGTGTGCATCCCTTCTCGTGTTTGCGCGTGTCGACTAGACCGCCCGAGTCGAGAAACAGAACCTTAACTTGTTTTCTTTGTTTGATTTCAATACTACCTTGTCGGTTTGCTTCATACTTTGTTTTTGCGGGTTCTCGATTTTTTGCAAGAACTACTGATCATTGGATCTTGTATCTGTGTGGATTTGGCATTGCGATTGTGAAGCTCCCAACCTGTTCTGTAGGAAGCCCTAAATTCGGTGCCATCAACACCTCCAAATCGACGTATCTTTATCTCACTGAAAGATCGGGATCGCAGCCCCCATCAAGTTGGTATCAGAGCTCAAGGTTGCTCGGTGAGATTTTCCATCATATTTCGTTTTCTACCTAGAGTCCAGAAAATTTGCCCGACAAAAAAAAGATTTGTCCCTTTGTCCAAGCTAATTTGTGCCCAAACATTTACTACTTGTTCTTGGTTTGTTGAATCGTCGGTTGCATAATCGTGTCTTTGCTGGTTTTAGAGTCTAGTCCCTTTAGAGTTTCGAGTTCGAGTCACGTTTTGTTCACAATTGCATTCGAATTGGAGTCAGTTTTTGCTAGTTGATCAGATTAGGTTGGTCTCTAGTTATCTTGATCTGTTCCATAATCCGCGTGATTCTCTGTGTCTACCAAAGAAGATATCTGTTTCCAAATATATAGAAAAAACATGCTGGTGCAGATACAAGAGCCGCACCAAATCAAGGAGATTTTTTTTAAAAAAAAGGAAAGTGCAGATAAAAAAAAAGCCGCACAAAATCAGAGAAGAAAAGGCAAGTGCATCCTACAAAAGTCGCACAGATTCAATTGCAAAACCAAAGTTCAGAAAAAAAAATCCGAGAAGAGATCTCTGTTGGCAGGAGATAAGGAAGGTATCTGTTTCGGTTTAAGAGAAGATCAGAGCGAAGGAAAGTGTAGCTTTTTTTTGCTTAGGTCTTGCTTTGAAAGGAAGGTATAGGCCGCCCCTCTCTGGTTTTGCATTCAACTTTCCTTTTGAAGCGGATTCGGATCCTCTCTGGACACCCTGCACGAAAATTGTCGTAACTTTTGCATACGGCCTCCGATTGGGCTGTTCGAGTACTCAAAATGACCGGAACGAAAAGCTACATCCGAAAATTGACAATCCAGCACTAATTAGGTTCCCAAGGCCACGAAAAATTCATTTGACCCCAAAAAACATCGTTTAGGGTAGCTAGTACAACTTCTTCAAGGTGCTGCCCCAACAATGGTGCCACTGGTCATGCTTTGGGCCAACGCGGTGCTCCACCGGTTGCCCCTGTTACCTTAAACGGGGTGGATCAAGAGGAGAACAACTATGCCGCCGATACCGAGGACGACTACAGGGTAAATGTGAACAACGACCGACCTCATTGTCGACTCCGCAATAATAGGCAAGGTATGGCTAGAAATCAACATGATCAAAGGGAAGAACGTGATGACTCTATGGCAAAAATGAAATTTATTATGCTTACTTTTGATGGTACTTATAATCCTGATGTTTATCTAGATTGGGAGTTGGCGGTAGATCAAAAATTTTCTTGCTATGACTTCTGTGAGCGTAGAAGGGTTCACGCTACCACTAGTGAATTTACTGGTTTTGCATCTATTTGGTGGAAAGAACTTTGTAGAGCCAACCGTGATGTACCTAAAACTTGGGATGGGTTGAAGCGTGTCATGAGGGATAGATTTGTTCCTACATACTATGCTCGTGATTTATTGAATAAAATGCAGCGCTTTAATCAAGGTGATAGAACGGTTGAGGAATATTATCAGGAATTGTAAATTGGCATGTTGCGCTGTGGGTTAGAAGAGAGTGAAGATGCAAAAATGGCTAGGTTATTGGGTGGGCTTAACCGAGAGATACAAGATATACTTTGACTATAAAGAATACAATTCTATCACTCGTTTGTACCATCTTGGTTTGAAAGCAAAAAGGGAATTGCAGGGTCGACGATCGACAACGCGAGGTAATATTGGAGGCTCTTCCACTTCCAAGTCGGTCCAGATCCATACCAAGGCATCATCTTCCATACCTGGACGTATACCTACACCCGCTGTTCCAACTACTTCGACGTCATCACGCATTCCGGAGGTAAACAAGTCAGTCACACTTCAAACACCCACCAAGAGTGCTTCCTCAGTTGCCTCCACCGGTCGAACGCGGGAAACACAATGCTTTCGACGCAAAGGAATGGGGCACGTGATGCGAGACTATCCTAATCAACGTGCTCTAATAATCAGAGAAAATGGTGAGTACACTAGTGATATTGACATTGATGAAACTGAATATGCTCCTGTTGCCACTAACACTGCAGAGCCAGCAAAAGAGATTATCACTTCTACAACATCCGAGAAATATCTGGCTCTTGTTGTCGCACGTGTACTTAGCGCACAGCCTGCACGCGATGAACAAAATCAACGCCATAATATCTTTCAGACAAGGTGTGTGGTGAATGAGCGCGCTGTGCATGTCGTTATTGATGGAGGTAGCTGCAACAATTTTGCGAGTGTAGACATGGTCGAGAAGCTTGGCTTGACCACAAATCCACTTCCTCAACAGTATGAAATTGAATGGCTCAATTCCACTGGTAAGGTTCAGGTAACCAAAACCGTTCGAGTACCTATCTCGATTGGTTTTTATCATGATAATGTTGTTTGCGATGTTGTACCCATGGATGCTTGCTCTCTTTTATTGGGTAGACCGTGGATCTATGATATAGATGCTACACATCATGGTAGGACTAATGAGTATAGTTTCTTGTATAAGGAAAAGAAAATTATTTTGAAACCCATGAGCTAGAACAAAGAAACATTGATGTTAAAAGAGCTCAAAGAGAAAAAGAAGAGAGTGGAATTAAAAGTGTAGCTAGTAAATCAACCCATTCAACTACACCAGTTGCTCAAAAACCTGATCTTAAGTTGAAGGGTAAAGTATTGTTGGCTGCAAAAGTTCTCTCACAAGATAACATGGATAGTATAGAACCATTGCCATTCTCTGTTGCTTTGTCTTGTGTTATTACTAATGCTTTGAAGGATAATGAGATGGAGTCGAGGACGACTCCAATTCAAGAAGGGGAGGATGATGAGGAAATCCCAACCTAGGATACAACCGCTGCCCCTTCTTCCTCTACGACCGCTACATCGTCTACGACGTCTGGAGAGCTTAATCCGGAAGCAAGTCCTTTCCATCCACCTTTGCTGGACCAGCATGTCAAGAACACCCACCGAGGACAGCCCACGCGCCAAGGAAGGCCCAAGATAAAGCCCAATTCGTCGCCGAGTCCGGTTCGGCCATCCAGGAGCAGCAGTACTTCAAATGGACGCCACGGCCACATCCGAACTCCGTTTTCGACGTTCGATAACTCGTTTGAAAGGTATCGAGATAAACTTTCCAATGGATCTGATCCCGATGTCAAATTCCTCTTAGAGCGAAGGAAAATCACAGAAAAATATCACCGGACAGAAATTCCAGGTGCTACGCCACCTTTCTTTTGGGCCCAAGGCCCATGTACTCTTAGGGTTCCACCCCTCCTTTGGCCGGCGCACCTCTCCTGGCTGCCGCACCCCTCTTGGGCGCCCCCCTGGTGTGGGTACCCCTTTATATTGGGTTCTCACCCCTGTTCTTCATTTTTTAGGTTTTGTTGTGTTTTGGTAGACCCCGTGTGCGTCCCTCATTGTGTTTGCGCGTGTCGACTAGACCGCCCGAGCCGAGAAACAGAACCTCAACTTTTTTTCTTTGTTTGATTTCAATACTACCTTGTCGGTTTGCTTCATACTTTGTTCTTGCGGGTTCTCGATTTCTTGCAGGAACTACTGATCATTGGATCTTGTATTTGTGTGGATTTGGCATTGCGATTGTGAAGCTCCCAACCAGTTTGGTAGGAAGCCCTAAATTCAGTGCCATCAACACCTCCAAATCGACGTATCCTTATCTCACCGAAAGATCGGGATCGCAGCCCCCATCACCCTCACTATATATACCCACCTGTAACCCCCCTTCTAGGGTTAGCCACGAATTTGAACCAGCAGCTCCCATTTCTTGTCTCTAAGGTTTGAGTGTGCAGCAGCCACCCCCTTGGAGATTGAGAGATTTGCATGTTCTAGCTGTTGTTCTTGTGTATTCCTTTGGATTTGCAGCTGCAACAACGTCTACTTTCCGTGGTCAAGTAGACAAAGACCAAATCGTGTAGTTGGGCGAAATTCAATTGTCACAGGTTGTTGTTTCAGCAGCGGTTGGTGCCATCGGTTCGTCAGGTTTCACGGGTCAAGCCCCCCCCCCCCCCGCATCAGGAAGTTTTAACACCGACTCGCACAGAGTCAAAACGCATACTGATATGAGTTAGGGCACAAATGAAGTCCGTTCGGTGTGTTTCTCACTCAGTTTTCATTCTCTGACTTTTTTCGCACGAATGATGTCTGTAGTGCAAGTTGGGACACGTCGTGAATAATTTTTAACACCGACTCAAACGGATTCGAAACACTTACAGATATGAGTTAGGGTGCATATGAAGTCTATTCGGGGTGTTTGTTACTAAGTTTAACTCTTTGACTTTTTTTCGCACGTATGGAGCTTGCAATGCAAATTGGGACAAGTCGTGACGAATTTTTAACACGACTCAGACGGATTCGAAACACATACCGATATGAGTTAGGTCGCATATTAAGTCCATTCGTGGTGTTTGTCACTCAGTTTCACTGTGAATTTTTCGCACGAATAGAGTCTGCAGTGCAAGTTGGGCAACGTTTTGAGGAATTTTTAACACCGACTCAGACGGATTCGAAACGCTTACCGATATGAGTTAGGGCATATGAAGTCAATTCGGGGTGTTTGTCACTCAGTTTAAATCTGTGAGTTTTTTTCGAACGTATGGAGCCTGCAGTGCATGTTGGGACACGTCGTAAGGAATTTTTAACACCGACTCGCACGGAGTCGAAACGCATACCGATATGAGTAAGGGCGCAAGTGAAGTCTATTCAGGGTGTTTGTCACTCTATTTCACTCTGTGACTTGGGCGCATGGAGCATATGTAGCCGGAGGGGGCCTGTCGGGTGAGTCATTGCCTTTGACCCGAACCATTTGGATTAGTTTGATCGAGCTCAGAGATACTCGAGGTCAGCTAACCAAGGTCGGCCGAGCCCGAAAATGCTCAGGCTCGGGTACGACTCGGATTGGTCGGCCTGGGATAGCCTGGGCTACCAGGTTCGTGCCTCGGGTCCAGTCCGCCAAGCTCGGGAATGCTCAAGCACGGGGTTTCAGAAATTCGAACCCGGCCTACTTGGCCACGGGGGTATAGTCGGCTTATCGCGGCGGGCGGCTTATCGCGACTGGAAACGCCCCCGGTGGTGAATTTAGGAACCGCAACCCCCGAGCCCAAAAATGCATCAGGCTTGGTGCGCCCTCTGAGAACGTTCTCTGGTTGGCAGAACGGGGAATGGCCGGCGTATCCCGATAACGATCGACTTACTGTGGCCGGGGCATCCCGAGGTGAACCTAGAGAACGCGAGCTTGGGCGCTGCAAAAGATACGCAAAAAACATATACAAGAAAAGCTAACGCACGGGTGTCTCGAGGTCAGGGAGCCACTCTGCGTGACCTCTGGCCCGAACCTACGACAGGAGGGAGCTCTGATGCGATGGGAATCGGCTTACAACAGTAGCATCGACCTCCAGGAGGCAGTCCTTATGGTCACGCTGCGAGATCTTGTTGCCCAAGGTGCAAGTTTTTAATGGAAAGGGAGGCAGACCTTACCTGTACCTTTCAAGTCGAGCCGGCTGACCTCGGGAACACTCGAGGTCAGGCTTAACGAAGGTCGGCTGAGCCTGGAGGTGCTCATGCTCGGGCACGACTTGGACCGGACGGCCTGGAATCGCTCAAACTCGAACCAGGTTCGGGCCTCGGGTCCAGTCCGTCGAGCTCGAGAATGCTTGAGCTCAGGGCTCCCTCAAAGGGCGGTTTCAGAAATTCGAACCCGGCCTACATGGCCACGGTGGTATTGTCGGCTTATCGCGACTGGAAGCGTCCCCGGTTGTGAATTTGGAAAATGCGACCTCTGAGCCCGGGACTACATCAGGCTCGGGGCGCCCTCTGAGAACGTTTCTCTGGTTGGCAGCACGGGGAAAGGCCGGCTTATCTCGATAATGATCGACTTACTTCGGCCGGGACATCCCGAGGCGAACCTAGAGACCTTAGGCGCTGCAAAAAAGAACACGTAGAGTACGTCTCGAGGTCGAGGAGCTCGCTGCGTGATCTTATGTTTGCCCTTATGGTCAAGCCGCGAGGTCGCATTCCCTCGAGACATTTTATCATAGGAAAAAGGAAACTTTCGGTCGAAAGAAAAACAGATGGAGCCTCGGGCCCGAGGTCTTGAAACGGCGCGATCTTCGGAGGAAGAACCTGAAACTTGGGACCGTGACCTCATGTCACGTCCCATGAGAGGTCGAGAAAGGTTAGTGCCAGAGATAAAGGAGAATTTTAACATGGACCAGTACCTGGATTGGGCAGGAGTGCGGCGACCTGAAAGTCGAAGACCCGGGCATCCCGAGGCAAGGGCGATCTCGGGCTCGTGCCCTACGACGGGGGGATTTTTTGGCTTACCGCGATGAGAATCGGCTTACTGCGCATTCGACCCCCGGAGGCGAAACACTGGACCGAGACCTTAGCTCGAGCGAGGGGCGCGCGGGCCGAAGGCTCCTGCGTCTTGAGGTCGGGAGAGTGTTCGGTCGTGGATCGCCAGACGATCTTTGCCATCGGGGATGTCACCATCGCGATGAGAATCACCATCGCGGGTTCGACCCCTTGTTGCCGACCCTTCGCACCACGACCTTTAGACATGCTTGCTCGAGACGCGGAAAAACATAAGAGGAAACAAGAGACGATAAAGCAGCACATTTTATCGCGAGGAAGAAAACTAGGCCGAGCCCTTAGCTCAAGCCCTTGCGCCGACGGTTGCGAGATCGCGCCTCGCTTATCGCGAAGGGAATCGGCTATCGCGCATTCGACTCGGAGGCGAACCACGGACATTGTACTAGCTTGAGCGAGGGGCCTGAGGACCGAGAATCGAGTATCTCGAGGCTGGCGAGCCCACGGGCGTGACCGCAGGAACGGATCCTGTGACGGGGGGTATAGCTGGCTTACCGCGATGAGAATCGGCTTACTGCGTGTTCGTCCCCTAGAGGTAAGTGTTCGGGCCACGGCTCGGGTCGCGTTGCCCGAGATACAAGAGACAAGCTTAATAAGGAAAAGCATCATATCGCGAAACTGAAGGAGGGGGAGCATCAGGTATAAAACCTCCAGAGCTGGTCTACATTCCACGAGTTTGTTAGCTCCCTACCATCGGGGGTTGCTAGACGGTAAGCTCCCGCGCGACTTGCTGAGACGACTCTGTAGGGGCCTTCCCACATCGGGGACAGTTTGTTGATGTTGGACTGGTCCTGGATTCGCCTTAGGACCAGGTCCCCGGTGCGGAAGCCCCTAGGCCGTATCAATCGGAAGGCATGCCTGCGGAGATCTTGCAGGTAGCACGCCGATCGCAGCAGCGCGCGGCACCTTACTTCCTGATGAGGACATCACTACTACGGATATGGACCACATTTGGTTGTGCCAACTCCAACACGTCATCCACGGGCCAAGAAGAGAGAGAGATCAAATCCATCACGTTCTGGAATCCAATTCGGCCTCCAGAGACAGCATCGACTTTAAATATGAATAACTTTTTCATACGGACTCCAATTTGGGAGATCTTGGACTTGATTGAAAGATTACAATGAGATCTTTCCAATGGATCTAATTCCAGTTCTAGATTCATCGTAGATCATTCAGAATCATCTAAACAATACACTACAATAATGTTTTGGGCTGTTTCGGGCCTTGTAAGCGTGTGGGGCCCAAGCCCAAGTTGTGTGCGCCCCCCCTTGGCTGCACACAACCTTAGGACGTCCCTTTCACGTCCATATGATGCACACAAGACGGCTCGATCTTCCGGTGTAGGGATAACTTCGATTTGGTGGAGGATGACTTTGACGATCCGGCTATGAACCACACAAGGATAAGCGCCTGCAATTGCTAAACCACACTCCTCATCGTTATCAACGGTGCCAAGAACACGGATGACCTGACCACGAAGGTCTATTCTTGCAAGCAATCGAAGAACTAGCAAGAACAAAGATGAAGCACACACTCAAGTTGAGGTTTCAAAACTTGTTTACTGCTGCTCTAGCCGAGTCAGGAGAACAAGGATAAAGTTCCACACATGGGTAACTATTCTCAAATCAAAACCTAAGAGAAACTAAGGGAAGCTTGTCCACTTTTAAGCTAAGGAGATGGCTGCTAGCATGTGGACTCACGTCACTTTGATTACATGGGAACTCAGCCCAAAATAAAAGTGGCACAACACCTAATACATGGAAGACTGTTTCTGGACGTTGGAGTTTTTCGATGATATCTTCCAGCTCAGAAAGAATTTGATGATGAGGTTGGATCCATTGGAAAGTGTGCGAGATAACCTTTTAATCAAGTGCTCATACGCCCCAAACGGACTCCGTTTGCATTCTCTATGCCCATTTAATGTCAGAATGGTCTTTGGAGGCCGAATTGGATCCTTTCGCATTCCCACCTTGCTTGATGACTTGTGTTGGTGAATTAAAACACTCTTGCTGATCCGTGCCAAGGTTCCTAAGTATGAGAATATTATAAGGTAGCAGTCTGTTCTCCAAAGTGAAATTATGGAACCCAAGAAACGAATTTACCTGATAATTTAGTTGTCGCGCACGAGCTCGGGTAATTGGTCCTTGAATGTTGGTCGAATGTTGCTGATCACTAGGAGGAATTTGTTGGTCATTGATCATTGGTTCCATGGGTGTATCCGACGTAGCTATGTCCTCATCACCATCCCTCTTATAAACTCAGTAGCCGCCGCTTTAGACACTTCGGTTTTGTTTGATTAGTTTAGCCAAGTGCAAACTTTGTGTCTTCGAGTTGTGCTGGACAGCCACCTTGTCAAGACATTCAATAGAACCCCACCTTGATTTTTGCCTTCAATTCTTATTTGCAATTTCAGATTGCTTTTACTATTGATCTTGCTTGTTCTTCGGTTGCTTGCAGGAATTGAACCTCGTGTTCAGGTTGATCGTGCCCACGGCAAGATCAATAACACTCCGGAGTTGGTTTAGCGATTGCTAAGGCGCATCGTCGTCGTACGTTGTAGTCGAATCGTCAAAGTCGGTTCCACCAAATCGATAGTTATCGCTCTCATCGAAAGATCGGGACACAACCTCACATCATGTGGTATCAGAGTGCCAAGTTGCTCGGTGAGAGATTCAGTATCTTAGATTAGTTTTTGTTTTCTGTCCTAAATTAAAAATTACTCCACAAAAATTCAACCTTTAGATTCAATCTGGTATTTTAGTGAGTTTTGTTAGGTTTTGATCCATTAAAGTCCTTGTTTTAGTTGTTGATCGTTTTTTTCCTTCGTGTAGCTTTTCTTTCAATCTGTCCAGTACTTTGTTTTTTCATAACTTCCGCATAAGAGCTCGGATTCTAGTGTTTTTGCACTTTCCTAAAACTTTGGAACGATCTCAACAAAAACCTAGTTGGGCATGAACTCTAATTCTTAAGCGAAATCTCTTCAATCTGGATATCAAAGTTGTTGAAGCAAGTTGTACTTCCAATCCAGATCGGTTCGGTATTTTGATCATAATTCTCACGTCCCAACTCCGATTGGGAAGTTTTTATACTTTCCTGAATCCTTGAAGAGTCCTCTACAAAAACGTTTTTGGGTGTCCTTTGTGATTCGGACCCCTTAAAACCGAATTTGATTCGGATTCGGAATCGGTCCGCGGGCTGAAATTGGGGGTATTCTGTGGTGTTCAGTTGTTGAGCCATAACTTTCACATCCGATCTCCAAATTGCATGTTCTTGTACTCTTTTGAAAGATTAGGACATAAGCTTCAATTCTTTCCATAGTGAACCTTCTAAATTCGGTCGTTTGGAATCTTTAATCGAGGCGACAAATCTGCTGCCCTAGAAACATTGAATTTGGGTATCTTGCTTCAATTCGTGTTCTAGCTTTGTTCATTTGAGTTGGTTGAGTCCAGTTGCATCCACAATCCATAAAACCCATAAAATATCAGTACACATACCCTTGGCAACCAATTCATCTTTTGCGAATACTTTGATCCCAATTGAGACTAGCTATTTGATATTGCTTAGGGCTGCTCTACTTGATACATTACATAATCTTGATTTATCATATCATACTATCTTGTGATATCAAGTTAGGGATTCCAAAATTTTGCCCATACTAGTGTTGGCCGAAAGTCACCAAAAGATAGAAGAGAGAAAGAAAGAGCCAAAAGGCCAAAAAAAAAAAGAAAAAAAAGGAAAGAAAACATAATAGTGGCTGGCAGCACTACATTGAGCGAAACCCTAATTTGTGTTCATTATTTCTCAGATTGTGCAATTGTAATAATTAGTGAGCAATCTTGTGCCCTTTTACCTTTTTTGAAGCAATTAGCTAGTGTCTCTCCATAATTATGCAACACGAGCTTTGGTGCTAAAAATTTTCTTATTTAGCTCATTCCATTGGTTGCATTAAGTTACATCATCTTTGCGTGTGAGTTGCCTTGAAATTCGCTTATATCTTTGAGATCGGCAACTAAGACTTGTGAATTCTAGTTTTGATCCTTACTTATCATTACAATAACTAGAATTATCAGATTGTTAGGAAATAAGTATAGCCTACTTAGCTCCACATATTTTACCTTGTACGTTTGTTCGGTCCCTTGGCAATAGCTTTATCCAAGCTTCGAAGAACTTTTGACACCGCCAACGGCCGACAACTCCTGCTGCACGGTAAGAACTTGTAAGAGCTTTGGTTAAGGCTTGATAGTTGAGCGACTTTTCTCCACTTCCTAGTAGTTGATAGGGAATTACATAAACATTTGTCTTTCCCTTTTTGCTACTAACCATGTCACGTGACAAGAGTTCACTGCATCATTCTCCATGCACGAAGGGCAATGTACGACTCACTAATGAGCGAATGTCGCTGCAAGAAGACCGTCTCCGGTCCATCGAGACTGCTCAGGGAGTTTCTAACATTACCCTTACTACTATTTTGTCTAGATTTGATGATATGCTTGCAAGTGCTGCCCTGGAACTTCCAGTCCTCCACCTCATCTCCTAAGCAACAACAATGGTGTACTACGTGCACAACGGGTTCCCATTGCTGCCCCAGCTTCCCAGCATGGACCCGCTGCCTTGGTCGCCCCACCACACATCGCCACAGGTTCATCAACTGATGATGAACAAGGTAAAATCAAGTTTGAATTGCCTACTTTTGGTGGAAAGTTCGATCCTAATGCATATATTAATTGGGAGATAGCGGTAGACAAAGAATTTGCAAACTATGACTTATATGAAACCAAAAGATTAGTGCCGCAGTTAAAGTGTTAACATCAGATGCAATATATTGGTGGAAGCATATATCTAGACATGATATAGAACCTAAAACTTGGAATGCCATGAAAAGACTTATGAGAAATGATTATGTTCCATAATATGTTGCTAAATATTTGCTTACTAAACTTCAATGCTTAAAACAAGGTTCTAAAACTGTTATATAATACTTTCATGATTTGCAAAATAGTTTGTTGCGTTGTGGTTTACAAGAATGTGAAGAAGCTACTGAGCTTAGGTTCATACGTGGACTTAATCATGAAATTCAGGATGTTCTTGTTGATGAAACATATAGTTGTCTTTCAGAATTGATTAAATGTGCTTGTAAAGCTGAAAACATGCTTGCTGAATCTTTGAAAGAGCCTTTAGCTTCATTTGAGGTGCCCATTGTTGCACCCTCTATTGTAGCTAACATTTTTCAGAGAAGTGAGCACCATGATGAGAAGGATGAAGAAGAAAATGTGCGGAAAGAGGAGATCTTTGCTGCTCCGTACGTATGTGAAGAGTTGAAAATTGAAGTTGCACCTACAACCACTGAGAATGATTTAGAAGGTAATGTAAAAGGTATGGACTGTATACATGGTGAAAATCATTTGGAAGAGATAAAACTGTCCAAGAATCATGCTATCGTAGAGCAACTATTAATGGAACCCATTGCTGATTTGCTTACTATTCCTAGTGGTAAAGAAGAGTTTTGTGATAATGCTTCACTTATATCCACACAACAACTAGTGAATGAACATGAAACATTTATATTTGAACTAAACAATTGCGTTGAACATAAACATATTATTCACATTGCCAATGAAGAAGATGAGCTTAAATTGATGTCTTCTTTAGATACTTTAGGTTACATTGAATTTGATGTTCTGTGTGATCTGGATAGTTTCAAGGAGAAGATTTTTGTACATTCTGATTTGCCATGGTTATCACGAAATATTTTCCATGCAGTTGGCAAACATAATGATAAAGGAGGATACAAGGTGCATAGATTATACATTTGTTAGGATCTGAGACCACGTCCTATGCAACAATGTGATCAATTTGATAATTCTAATATCATATCAAGTACCCCTACTGTTGATTATAATCTATATGATAGTTTTCAAGAAAGGGAGTGTTTGGGTGATTGTGATTCACGAGCCATTGATTTGATCACAAAAGAAATTCATGTTGCTTTGCTCTTTCTTGCTATATGATAGTTATCACTCTCATCGAAAGATCGGGACACAACCTCACATCACTTCCTCCGCCAGGGCGAGGTCAAGAGATCGCTCCTGCTCGAGGTCGACTTGGTCAACCGAGCTAACCCTGGTGGAGCCGAGCGTGATCTCGGATGGCAGGACGACCTCGGCACCGAAGAAGAGCTGGAAAGGGCTCGCCCCCGTCGCCCGGCTTGACGTGGTGCGGACGGACCAAAGGACGGTGGGAAGCTCGTCCACCCAGGCCCGGCCGCGCTGTCCGAGCTCAGCGAACACTCGCTTCTTGACGCCTTGGACGAGCTGTTCGTTGGCGCGCTCGACCGCCCCATTGCTCTTAGGATGGCTCACTGAGGCATAGCAGACCTTGGTTCCCTTGTCTGCGTAGAACCCTTGGAACAGCTCGCTGGTGAACTGCGTCCTGTTGTCGGTGATGATCCTGCAAGGGACTCCATACTTTGTGATCACAAAGGAATGGAAGAACCTTACCGCGGCTTTGGCGGTGATAGTGGAGACCGGCTCAGCCTCGATCCACTTCGAGAAAGTGTCGATGGCGACGAACAGGAATTTCTTCCCTCCAACCGATCTTGGGAAGGGGCCGAGAATGTCGAGACCCCATGTTGAGAACGGCCAGGCGAGGGGTATGGTCTGCAAGGCGTAGGCCGATTGCCGAGCCTTCCGGGCATGGAGCTGGCAAGCCTGGCAAGCGCGGACGATGTCTTGAGTGACCCCGAGTGCCGTTGGCCAGTAAAATCCTATCCGGAACGCCTTCCCGACCATGGTCCTGAAAGAAGAGTGAGCGCCTCATAGGCCTGAATGTATATCATTGAGCAAGTACTTACCCTCCTCCGGGGTGACGAATTTTGACAGAATGCCTAGAGCTTCTCCACGGTAAAGCTGCCTGCCGATATGATTTAGGGCGTAAATGAAGTCCATTCGTGGTGTTTGTCACCCAGTTTCACTCTGTGACTTTTTTCGCACGAATGTTGTCTAAAATGCAAGTTGGGACACGTTGTGAGGAATTTTTAACACCTACTCAGACGTATTCGGAACGCTTACCGATATGAGTTAGGGCGCATATAGAGTCCATTCGGAGTGTTTGTCACTCAATTTCACTATGTAACTATTTTCCGCACGAATTGAGTCTAGAGTGCAAGTTGGGAGACGTTGTGAGGAATTTTTAACACCGACTCGCTTGGAGTCAAAACGCATACCGATATGAGTTAGGGCGCAAATGAAGTCTATTCGGGTTGTGTGTCACTCAGTTTCACTCTGTGACTTTTCTTCGCACGAATGGAGTCTGGAGTGCAAGCTGGGACACGTTCTGAGGAATTTGTAACACCGACTCGGACGGATTCGAAACGTATACCGATATGAGTTAGGGCACATATGAATTCCATTCTTGTTGTTTGCCACTCAGTTTATCTCTGTGACTTTTTTCGCACGAATGGAGTTTGCCGTGCAAGTTGGGACACGTCGTGAGAAATTTTTAACACCGATTCAGATAGATTCGAAACGCATACCGATAAGACTTAGGGCGCATATGAAGTCGATTCGCAGTGTTTGTCACTCAGTTTCACTCTGTGAATTTTTTCGCACGAATGGAGTCTTCAGTGCAAGTTGGGACACTTTGTGAGGAATTTTAAGACCCACTCAGACGGATTCGAAACGCATACCGATCTGAGATAGGGCGCATATGAATTCCATTCGCAGTGTTTGTCACTCAGTTTCACTGTGTTACTTTTTTTCGCACGAATGAAGTTTGCAAGGCAAGTTGGGCCACGTCGTGAGGAATTTTTAACACCGACTCATACAGATTTGAAACGCTTACCGATATGAGTTAGAGCACATATGAAGTCCATTCGGGGTGTTTGTTACTCCGTTTCACACTATAACTTTTTACGCACGAATATAGTCTGGAGTGCATGTTGGGACACATTGTGGGGAATTTTTAACACCAACTCAGACGGATTAGAAACGCTTACCGATATGAGTTAGGGCACATATGAAGTCCATTTGGGGAGTTTGTCACTCAGTTTCACTTTGTGACTTTTTTTGCACGAATGGGGTCTACAGTGCAAGTTGGGTCACGTTGTGAGGAATTTTTAACACCGACTTGCACAGAGTCAAAATGTATACCGATATGAGTTACGGTGCAAATGAAATCAATTCGTGGTGTTTGTTACTCAGTTTCCCTTTGTAACTTTTTTTCGCAGGAATGGAGTCTGGAGTGCAAGTTGGGACACATTGTGAGGAATTATTAATACCAACTAGCACGAAGTCAACACGCATACCAATATAAGTTTGGGTGCAAATGAAGTCCATTTGGGGTGTTTGTCACTCAGTTTAAATCTGTAGGTTTTTTTCGCACGAATGGAGCCTACAGTGCTAGTTGGGACACGCAGTAAGGAATTTTTAACACCGACTCGCACGGAGTCGAAACGCATACCGATATGAGTTAGGGCGCAAATGAAGTCCAATCGGGGTGTTTGTCGCTCAGTTTCACTCTGTTACTTTTTTCGCACAAATTTGTCTGCAGTGCAAGTTGGGACACGTTGTGAGAAATTTTTAACACTGACTCAGACGGATTCGAAATGCTTACCGATATGAGTTAGGGCGCATATGAAGTCCACTCGGAGTGTTTGTTACTCGGTTTAACTCTGAGTTTTTTTCGCACGTATGGAGCCTGCAGTGCAAGTTGGGACATATCGTGAGGAACTTTTAACACCGACTCAGATAGAATCGAAACACATACCGTATGAGTTAGGCGCAAATAAAGTCCATTTGGGGTGTTTGTCACTCAGTTTTACTCTGTGACTTTTTTTCACATGAATAGAGTCTGCAGCGCATGTTCGGATACGTTATCAGGAATTTTTAACACCGACTCAGTGCAAGTTGGGACACGTTATTAGGAATTTTTAACGCCGATTCAGATGGATTCGAAATGCATACGGACTTGAGTTAGGGTGCATATTAAGTCCATTCTGGGTGTTTGTCACTCAGTTTTACTCTGTGACTTTTTCGCACGAATGGAGTATGCAGTGCAATTTGGGACACGTCGTGAGGAATTTTTAACACCAACTCAGACGGATTCGAAACGCTTAAAGTTATGAGTTAGGTCGCATATGAAGTCTATTCGAGGTGTTTGTCACTCAGTTTAAATCTGTGAGTTTTTTCGCACGTATGGAGCATGCAGTGCAAGTTGGGACATGTCGTAATGAAGTTTTTACACCGACTCAGACGGATTCGCAATGCTTATCGATATGAGTTAAGGCACATATGAAGTCCATTCGGGGTGTTTGTCACTAAGTTTCACTCTGTGACTTTTTTCCGCACGAATGGAGTCCCGAGTGCATGTTGGGACACGTTGTGAGGAATTTTTAACACCGACTCGCACAGAGTGGAAACGCATACCAATATGAATTTAGGCGTAAACGAAGTCCATTCGCGGTGTTTCTCACTCAGTTTCACTCTGTGACTTTTTTCGCACGAATGTTGTCAAAAGTGCAAGTTGGGACACGTTGTGAGGAATTTTTAACACCGACTCAGACGGATTCGAAATGCTTACGATAGGTGTTAGGGCACATATGAAGTCCATTCGGGGTGTTTGTCACTCAGTTTCGCTCTGTAACTTTTTTCCGCACGAATGGAGTCTGGAGTGCAAGTTGGGACATGTTGTGTAGATTGTTTAACACCGACTCGCACGGAGTCAAAACGCATACAAATATGAGATACGGTGCAAATGATGTCCATTCGGGGGTGTTTGTCACTCAGTTTAACTCTGTGACTTTTTTCTGCACGAATGGAGTCTAGAGTGCAAGTTGGGACACGTCGTGAGGAATTTTTAACACCGGCGCAGACGGATTCAAAACTCATACCGATATGAGTTAGGGTGCATATGAAGTTCATTCGACTCAAATTCACTCTTTGACTTTTTTCCGCACGAATGTATTCTGTTTGGAGTGCAAGTTGGGACACGTTGTGAGGAATTTTTAACACCAACTCAGACGGAATCGAAACGCTATCCGTTATGTGTTAGGGCGCATATGAATTCCATTCGGGGTGTTTGTTACTCACTTTAACTCTCTGACTTTTTTCGCACGTATGGTGCCTGCAGTGTAGGTTGGGACACGACGTGAGGAATTGTTAAGACCAACTCAGATGGATTCGAAACACATACCGATATGTGTTAGGGCGCATATGATGTCCATTCGGGGTGTTTGTCACTCAGTTTTACTTTGTGAC
This sequence comes from Otatea glauca, assembly GCA_036346275.1. Lineage (NCBI taxonomy): Eukaryota > Viridiplantae > Streptophyta > Magnoliopsida > Poales > Poaceae > Otatea > Otatea glauca. The sequence goes on along the minus strand of CM070731.1, from coordinate 24,607,191 downwards.
TTTTTCTCGCATGAATCGAGTTTGCAGTGCAAGTTGGGACACGTTATGAGGAATTTTTAACACCGACTCAGATAGATTCGAAACGTTTACCGATATGAGTTAGGATGCATATGAAGTCCTTTGGGGTGTTTGTCGCATAGTTTCTCTCTGTGACTTTTTTGCGCACGAATGGTGTCTGCAGTGCAAGTTGGGACACATCGTGAGGAATTTTTAACAACGAATCAGATGGATTCGAAACGCATACCGATATTAGTAACGGCGCATATGAAGTCCATTTGGGGTGTTTGTCACTCAGTTCCACTCTGTGACTTTTTTCGCACGAATGGAGTCTGAAGTGGAAGTTGGGACACGTTGTGAGGAATTTTTAACACCGACTTGCACGGAGTTAAAACGCATGCCGATATGAGTTAACGTGCAAATTAGGTCCATTTGGGGACACGTCGTGAGGAATTTTTAACACCGACTCAGACAGAGTCAAAATGCATACCGATATAAGTTTGCGTGCATATGAAGTCAATTCGGGGTGTTTGTCACTCAGTTTAAGTCTGTGACTTTTTTTTACACGAATGGAGTCTAGAGTGCATGTTGGGACACGTCATGAGGATTTTTTAACACCGGCTCAGACGGATTCAAAACGCATACCGATATGAGTTAGGTCGCATATGAAGTCCATTCAGGGTGTTTGTCACTCAAATTCACTCTGTGACTTTTCTCGAACGAATCGGTCTGTCTGGAGTGCAAGTTGGGACACGTTGTGAGGAATTTTTAACACCGACTCAGACAGAATCGAAACGCTTATCGATATGAGTTATGGCGTATCTGAAGTCCATTCGGGGTGTTTGTCACTCAGTTTCACTCTGTCTGAGTCGATGTTAAAAATTCCTCACAACGTGTCACAACTTGCATTATAGACTTCATCCGTGCGAAAAAAGTCACAGAGTGAGACTGAGTGACAAACACGCCGAATGAACTTCATATGCGCCCTAACTCATATCGGTATGCGTTTCGAATCCATTTGAGTCGGTGTTAAAAAATCCTCACGACGTGTTCCAACTTGCACTACAGGCTCCATACGAGCGAAAAGAAGTCACAGAGTTAAACTGAGTAACAAACAACCCGAATGGACTTCATTTTCGCCCTAAGTCATATCAGTAAGCGTTTAGAATCCGTCTGAGTCGGTGTCAAAAATTCCTCACAATGTGTCCCAACTTGCGTTGCAGACTTCATTCGTGTGAAAAAAAGTCACAGGGTGAAACTAAGTGACAAACACCCCAAATGGACTTCATGTGCACACGAGGTCTATTGGTATTAGATACTTAATTGATTGACTCAAGTGCAAGTGGGAGATTGTTAGTGTTATGCCCTTGAGGCAATCATTTAGATGATTATAACATGACTATGTTTATAAATAATAATATGATTATTGGTCCAATGAATGTATATCATTGTGTTGATTAACAAGCATGTGACTTGCTTATGAAGATCTTTACTTATTGATGTAATTCGATAAATATCTTTGATCGGATATCATCGTATAGGACAACGATGAAAGATCAGCACATGTAGTGATTGATGATCATGCTTCATAGATCATGGGATATGGAGATATCATCTATACATTGTGGACACATGTTGAAGAACATGAGTTAGATAGACCCGCAATAGGACACTGCGAGAATGTTTCATTCTTATGTGTCATCAGTGTATCTCATACATAGTAGATGTATGATCCTTAGACCTGAGATTGAATATTCCCTAGATGTGTAATAGTTTTCCTTGGGGCTATCAAACACTACTTCCTAATCGGATAGTTATAAAGGTAGCTTTCATGTTTACTATAAAACGTGCAGAGGGAAGTGAGCAGTCAGCATATGAGTGAAACTGAGTAGCAAAACTACATATCTAGTGTTTCAGATTACATAGAACAGGAATACCTTTCCGAGCTCCACAAATAAGCCTCTGTTTTAGCAGGACCTTGACGTTGAATTTTGCTTGATCTATCACGTATGTCTTGTTTACTACCACTAGAGAGCGTGCAGTTGCAACTCTATAAGGATGCATAAGACTTCAGTTGGTAAGCTAGAGCAAGGAGCCTTTGACATCTTTCCTAAAAAGATTATGTAAATTTGGATATTTTCTTCACTAACCATGGCAGGCCAACCAGAGGTTACACCAAGTTATGTCACGCAAACTCAGCTTGAACAGTTGGTAGGAGAATTCAACAATCAACTCAATGAGAATATGAACAAAGTCCGGACTGAAATTGTTGAAGATGTTGTCAAGGCATTGAGGGTAGAAGGTGCCGCTGTCAATCAAGGTGACGCAAGTGTGCAAGGAGAAGAGCTTGATGAGACCGATGAGGAAGCTACTGCCAGCGTGCAACGGGAAGCACAAGAAAGACGTGACCAAGCTGCTGTCCATGCTGCTCGCCCAACTGGGCCAGGGCGTGGTGGAGGCGGCAACGGTGCTGCTCGTGGCCAAGGGAGAGGTCGTTGACGTGGAGGTGCCACTGCATATGGAGTAGCTCAACTTGAACATTTTGTGTTGCAACGCAACGATTACTATCCTCATCGCGGCCGCAACGGCGACAATCAGCCCAATGAGGAGAGATTTGGTAAACTCAAGTTCAGCATTCCCAAGTTTGAAGGCACTTCTGACCCTGATGTATATCTCACCTGGGAGTTAAAGGTTGACAAGATATTCCGCATGCACAATTATTCAGAGGAGAAGAAGTTAGCAATGGCATCATTGGAGTTTGATGGATATGCTCTAATCTGGTGGGAACAAGTTTAGAATCAACGTGAGGAGAGTGGAGAGCTTCCAGTGTTATCCTAGGCAGAAATGAGAAGAGAAATGAGAGCACGATTTGTTCCTAAGCATTACAAACGAGACCTTTTTGACAAGCTACAGAACTTGAGACAAGGAAACCGTTCGGTGGAAGAATACTATAAGGAGATGGAGCAAGCAATGATTAGAGCATGTGTGCATGAAGATGAAGGGCAATCCATGTCCCGTTTTCTGTTTGGTCTAAAAAAGCCAATTAGGCGCGTTGTCGAATTTCAGACCTACAATAATGTAGTGGAGCTAGTACACATAGCACAAAAGGCAGAGAGGCAATTGCAAGACGATGCTAGACCAGCAAAGGCATCAACATTCAGTTTAAGGGTGCCACCAGGATCCTCAAAAAGCGCAAAATTCAGTTTGGGACGAGGCACCTATTCACCCAACCCAAGCAGCAACTTTTTTCCTCGATCTGGATCTTTTGCAAAATCAGCACCCTCATCTAGTGAGAATAAGACACCAAAACCAGTACCATATGCTGCCTCGTCTGTGGGATCTACCTCCAAGAGTTCTATCCAGTGTTTCAAGTGCTTAGGGCGTGGCCATGTTGTCAAGGAATGTCCAAATAATCGTGCAATGCTTGTCACCGAGGAGGGTGAGTATGAATCAACTAGTGAAGATGAGATTCGGCCTAAAACTGAGAGTGGAAAGTTTGATGACACCGAAGAGGAGAATGCAGATGAGTACAAGGCATATCCTTCTGAGGCTGGTCACACCATTGTGGTCACCAAAACACTGAGTGTTCAGATCAAAAATGAAGAACATGCGCAACGATTCAACCTATTCCAGACCCAAGCTAAAGTGAATGACAAGCTGATTAAGTTGATAATTGATGGTGGTAGCTGCCACAACCTTGCTAGCATGCAAATGTGTGAGAAGCTTGGGCTGACCCTGATGAAGCATCCTCACCCCTACCATGTGCAGTGGTTTAGCGATTGTGGCGATGTGAAGGTGTAGTACTTGGTGAGAGTTACTTTCAGTATACATGATTACACCGATACCGTTGATTGCGATGTTGTGCCCATGACTGTTTGTCACTTGCTATTGGGGCGGCCATGGCAATTTGATAGAAGTGTTCTACATGAAGGTGATGCGAGGTTGTGTCCCGATCTTTCGATGAGAGCGATAACTATCGATTTGGTGGAATCGACTTTGACGATCCGACTACAACGTACGATGACGATGCGTCTTAGCAATCGCTAAACCAACTCCGGAGTGTTATTGATCTTGCCGTGGGCACGATCAACCTGAACACGAGGTTCAATTCCTGCAAACAACCGAAGAACAAGCAAGAACAATGGTAAAAGCAATCTGAAATTGCAAATAAGAATTGAAGGCAAAAATCAAGGTGGGGTTCTATTGAGAATCTTGACAAGGTGGCTGTCCAGCACAACTTGAAGAGACAAAGTTTGCACTTGGCTAAACTAATCAAACAAAACCCAAGTGTCTAAAGCGGCGGCTACTGAGTTTATAAGAGGGATGGATGTGAGAGGGACGTCCTAGGGTTGTGTGCAGCTAAGGGGGGTGCACACAACTTGGGCTTGGGCCCCCACACGCTTAAAAGGCCCGAAATAGCCCAAAACAGTATTGTAGTTTATTGTTTTGATGATTCTGACTGATCTACGTTGAATCTGGTGATGGGATTACATCCATTGGAAAGATCTCGTTGTAAGCTTTCAATCAAGTCCAAGATCACCCAAATCGGATTCCATATGCAAAAGTTATTCATATTTGAAGTCGGTGCTGTCTCAGGAGGCCGAATTGGATTCCAGAACGTGATGGATTTGATCTCTCTCTCTTCTTGGCCCGTGGATGATGTGTTGAAGTTGGCACAACCAAATGTGGTCATATCCGTAGCAGTGATATCCTCATCATCCTCCCTTTCTTGAATTTGAGTCGTCCTCGACTCATGCTCAGCTTTTAGCTTGTCCTCAACAAAAAATATTCTCATCTAAAAATCATCCACAAAGCTCAATATTTCTTTCCAGCATATAAAGGCATGTTGAAAGCTAGCACTCTTGGATGCTTCCTCCCCTCCGTGAAGGAAAACCATCCTAGTAGATGTAGACGATGAAGAGGATGCTGTGAAGTGTCGCCAAACTGATATGGCGTTGTTCATATCTAGGACGAGCATAGTCTCATCATTCTCCCTTTCTTGAATTGGAGTCGTCCTCGACTCCATCACATTCTCCTGCAAAATGTTAGTAGCGACAAAGAGCAAAGCAACATGCATATCTTTTGTGATCAAATCATTGGCTTGTGAATCACAATCACCCAAACACTCCCTTTCTTGAAAATTATCATATAGATTATAACTCTGACAGTAGGGGTACTTGATATGATATTATAATTATCAAATTGATCACAATGTTGCATAGGATGTGAAGGTCTCAGATCTGAACAAATGTATAATCTATGCACTTTGTATTCTCCTTTATCATTATGTTTGCTAACAACATGGAAAATATTTCGTGATAGCCATGGCCAATCAGAATGTACAAAAATCTTCTCCTTGAAACTATCCAGATCACACAGAACATCAAATTCAATGTAACCTAAATGTTTAGTTCAAATATAAATGTTTCATGTTCATTCACTAATTGTGGCGTGGATATAAGTGAAGCATTATGACACAATTCTTCTTTATCACTAGGAATAGCAACCAAATCAGCAATGGGTTCCATTAATAACTGCTCTACGATAGCATGATTCATGGACAGTTTTGTTTCTTCAAAATGATTTTCACCATGTATACAGTCCATACCTTTGACATTACCTTCTAAATCATTCTCAGTGGTTGTAGGTGCAACTTCAATTTCCAACTCTTCACATACGTATGGAGCAGCAAAGATCTCTTTCTGCACATTTTCTTCTTCATCCTTCTCCCAATGGTGCTCACTTTTCTGCAAAATGTTAGCTACAACAGAAGGTGCAACAATGGGCACCTCAAAGGAAGCTAAAGGCTTTTTCAAAGATTCAGCAAGCATGTTTTCAGCTCTACAAGCACATTTAATCAATTCTGAAAGACAACTATATGTTTCACCAACAAGAACATCCTGAATTTCATTATTAAGTCCACGTATGAACCTAAACTATGTAGCTTCTTCACATTCTTGTAAACCACAACGCAACAAACAATTTTGCAATTCATGATAGTATTCTATAACAGTTTTAGAATCTTGTTTTAAGCATTGAAGTTTAGTAAGCAAATATTCAGCAACATATTCAGGAATATAATCATTTCTCATAAGTCTTTTCAGGGCATTCCAAGTTTTAGGTTCTTTATCATGTCTAGATATATGCTTCCACCAATATATTGCATCTGACGTTAACACTTTAACTGCGGCACTAATCTTTTGGTTTTCAGATAAGTAATAGTTTGCAAATTCTTTGTCTACCACTATCTCCCAATTAATATATGCATTAGGATCGAACTTTCCACCAAAAGTAGGCAATTCAAACTTGATTTTACCTTGTTCATCATCAGTTGATGAACCCGTGGCGATGTGTGGTGGGGCGACCGAGGCAGCGGGTCCATGCTGGGAAGCCGGGGCAGCAATGGGTACCCGTTGTGCACTTAGTAAATCATTGTTGTTGCTTAGGAGACGAGGCGGAGGACTGGAAGTTCCAGGAGCAGCAGCTGCAAGCATATCATCAATTCTAGACAAAATAGTAGTAAGGGTAGTGTTAGCAACTCCCTGAGCAGTCTCGATGGAACGGAGACAGTGAAAGGACAAAGATGTTGCCTAGAGGGGGGGTGAATAGGCGGATAAAAAAAATTCAGCTAGATAAAAACTCCGGAGGGTCTCAACCCGGAATGTCCAGGGTATATAATCCGGAAACTCCGGATTGTCCGGACTATCCGGGTTCAGGAGTCCGGATACTCCGGATTAAAGATCTCGAAATGAGATTTTAAATCCCTGCAATTTTTCAACAATCCACTTGAATACAAAAGATCTAAATACTATCAGGTATCTGGGAATATTGTAGATCTGGAGCCAAAAGCAACAATAGAGTAGATCGAGTCTTCGAAAGGTCTATCACAACAAACCCTAGCAAGTAACACAACAAAGAGCACGAAGACAAAGATTTTTACCCGAAGTTCGGATTCTTGAAGGGAATCCTACGTCTCCGTTGAGGAGGCACAAAGCCCGGGTCTCTCTTGACCACTATCCTCCCGGTGTTGCACAAAGCACTCGTCGGTCTTCACTTCATGCCTCTTTCCTTTCGGAGGCAAGACGCAATCATAAACTTCCGGGGCTCACCACAATGAGTTTTGGAGGCTCCCGGTGACTCCTTGCCGTCTAGGAGGCCTTCAAACTCCAAGAGTAATAAATACGTTGCGAACTCAACTTGGAGGATGAAACTTGTGCTCATAGATGAAAGATGCAAGTTCAAGTCACTCAAATCCACTCCTTTCTTCCAAAAGAATCAAATCTATCAAAGTCTTCAAATGGAGAAAGGGGGATTAGGGCTCAAGAGAGTGAGAGTGAGTGTTTTTTGAATGAACAACAGCAATAATGGAGCTCACTTCTGTTAGGTGAAGAGTGATGGCTTAAATAGGGGCTCCAAAATCCAACCGTTGGGGGTGAGCTGCGCTCAACCCGGAGACTCCGGACAAATTACCCGGATACTCTGGATAAAAACCCGGAGACTCCAGACTAATTAACCTGAAGTGTTCGGACCAAATGTCCGGATACTCCGGACTATCCATAGAGCTGCTACCAAGGGTGTCAACCCGGAGAGTCCGGACCAAATGTCCGGATACTCCGGGTTGGCCCACTTGGCCAAAGGTGTGTATTTTGACAAAAATGAAGTGCTTGAAGTGTTTATGCAATCAAGTTTTATCCTTGATCACACGAATATCCTAAAGGTGATTTCCCGTTGTATCCCTCTTAATAGTACGGCTATCCTTAGACTCAAATGAAAAAGAGAAAATTTACAACAAGTCTTGATGCCGTCTTCACAAATTTTAAACTCGGCTGAGATCTTCAATTGCTTTCTCAAGATGACATTGCCTCTACCTCTGCATAGATTCTCACTTGATCATTAGTGTTTTAATTGTGTTGCCATCCATCACCAAAACTTCTTAAGGGCCCTAGATGCACTTTCAATCTCCCCCTTTTTGGTGTATTGATGACAATACAATTTGAAAACTTTTAAATGAAATAACAAAGATTTGAAACTATATTTTGAGTGCTAAGCATACAGAGAAGCTCCCCCTAAAAGAATGCAAAATATAAAAATAAAATTTTAAAATAGCTTCCCCTATAACCTTGCAATCAATGGATCAACAATGAGAATATACATATCAATTTGCAAGGGAGAATATAAAAGATATCATCCAATGATTAATAGTGACAATTTGACAAAGATGAATAAGCAATTTAACACGCCACAAACAACTAAAAGTTTCACAGAACGATTAAAAAACGAGTAAACAAGCAATTTAACAAGCACAAGCACACATAGTCAACAAGATAAAGGGCTGCGACGCTAAGCTACTAAACACTCCCTCTTTGGCATCAAGACACCGAAAAGGGAAGCGCTCAAAAAGAGGATCACGCGTCGTCGCCGGAAGGTAGATAAGCTTCTTCTTCGCTGTCATCATTGCTGCCACTGCTACTGACTTGAGCCGCTGAGGGGTGAATGCCAAAGAGTCGCTAAGTGGCGGAGTCTGCAGACGGTCCACCAGAGGACTCCTCTGACCCGCTGGCAGGAATATCCTCGCCTCGTTGACGGCGATAAGCCCGAAAGTCTCGGCGATGCTCTCGAATCTCCTGCCGGGTCTCTTTGACCTGAGAAGATATGTCTTGGCACAAACAGAAGAGAGACTTGAGCATCCTCTTGATAGTGCTCCGGCTAGTGGAAGGAGAACCTGGAGCTGCAGCACGAGCTGCTGGAGGAGCCGACGAGCTGGCATGAGACTGTCGACCACCGGTCCGCCTACCAACGGGGGCACTCGGAGCTGCTGGAGCAGAAGGGGCTCGAACCTTGTAGGGAAGGTGCTCCACATCCTTCACAAAGTCCAGGCCAGTGACATGATCCACTAAGGCCATAATGAAGGGTGCATACCCGCAGCTGCTGACGTTGCTCATCGAGTTGTGGCGAATGGCCTCCCATAAGAAATCCACCACATCAAAGCCATGAGTGCGCTCCACCAAGTGAAAAAGCAAGTTACGACCATAAGAGTTGATGGACGACGCATGTTGAGGACATCACTACTACGGATATGACCACATTTGGTTGTGCCTACTCCAACACATCATCCACGGGCCAAGAAGAGAGAGAGATCAAATCCATCACGTTTTGGAATCCAATTCGGCCTCTTGAGACAGCACCAACTTAAAACGGCCATAACTTTTGATCCAGAAGGGTGTTCGGGGTACATGAGTACTTGATTGAAAGCTTTCGTCGCCCTCTTTCCAATGGATCCAGTCTCACCTTCAAATTCCTTCTGAGCTGTCCGAAAACTGCAAAACAAGTCACGTCACTTTTCCAGTCCGAGTCAGTGTGGGCCTTGGGCCTTGTAATCGAATTGTATTTGGTTTCCTAGGGTTTTGAACGACCACCTCCTCTTGTTATCTCATAAATAACTAGCCGCAACCCCATCTAGGGTTTTGGGTTTTGTTTGATTAGTTTAGCCAAGTGCAAACTTCGTGTCTTCAAGTTGTCTTTGATGACCACCTTGTCAAGACCTTCAATAGAACCCTAACTTATTTTGTCCTTCAATTCTTATTCGCAATTTCAGATTACTTTTACCATTGTTCTTGCTTGTTCTTCGGTTGCTTGCAGGAATTGAACCTCGTGTTCAGGTTGATCGTGCCCACGGCAAGATCAATAACACTCCGGAGTTGGTTTAGCGATTGCTAAGGCGCATCGTCGTCGTACGTTGTAGTCGGATCGTCAAAGTCGATTCCACCAAATCGATAGTTATCGCTCTCATCGAAAGATCGGGACACAACCTCACATCGTGGTATCGAGCGCCAAGTTGCTCGGTGAGAGATTCTATATGTAGATTAGTTTTTGTTTTCTGTCCTAAATTGAAAATTACTCCACAAAAATTCAACCTTTAGATTCAATCTGTTATTTTAGTGAGTTTTGTTAAGTTTTGATCCATTAGAGTCCTTGTTTTAGTTGCTGATTGTTTTTTCCCTTCGCGTAGCTTTTCTTTCAATCTGTCCAGTACTTTGTTTTATTCATAACTTTCGCATACGAGCTCGGATTCTAGTGTTTTTGTACTTTCCTAAAACCTGGGAACGATCTCTACAAAAACCTAGTTGGGCATGAACTCTAATTCTGGAGCTAAATCTGTTTAATCTGGATATCAAATTTGTTGAAGCAAGTTGTACTTCCAATCCAGATCGGTTCGGTATTTTGATCATAATTCTCACGTCCGAACTCCGTTTGGGAAGTTTTTATACTTTCCTGAATCCTTGAAGAGTCCTCTACAAAAACGTTTTTGGGTGTCCTTTCTGATTCGGATTCCATCAAATCGAATTTGATTCGGATTCGGAATTGGTCCCGTGGGATAAAATTGGGAGTATTCTGTGCAGTTCGGTTTTTGAGCCATAACTTTCACACCCATGCTCCAAATTGCATGTTCTTGTATTCCTTTGAAAGCTGAGGACGTAAGATTCAATTCTTTCCATAGTGAACCTTCTAAATTCGTTTGTTTTGAATCTGTAATCTAGGCGACAAATCTGCTGCCCTAGAAACTTTGAATTTGGGTGTTTTGCTTCATTTCGTGTTCTAGTTTTGTTCTTTTGAGTTGGTTGAGTCCAGTAGCATCAATAATCCATAAAACTCCAAAAATATCAGTATACATACCTTTCTTAACCAATTCATCCTTTGCGAATACTTTGATCCCAATTGAGACTAGCTATTTATATTGCTTAGGGCTGTTCATATTGATACATTGCATAATCTTGAATTATCATATCATACTATCTTGTGATACCAAGTTAGGGATTCCAAAACTTTGCTCATACTAGTGTTGGCCGCAAGTCACCAAAAGAAAGAAGAGAGAAAGAAAGAGCCAAAAGGCCAAAAAAAAAAGAAAAGAAAACATAATAGTGGCCGGCAGCACTACATTGAGCGAAACCCTAATTTGTGTTCAGTATTTTTCAGATTGTGCAATTGTATTAATTAGTGAGCAATCTTGTGCCCTTTTATCTTTTCTGAAGCAATTAGCTAGTGTCTCTCTATAACTTATGCAACACGAGCTTTGGTACTGAAAATTTTCTTATTTAGCTCATTCCATTGGTTGAATTAAGTTACATCATCTTTGCGCGTGAGTTGCCTTGAAATTCGCTTATATCTTTGAGATCGGCAACTAGGACTTGTGATTTCTATTTTGGGTCCTTACTTGTCATTACAATAACTAGAATTATCAGATTGCATAGGAAATAAGTATAGCCTACCAAGCTCCACATATTTTACCTTGTACGTTTGTTCGGTCCCTTGCAATCGCTTTATCCAAGCTTTGAAGAACTTTTGACACCGCTAACGGCCGACAACTCCTGCTGCACGGTAAGAACTTGTAAGAGCTTTGGTTAAGGCTTGAGAGTTGAGCGACTTTTCTCCACTTCCTAGTAGTTGATTGGGAATTACATAAACCTTTGTCTTTCCCTTTATGCTACTAACCATGTCAGTGACAAGAGTTCATCGCATCATTCTCCACGCACGAAGGGCAATGTACAACTCACTAATGAGCAAATGTCGCTGCAAGAAGACCGTTTGGTCCATCGAGACTGCTCAGGGAGTTGCTAACACTACCCTTGCTACTATTTTGTTTAGACTTGATGATATGCTTGCAGCTGCTGTCCTTGGAACTTCCAGTCCTCCGCCTCGTCTCCTAAGCAACAACAATGGTGTACTACGTGCACAACGGGTTCCCATTGCTGCCCCGACTTCCCAAAGATGGACCTTGTTGCATCGGTCGCCCCACCACACATCGCCACGGGTTCATCCACGATGATGAACAAGGTAAAATCAAGTTTGAGTTGCCTCCTTTTGGTGGAAAGTTCGATCCTAATGCATATATTAATTGGGAGATAGCGGTAGATAAAGAATTTGCAAACTATGACTTATCCGAAAACCAAAAGATTAGTGCCACAGCTTAAAGTGTTAACGCTGATGCGAGATATTGGTGGAAGCATATATCTAGACATGATAAAGACCCTAAAACTTGGAATGCAATGAAAAGACTTATGAGAAATGATTATGTTCCTGAATATGTTGCTAAATATTTGCTTACTAAACTTCAATGCTTAAAACAAGGTTCTAAAACTGTTATAGAATACTTTCATGATTTGCAAAATTGTTTGTTGCGTTGTGGTTTACAAGAATGTGAGGAAGCTACTGAGCTTAGGTTCATACGTGGACTTAATCATGAAATTCAGGATGTTCTTGTTGATGAAACATATAGTTCTCTTTCAGAATTGATTGAATGTGCTTTTAGAGCTGAAAACTTGCTTACTGAATCTTTGAAAGAGCCTTTAGCTTTATTTGAGGTGCCCATTGTTGCACCTTCTGTTGTAGCTAACATTTTGCAGAAAAGTGAGCACCATCGGGAGAAAGATGAAGAAGGAAATGTGAAAAAAGAGGAGATATTTGCTGCTCCATACGTATGTGAAGAGTTGGAAATTGAAGTTGCACCTACAACCACGGAGAACGATTTAGAAGGTAATGTCAAAGGTATGGACTGTATACATGGTGAAAATCATTTTGAAGAGACAAAACTGTCCATGAATCGTGCTATCGTAGAGCAACTATTAATGGAACCCATTGCTGATTTTGTTGCTATTCCTAGTGATAAAGAAGAGTTGTGTCATAATACTTCACTTATATCCACGCCACAATTAGTGAATGAACATGAAATATTTATATTTGAACAAAACACTTGCGCTGAACATAGACATGTTATTCAAATTGCTAGTGAAGAAGATGAGCTTAAATTGATGTCTTCTTTAGATACTTTAGGTTACATTGAATTTGATGTTCTGTGTGATCTGGATAGTTTCAAGGAGAAGATTTTTGTATATTCTGATTTGCCATGGTTATCACGAAATATTTTCTATGTTGTTGGCAAACATAATGATAAAGGAGAATACAAAGTGCATAGATTATACATTTGTTCAGATCTGAGACCTCCACATCCTATGCAACAATGTGATCAATTTGATAATTCTAATATGAACTGTCGATTATAATCTATATGATAGTTTTCAAGAAAGGGAGTGTTTGGGTGATTTTGATTCACGAGACATTGATTTGAGCACAAAAGATATGCATGTTGCTTTGCTCTTTCTCGCTACTAACATTTTGCAGGAGAATGTGATGGAGTCGAGGACGACTCCAATTCAAGAAAGGGAGAATGATGAGACCATTCTCGTCCTGGATATGATCAACGCTATATCAATTTGGCGACACTTCACGGCATCCTCTGTATCATCTACATCTACTAGGATGGCTTTCCTTCACAGGGGGGAGGAAGCGTCCAAGAGTGCAAGCTTTCAACATGCCTTTATATGCTGGAAAGAAATATTGAGCTTTGTGGAGGATGATCTGATTTCCTGAAAATAGAAGAGTTAGGGCTGCTACTAGTGAATTTACTGATTTTGCTTCCATTTGGTGGAATGATACATGTAGAAATCATAACAACATACCTAGAACATGGAATGCTTTGAAAAGAATGATGAGGGCCAGATTTGTTCCTTCTTACTATGCTCGTGACTTGCTCAATAAATTACAATGTTTAAATCAAGGAAATAAATCTGTAGAGGAGTATTATCAAGAAATGCAAATTTGTGAGTTGCGGTGTGGTTTGGAAGATAATGAAGATGCTAAGATGGCTAGATTTCTAGGTGGACTTAACTGTGAAATTCGGGACATACTTGATTATAAAGAATACAACTCATCACTCGTTTATTTCATCTTGCTTGCAAAGTGAAAGGGAAGTCTGAGGACGACATTCCAAGATGAGAGGGAACTTTGGAGGCTCTTCTTCGTCACGACCAAGCCAAGTGCAAGTAAAGGCTCCATCCACTACTTGGACGAGCACTTCCACCCACCAACCGTGGGCCCCTGCTGCCTCTACTTCCACTCCATCACATATCTCCGACACAAAGAATTCTTCTTCAATTGCATCCACAGGTCGCACACGCGACGTGCAATGCCATCGATGCAAAGGATTTGGATACATGATGCGTGATTGTCCAAGTCGATGCTTTAATTGTTCGGGAAGATGGTGAGTACATACGCTAGTGACGTTGAAGAAGATTTTGCTTTAGTTGTTCTTGACCTCGCAGTGAAGATCAAGGGGTGAACATGAGGAGGAGCATTTGGGTGCTGAAATTTCGAGAAAGATACATGAGCATCATTGTGAAGCGTGTCCTTAGTGTGCAAATAGAGAGTCTTTGAATGTAACCAACGTCATAACTTGTTCCAAACAAAATTTATCATCAATGAGCGTTGGTGCGAGTTATCATTGATGGAGGGAGTTGCAATAATCTTGCAAGCATGGAGATGGTTGAGAAGCTTGGCTTGACCACAACACAACACCCACATCCCTACCACATTCAATGGTTCAACTCAAGTGGAAAATTGAAGGTAACAAGAATGGTGAGATTGCATTTTTCTCTTGGTTCATATCATGATCATGCTAATTGCGATGTTGTACCTATACAAGCATGCTCTTTGCTGTTAGGTAGACCTTGGCAATATGATAAAAATGCTTCTCATGATGGTAGAACTAACCAATACACTTTTATGCATAAAGGAAAGAAAATTGTTTTGCTTCCCATGTCCCCCGCTGCAATTTTGAAAGATGACTTAGAGAAAGCTGAAAGAGAGAAGGAGAGTGCTAAAAGTGAAAATCAGATTAGAACCAAAGAATTAGCACAACCAAAGAAGAAAGAATCCAATTCTAAGAGAGCTGAAATCAAGTTAAAGGGTGCTGTCATGCTAGCTACAAAATCTGATTTAATTGACATGATAGAATGTAATGTTGGATGCTATGCTTTGATTTGCAAAGAGACTTTGTTTTCATTCGAAAATATACTGTTTCTTTGCCTTCGCTATTGTTAACCTTTGCAGGAGTATGAGGATGTGTTTCAAATGAGGTACCCCGGGCTGCCACCTTTGAGGGGAATTGAACATCAAATTGACTTGATTCAGAGCAACATTACCAAACCGAGCAGCATATAGGACCAATCTAGAGGAGACTAAGGAGATACAACGTCAAGTGCAAGACTTGCTCGACAAGGGTACGTTCGAGAAAGCCTTAGTCCTTGTCTTTGTTCTGTGCTTTTAGTACCTAAGAAAGATGGATCATGGCGAATGTGTGTGGATTGTAGAGCTATCAATAATATAAGCTCAGTAGGTATCGTCACCCTATTCCTAGGTTGGATGATATGCTAGACTAACCGAGTGGCTCTATTGTGTTTTCAAAGTTGACTTAAGAAGTGGATATCACCATATTAGAATGAAACTTGGGGATGAATGGAAAACAGCGTTCAAAACTAAATTTGGCTTGTATGAGTGGTTAGTTATGCCTTTCGGTTTGACTAATGCACCTAGCACGTTTATGCGATTGATGAATGAAGTTTTACGTGCTTTTATTGGAAAATTTGTGGTGGTCTACTTTGATGACATTTTGATCTATAGCAAGTCTCTTTCTGAACATATTGAACACTTACATGATGTTTTTAATGCTTTGAGAGATGCACATTTGTTTGGTAACCTTGAGAAGTGCTCCTTTTGCACCGATCGAGTCTCGTTTCTTGGCTATGTTGTGACACCGCAGGGAATTGAGGTTGATGAAGCCAAGATTGAAGCAATCAAGAGTTTGCCGACTCCAAGCACAGTCACACAAATGCGGAGCTTTCACGGACTTCTTTGGATTCTATCGACGCTTTGTGAAGGATTTCAAACACCATCTCTCGCACCATTGAATGAATTGACAAAGAAAGGTGTTTCCTTCCATTGGGGGCAAGCGCAAGAAGCTGCCTTTAATCTTTTAAAAGAAAAGCTCACAAATGCACCATTACTTCAACTTCCAGATTTTGGTAAGACCTTTGAACTTGAATGTGATGCAAGCGGTATTGGAATTGGTGGTGTATTGATACAAGAAGGTAAACCTGTTGCTTATTTCAGTGAAAAATTAAGTGGGCCTGTTTCAATTATTCTACGTATGATAAAGAATTGTATGCTCTTGTGCGATCTTTAGAAACGTGGCAACATTACTTATGGCCTAAAGAATTTGTCATACATTCTGATCATGAGGCACTTAAGCATATTCGTAGTCAAAGCAAACTTAACCGTAGACATGCTAAGTGGGTAGAATTCATTGAATCATTTCCTTATGTCATCAAATACAAGGAAGGGAAGGATAATGTGATTGCTGATGCATTGTCTAGAAGATATGCAATGATGTCTCAACTTGATTGTAGAATTTTTGGCTTGGAAACCATAAAAGATCTCTATGCTCAGGATAATGATTTCAAAGAAGTCTTGCTAAATTGTAAAAATGGAAAAAGTTGGCACAAATTTGTTAACAATGATGGATTCTTGTTTAGAGCTAACAAGCTATGCATTCCAGCTAGCTCCGTTCGTCTTTTGTTGTTACAGGAGGCGCATGGAGGAGGATTGATGGGACACTTTGATGCGCACAAGACGGCCCCGATCTTCCGGTGAGGGGATAACTTCGATTTGGCGGAGGATGACTTTGACGATCCGGCTACGAACCACACAAGGATAAGCGCCTGCAATCGCTAAACCACTCTCCTCGTCATTATCAACCGTGCCAAGAACACGGATGACCTGACCACGAAGGTCTATTCTTGCGAGCAATCGAAGAACTAGCAAGAACAAGGATGAAGCACACACTCAAGTTGAGGTTTCGAAACTTGTTTACTGCTGCTCTAGCCGAGTCAGGAGAACAAGGATAAAGTTCCACACATGGGTAACTATTCTCAAATCAAAACCTAAGGAGATAGATAGGGGCTTGTCCAATATATATAGCCAAGGATGGCTGCTAGGAGTTGGTCTCACGCCACTTTAATTACATGGGAACTCAGCCCAAAATTATGGTGGCACAGCACCCTAAAAGACAGAGACCGTCGCACTATTTGGACTTCTGTGGCCAGCTCGAGTGGAATTTGATGATGAGGCCGGATCCGTTGGAAAGAGCACGAATTTATCTTTTAATCAAGTACTCACTCATCCCGAACGGACTCCGTATGCAATAGTTATGGCCAGTGGAAGGTGGACTGCTCCTGGGTGGACGTTTTGGCTTCCTTCTCGGGAATAACTTGTACTATAGCTTGTAGTGATGAGGAATGACATCCTTGCAGCTCTAAGCCATGATTCGTAAGCACCAGCACATTATTATGCAGTGGTATATCCTCAAAAATATAATTATACCACCCGAGAAACGAGTTCACTGTTGATTTAGCTGCGTGCTGCGTGCCCTTGTGATAGTACCTTGCATAGGAGGTGGTGGTGGTGAGGTCATGGGTGTATCCGACATAGTGATGTCCTCATCATCCTCCCCTTCTTGCATTTGAGTCGTCCTCGACTCAAGCTCATCGTTCTCTCCAAAATATGGCTTCAAATCTGAAATGTTAAAAGTGGGACTAACCCCAAAATCTGCAGTAACTCAAGTTTATAAGCATTATCATTAATTGCTCAAGCACTTTGAAAGGACCATCAACTCTAGGCATTAATTTAGACTTTCGTAAGTTAGAAATCTTTCTTTCCGCAAATGCAACCAAACAAGATCACCAGGTTCAAATGTCAATTCCTTTCTACCATGGTTACCAGCAACCCTATATTTCTCAGTCATGTGCTCTATATTTTCTTTTGTGGTCTTATGCAATTTAAGAACAAATTCAGACGTCTCTTTGCATCAAAGTTTACCTTCTCGAAGATGGTAAAAGCAATAGATCAATTGGAGCACGAGGGTTAAAGCCATACACAACCTGAAATGGAGTCATTTTTGTCGTAGAGTGCAATGTACGATTATAGGCAAACTCCACATGAGGTAGGCATTCTTCCCATATCTTCAAATTCTTCTTTAGAACAGCCCTCAACATGGTTGACAAGGTTCGATTCACCACTTCAGTTTGGCCATCGGTTTGAGGGTGACATGTGGTAGAGAACACTAGCTTTGTCCCTAATTTGCTCCATAAAGTTCTCCAAAAATGGCTCAAGAACTTGGCATCACGATCTGAAACAATAGTACAAGGCATGCCATGCAAACGAACAATTTCTTTGAAGAATAAATCAGCAATATGAGTGGCATCATCGCTCTTGTGGCATGGAATGAAATGTGCCATTTTAGAGAATCGGTCCACAACAACAAAAATACTATCTCTTCCCTTCTTTGTTCTAGGCAATCCTAAAACAAAGTCCATAGATATATCTTCCCAAGGAACACTAGGAACAGGGAGCGGCATGTACAAACCATGTGGGTTTAGATGAGACTTAGCTTTTTGGCATATAGTGCAGCGTGCAACAAAGCGACTGACATCACGTCTCAGCTTTGGCCAAAAGAAATGTTCACCAAGACATCCTCCGTCTTTTAGCTCCAAAGTGTCCCATCAATCCTCCTCCATGCGCCTCCTGTAACAACAAAAGACGAACGGAGCTAGCTGGAATGCATAGCTTGTTAGCTCTAAACAAGAATCCATCATTGTTAACAAATTTGTGCCAACTTTTTCCATTTTTACAATTTAGCAAGACTTCTTTGAAATCATTATCCCGAGCATAGAGATCTTTTATGGTTTCCAAGCCAAAATTCTACAATCAAGTTGAGACATCATTGCATATCTTCTAGACAATGCATCAAGAATCACATTATCCTTCCCTTTCTTGTATTTGATGACATAAGGAAATGATTCAATGAATTCTACCCACTTAGCATGTCTACGGTTAAGTTTGCTTTGACTACGAATATGCTTAAGTGCCTCATGATCGAATGTATGACAAATTCTTTAGGCCATAAGTAATGTTGCCACGTTTCTAAAGATCGCACAAGAGCATACAATTCTTTATCATACGTAGAATAATTGAACAGGCCCACTTAATTTTTCTTGAAATAAGCAACAGTTTACCTTCTTGTATCAATACACCACCAATTCCAATACCGCTTGCATCACATTCAAGTTCAAAGGTCTTACCAAAATCTGGAAGTTGAAGTAATGGTGCATTTGTGAGCTTTTCTTTTAAAAGATTAAAGGCAGCTTCTTGCGCTTGCCCCAATGGAAGGAAACACCTTTCTTTGTCAATTCATTCAATGGTGCAGTGATGGTGCTAAAATCCTTCACAAAGCATCGATAGAATCCAGCAAGTCCATGAAAGCTCCGCATTTGTGTGACCGTGCTTGGAGTCGACCAACTCTTGATTGCTTCAATCTTGGCTTCATCAACCTCAATTCCCTGCGGTGTCACAACATAGCCAAGAAACGAGACTCGATCGGTGCAAAAGGAGCACTTCTCAAGGTTACCAAACAAATGTGCATCTCTCAAAGCATTAAAAACATCATGTAAGTGTTCAATATGTTCAGAAAGAGACTTGCTATAGATCAAAATGTCATCAAAGTAGACCACCACAAATTTTCCAATAAAAGCACGTAAAACTTCATTCATCAATCGCATAAACGTGCTAGGTGCATTAGTCAAACCGAAGGCATAACTAACCACTCATACAAGCCAAATTTAGTTTTGAACGCTGTTTTCCATTCATCCCCAAGTTTCATTCTAATCTGGTGATATCCACTTCTTAAGTCAACTTTCGAAAACACAATAGAGCCACTCAGTTCGT
Source organism: Otatea glauca (assembly GCA_036346275.1). Taxonomy (NCBI): domain Eukaryota; kingdom Viridiplantae; phylum Streptophyta; class Magnoliopsida; order Poales; family Poaceae; genus Otatea; species Otatea glauca. Next base: position 24,587,523 of record CM070731.1, on the reverse strand, counting down.
CTAGCATATCATCCAACCTAGGAATAGGGTGACGATACCTAACAGTTATATTATTGATAGCTCTACAATCCACACACATTCGCCATGATCCATCTTTCTTAGGTACTAAAAGCACAGAACAAAGACAAGGACTAAGGCTTTCTCGAGCGCACCTTGTCGAGCAAGTCTTGCACTTGACGTTGTATCTCCTTAGTCTCCTCTAGATTGGTCCTATATGCTGCTCGGTTTGGTAATGTTGCTCCTGGAATCAAGTCAATTTGATGTTCAATTCCCCTCAAAGGTGGCAGCCCCGGGGGTACCTCATTTGGAAACACATCCTCATACTCCTGCAAAAGGTTAACAATAGCAGAAGGCAAAGAAACAGGTATATTTTCGAATGAAAACAAAGTCTCTTTGCAAATCAAAGCATAGCATCCAACATTACATTCTATCATGTCAATTAAATCAGATTTTGTAGCTAGCATGACAGCACCCTTTAACTTGATTTCAGCTCTCTTAGAATTGGATTCTTTCTTCTTTGGTTGTGCTAATTCTTTGGTTCTAATCTGATTTTCACTTTTAGCACTCTCCTTCTCTCTTTCACTTTTCTAAGTCATCTTTCAAAATTGCAATGGGGACATGGGAAGCAAAACAATTTTCTTTCCTTTATGCATAAAAGTGTATTGGTTAGTTCTACCATCATGAGAAGCATTTTTATCATATTTCCAAGGTCTACCTAACAGCAAAGAGCATACTTGTATAGGTACAACATCGCAATTAGCATGATCATGATATGAACCAAGAGAAAAATGCAATCTCACCATTCTTGTTACCTTCAATTTTCCACTTGAGTTGAACCATTGAATGTGGTAGGGATGTGGGTGTTGTGTTGTGGTCAAGCCAAGCTTCTCAACCATCTCCATGCTTGCAAGATTATTGCAACTCCTCCATCAATGATAACTCGCCTTTGAACGCTCATTGATGACAAATTTTGTTTGGAACAAGTTATGACGTTGGTTACATTCAAAGACTCTCTATTTGCACACTAAGGACACGCTTCACAATGATGCTCATGTATCTTTCTGAAATTTCAGCACCCAAATGCTCCTCCTCATGTTCACCCCCTTGATCTTCACCTGCGAGGTCAGTAACAACTAAAGCAAAATCTTCTTCAACGTCACTAGCAGAAGTGTACTCACCATCTTCCCGAACAATTAAAGCACGACTTGGACAATCACGCATCGTGTCCAAATCCTTTGCATCGATGGCATTGCACGTCGCGTGTACGACTGTGGATGCAATTGAAGAAGAATTCTTTGTGTCGGAGATATGTGATGGAGTGGAAGTAGAGGCAGCAGGACGCCCACGGTTGGAGGGTGGAAGTGCTCGTCCCGAAGTAGTGGATGGAGCCTTTACTTGCACTTGGCTTGGTCGTGACGAAGAAGAGCCTCCAAAGTTCCCTCTCATCTTGGAATGTCGTCCCTGTACTTCCCTTTCAGCTTTGCAAGCAAGATGAAATAAACGAGTGAAAGAGTTGTATTCTTTATAATCAAGTATGTCCTGAATTTCACAGTTAAGTCCACCTAGAAATCTAGCCATCTTAGCATCTTCATTATCTTCCAAACCACACCGCAACTCACAAATTTGCATTTCTTGATAATACTCCTCTCTGATTTATTTCCTTGATTTAAACGTTGTAATTTATTGAGCAAATCACGAGCATAGTAAGAAGGAACAAATCTGGCCCTCATCATTCTTTTCAAAGCATTCCATGTTCTAGGTATGTTGTTATGATTTCTACATGTATCATTCCACCAAATGGAAGCAAAATCAGTAAATTCACTAGTAGCAGCCCTAACTCTTCTATTTTCAGGAAATTCATAGCAAGCAAATTTTTTTTCTACTGCTAATTCCCAATCAAGATAAGCATCCGGGGCATACTTTCCAGCAAATGGAGGCATTGTAAATTTAATCTTTCCTAATGGATCATCACGTACCTCCGGTTGTTCACGCTGATTTCTACCCATACCTTGTCGATTGTGTCAAAGGCGCCGATGATCATGATCATTGTGTGAGTTGAAACCATCATCGTCCTCTGTATCAGCAATGTAGTTGTTTTCTTCTTCTTCTACCCCATTTGCCCAAGAGCGGCAAGCGGTGTTCGATGTCCTGGTGCACCATTTTGTCTTGGTTCATGATTGACCTGATTGGCGGATGTGGTGGTTGTCGTCTATCAAGACGATCAACACGTTCACGAAGTGTCGCAAGGTTGTTGTTGATCTCAGCCATAGCATTGTCGTGGTTCTCAGCATGCACATTGAGCAAGCGTGTAAAGTGTTGTATGATTCCTCTCGTGCGGGGTATGAGAATTTCAGCTTGGTTTTCTTCATAGCTTCCATTGTCATCTGCCATTGTTAGCAATAAACAAGGAAACACACAAAAGTATATAGTTCCCTATCACTACTACTTCTTTGAAAAGATCAAGTGTCTCTTTCTCTTGCTCTCACCAAGCTCTTACCAATTCTTACAAGTGCAGCAAGGGTGCAATCCGGTGGTGGTTCGTGATAAACTGATCTCAAGTGTGAGTAAAGCGATTGCAAGACTTATCACCTGTATGGTTAGTAAAAAGTGGAGCTCGGAAAGGCTTTATAATGAGTAGCAACGGAAAACAATCACCAATCTCGAATTTGCATAGAATTGAATAAGTGTTGAAACTAGCAATTAGCCTATGTTGCTGATCAAACAAAGATGGATATTAGGCTAAAACAAAAGATATGGCAGTGGATACAAGTGGTAAACACAACAAAATTCAAGCATATGCAATTTGCAACTTGGGAGCACAAGATGGATCCAACTTTGGATTTTGCTGATTTCATCCACCGCATGACAGGTCGGTATTTTTTTCGGTCAAGTGCCTTTTTTTCAAAGATTCTTTTTTTTCTTTTTTTCTTCCTGATGGCTTTTGCAACAACTTTTCTTTTGGACAAACGTTCTGAAATTCAACTGAGAATTTTGCAAGAATTTTTCAATTGCACACAGATGCAGATTTCAGGACAGCAATTAGGTCTTATTGAAACATTCACAGATTTCTCGTGCTTGTAAGTATGGATGTGAAAATTGGCATCAACATAGAATACTAAGTCACGGATCGGCTCCTTTTGGTTTCACTCAAAAAGGATAAGGGAAGTGTGATTTATGGTGTTTTTGGTGGTGGTTGCAGAGATAGACAGATTCTGCCCGAGATGGAATTTTTTTTTCTGGACTTTAGGAATGGATTTTGATGTGGGGAGATGAACAAGATGAACAGCAACAAGACTATACTAGAACGGACGCAAACTCAATTTAGCAAAAACAAAATTAACTAATTGAAAGGCAAAAAAGGGTTTGGACAATGGAAAACAATTTTTTGTGGGGCAAATTTTCGGACTCTAGGAGAAGCGAAATGAAACAACTAAACTAGATACAAGAACTCACCGGTCAACCGTTGCTCGATACCAAATGATGCGCACAAGACGGCCCGATCTTCGGTGAGGATAACTTCGATTTGGCGGAGGATGACTTTGACGATCCGACTCGAACCACACAAGGATAAGCGCCTGCAATCGCTAAACCACACTCCTCGTCGTTATCAACCGTGCCAAGAACACGGATGACCTGACCACGAAGGTCTATTCTTGCGAGCAATCGAAGAACTAGCAAGAACAAGGATGAAGCACACACTCAAGTTGAGGTTTCGAAACTTGTTTATCGCTGCTCTAGCCAGTCGGAGAACAAGGATAAAGTTCCACACATGGGTAACTATTCTCAAATCAAAACCTAAGGAGATAGATAGGGGCTTGTCCAATATATATAGCCAAGGATGGCTGCTAGGAGTTGGTCTCACGCCACTTTAATTACATGGGAACTCAGCCCAAAATTATGGTGGCACAGCACCCTAAAAGACAGAGACCGTCGCACTATTTTGACTGCTGTGGCCAGCTCGTGTGGAATTTGATGATGAGGCCGGATCCGTTGGAAAGAGCACGAATTTATCTTTTAATCAAGTACTCACTCATCCCGAACGGACTCCGTATGCAATAGTTATGGCCAGTGGAAGGTGGACTGCTCCTGGGTGGACGTTTTGGCTTCCTTCTCGGGAATAACTTGTACTATAGCTTGTAGTGATGAGGAATGACGTCCTTGCAGCTCTAAGCCATGATTCGTAAGCACAAGCACATTATTATGCAGTGGTATATCCTCAAAAATATAATTATACCACCCGAGAAACGAGTTCACCTGTTGATTTAGCTGCTGTGCGCGTGCCCTTGTGATAGGACCTTGCATAGGAGGTGGTGGTGGTGAGGTCATGGGTGTATCCGACATAGTGATATCCTCATCACACTTTGGAGCTGAAAAGACGGAGGATGTACTGGCTGAACATTTCTTTTGGCCAAAGTTGAGACGTGATGTCAATCGCTTTGTTGCACGCTGCACTACATGCCAAAAAGCTAAGTCTCATCTAAACCCACATGGTTTGTACATGTCGCTTCCTGTTCCTAGTTTTCCTTGGGAAGATATATCTATGGACTTTGTCTTAGGATTGCCTAGAACAAAGAAGGGGAAGGATAGTATTTTTGTTGTTGTGGACCAATTCTCTAAAATGGCACATTTCATTCCATGCCACAAGAGCGATGATGCCACTCATATTGTTGATTTATTCTTCAAAGAAATTGTTCGCTTGCATGGTATGCCTTGCACTATTGTTTCAGATCGTGATGCCAAGTTCTTGAGCCATTTTTGGAGAACTTTATGGAGCAAATTAGGGACAAAGCTAGTGTTCTCTACCACATGTCACCCTCAAACCGATGGCCAAACTGAAGTGGTGAATCGAACCTTGTCAACCATGTTGAGGGCTGTTCTAAAGAAGAATTTGAAGATATGGGAAGTGATAGAGTCGGAGTGCCCGATCTTTCGGTGAGAAGATAACTTTCGATTCTGGTGGAGGTGACTCTCGCGATCCGACTACAAACGAACAGGTCGTGTGCGCCTTAGCAATCGTTGAACCAACTCGAAGGTTATTGACCTTCTTTGGGTAGCACGATCAACCTGAACACGAGGTTCAATTCCTGCGAGCAATCGAAGAACTAGCAAGAATAAGATAGAGGCAACAATGAATCGCAATAGTAATTTGATTCAACTCAAAGTGGGGTTCTCAAAGGTCGTCTCGCGGTGGTCGATCGACACAATCAAGAAGCGAGTTTGCACAATGGCTAAACTAACACAAAGAAAACCCGCCTTACAAGAGGAACTCGGACCCAACTAAATAGATGGAGGGGAGGTAATTTCGCCAGCACTATGGAAGGGCCAAATCTCCTCCCATCCTTCCATAATCTGTCTCGAAATTAGATTTTATTACATGGGTCCAGCCAAATGATGGGTGGCACAGCACCCTTTTATTTGTTGCCATCTTCTTGACCTTCATTCCTTAGGAGAATCACAGTTCGGTCCACGTGCACGGGATCGAGTCATCGGTCCTTGAATCATGTCTGGAGGTGTGGTAGCAGCAGGTGATGTGGTTGGAACTGAAGAAGTGGTGTCCTCATCATCCTCCCCTTCTTGAATCGAAGTCGACCTCGACGGATCTGCTCTTCCTCACCTACATAGGGCTTTAAATCGCAACATTGAAACTAGAAGAAACACCATAGTCTGCAGGAAGGTCAAGTATATATGCATTATCATTTATTTGTTTTAAAATCTTGAAGGGTCCATCAGCACGTGGCATCAATTTGGACTTGCGCAAAGCAGGGAAACGGTCTTTTCGCAAGTGTAACCAAACCAAATCACCGGTAGAAAGGTAACATGTTGTCGTCCTTTACTACGCAATTTGGTTCTTTGCATTCATCGCTCAATGTTCTCCTTGGTACGCTCATGCAATTGCAATATCAGATCTGCACGTTGGTTAGCATCATGATTCATGTCCTCAGAAAAGGACACAGAGATCAAATCAATTGGTGCACGAGGAATAAAGCCATAGACAATTTGGAAAGGGCACATCTTTGTGGTGGAATGGACAGAACGATTGTAAGCAAATTCAATATGTGGCAAACATTCCTCCCACATTTTTGATTCTTCTTTAGAACAGCCCTAAGCATGGTAGACAAAGTTCTATTAACAACCTCGGTTTGACCATCTGTTTGAGGATGACATGTAGTCTTTGAATAGTAACTTAGTGCCCAATTTGTTCCATAGAGTGCGCCAAAAATGACTAAGAAATTTTGTATCACGATCTGAGACTATCGTATTAGGAACACCATGCAAGCGAACAATTTCACGAAAAAATAAATCAGCAACATGAGTAGCATCATCACTCTTATGACACGGTATGAAGTGAGCCATTTTGGAAAAGCGATCCACAACCACAAAAATACTATCCCTCCCCTTCTTTGTTCTAGGCAATCCCAAAACAAAATCCATCGAGATATCCTCCCAAGGAGTCTTCGGAACAGGAAGGGGCATGTACAAACCATGTGGGTTAAGTCTGGACTTAGCTCATTGACATGTGGAGCAACGAGCAACAAATCTCTCCACATCGCGTCGCATCTTTGGCCAAAAGAAGTGATCAGACAGGATGTCCTCGGTCTTCTTGACACCGAAGTGCCCCATAAGTCCGCCTCCGTGTGCTTCTGTAATAGCAAAAGACGAATAGAACTATTTGGAATGCACGACTTGTTAGCACGGAACAAGAAACCATCATTCATGAAGAACTTGCCATATGTTCGCCCATCCTTACAATTCAAAGAAAGACGTCCTTGAAATCGGGATCAAGAGCGCATTGCTCCTTGATGTTTGCAGCCCAAAAATTCTAAAATCAAGTTGTGAGAGCATGGTGTATCGGCGAGACAAAGCATCAAGAATGACATTTTCTTTCCCTTTCTTGTGTTTGATGACATAGGAAATGACTCAATGAATTCTACCCATTTTGCATGCCGACGATTCAGATTAGTTTGGTTTCTAATATGCTTTAAAGATTCATGATCGAATGAATAATGAACTCTCTAGGCCACAAGTAATGCTGCCATGTTTCCAAAGTTCGAACTAATGCAAATAATTCTTTGTCATAAGTTGAATAGTTCAAACTAGGACCACTCAACTTCTCCTTTGAAATACGCAACGGTTTTCCTTCTTGCAGCAACACGCCACCCAACCCAATTCCACTAGCATCGCATTCTAGTTCAAACATCTTTGTGAAATCGAAGTCAAGTAAAGGAGCATGGGTCAACTTATCTTTCAAAATCGTGAAGGCCGTTTCTTGTTGCGCCCCCCAAGAGAAGGGAACACCTTTCTTTGTGAGTTCGTTGAGCGGAGCAGCGATGGTTCCAAAATCACGCACAAATCTGCGATAGAAGCCAGCAAGCCCAAGAAAACTCCTAATCTGCGTGACCGTTGATGGAGTTGGCCAGTTATGTATTGCTTCAATCTTGGCTTGGTCCACTTCGATACCCTGAGCTGTAACAACATAGCCAAGGAAAGACACACGATCTGTGCAGAAACTGCACTTATCCAGGTTGCCAAACAAACGTGCAGTACGTAAAGCAGTAAAAACAGCACGCAAATGATCGCGATGTTCCTCTAAAGACTTGCTGTAAATGAGTATGTCATCAAAATAGACAACCACAAATTTGCCTATGAAGACACGCAAAACTTCGTTCATAAGTCTCATGAAAGTGCTAGGTGCATTAGTTAACCCAAAAGGCATAACTAACCACTCATACAACCCGAATTTAGTTTTGAAAGCTGTTTTCCATTCATCCCCTAGCTTCATACGGATCTGATGGTATCCACTACGCAAATCAATTTTGGAGAACAAACGAGCACCACTTAATTCATCAAGCATATCATCTAATCTGGGAATAGGATGACGATAGCGGATGGTAATGTTGTTAATGGCACGACAATCAACACACATACGCCAGGACCCATCCTTCTTGGGCACGAGGAGCACAGGAACAGCACATGGGCTAAGAGATTCACGAACGTACCCCCTTATCTATTAATGACTGGACTTGACGTTGAATTTCTTTTGTTTCCTCAGGATTGGAGCGGTACGGTGCGCGATTGGGCAATGATGCTCTGGAATAAGGTCAATCGATGTTCAATGCCCGGATAGGTGGAAGTCCGGCCGAGACGTCTTGTGGGAAAACATCGAATATTCACGCAAAAGGTTAGTGACGGACGGGTGCAAAGAAGGCGGCATATCATCCAACGAAAACAGAACACGTGTGCACATGAGAGCAAAGCAACCGGAAGCACGAGCAAGGCAATCATCCAATTCGACTTGAGTAGCTAGCAACACGGGAGACTTCAATTTCAAATCAGATTGAGCAAATTGATATTGGGCGTTTTGTTGCAAGAATTCAGTAGCTACAACTTGATTTTCACTTAGAGTATGCTTTCGGTTTTCTCTCTAGTTGTCCTAGCAAGTTCATCTTTAACAATTTGTTCAGAGTCATTGGGTGCAATACAATTTTCTTTCCTTTAAAGATGAGGGAATATTGATTAGTTCGACCAAGTATGCAAAGAATCAAGATCATATTGCCAAGGTCTACCTAGTAACATGGAACATGCTTGCATAGGCACAACATCACAATCAAGCATAATCATGGTGCGAACCCATAGCAAAGTGAATGCGCACGAGGCGTGTTACCTTCAATTTACCACTCGAATTGAGCCACTTTGGATGTGGTAGGGGTGGGGATGTGGTCGTGTAGGTAAAGCAAGCTTCTCCACCAAATCTGTACTAGCCAAGTTGTTGCGGCTTCCACCATCGATAATTATACGAGCGGATCGTTCCTTGACAACACCTTTGGTTTGGAAAAGATTGTGGCTGATTGTGCTCTGCTGTAGCGATCGAGTAATCGAGTACACGTTGGACCACAATACTCAAATACTTATCGGCATCGATGGCGACAACATGTACTTCATGATCGAATGCGGTGTCTTGTTCGCAGCGTCGATAGCAAGCATGGCATACGTTTCATCATCAAATCACTAGTGAAGAATACTCACCATTATCACGTATAACCAAGACTCGCTTGTTTGGACAATCACGCATGATATGTCCATGGCCCTTACAATGGTGGCACTGGGCGTCCTTGGTCCGTCTGTAGAAGCAACCAAGCACCTTGTGTTGATCCACAGGGTGCAGCCACTGCTGCGAGAAGGCGTGATGTGGGAGTCGGCGTCACAAAGTGTGTTGTCTATTGGTGGATGGAGGCGGCGCGGCCGAATGGGAGCCGGATGAAGGCGAAGCACTTGGAGTCAAGAGTGAGTGCGACTGCGAAAAGTTAGCTCGTGTTCTCGTTTGACGACCCGCGCACTTCGTTCGACTTTGCATGCAAGATGGAACAATCGAGTAATAGAATTGTAATCCTTGTAATCAAGAATGTCACGTATCTCACGGTTCAACCCACCCAAAACCGTGCCATAGCTGCATCCTCATTCTCAACTAAACCACAACGCAACATACCAATTTGCAAGTCCCGAAATCTTGCTCGGCGAATTGGTACCTTGGCGTAAGCGTTGTAGTTTATTAAGCATGTCACGAGCATAGTATGAGGAACAAATCGATTGTCGCATGAGTAGTTTCAAAGCTTCCTGTGTTGTGGGAATGTTATTACGATCGTGTGGCGTTGTTCTCTCCACCAAACAGATGCAAAGTCTGTGAATTCACTAGTGGCAGCCCTAACTTGGTTATGTGCACGAAAAGCATGGCATGCAAACTTTTGATCAACAGCTAATTCCCAGGTAAGATAAGCATCCGGATCATATTTTCCATTAAACGCAGGAATGGTTATCTTAACCTTAGCAAATGAATCATCCTGAGCACGTACCTCACGACGATGCTGCTGTCGGTACATACCATGTGGATGGGCACGTGGTTGTCGATGACCTCGAGCTGCGTTGTAGTCGTCACGCTCATCATACTCGGTATCACCTGCATAAATATCCTCAACTTGATCTGCAATGTCGCTGTGGGTAGCCTGGCCTTGAACAACAGTAGCAAGTGTGCGTGATAGCTCCTCAAGATGTGTCACTATTGTGGCCAGATTAGTGTTGGTGGCGCCTTGGGCGGTCCGCATTTCGTCCAGAGTTGTAGTCGTTTTGATCTGAACGTCCTCAAGTTGAGCAAGATGTGCACTTGTTTGTCGCATGTCCTCCTCAACGCCTTCCGTATGTAGGCGCATTTGACGTTCAAAGTGTTGAATAATGCCCCTAGTACGAGGAGAATGTGCTGTGGTGGATTCTGAATGCTCCGAAGTTCCTGCCATTGTTAGCGAAAGAAAACAGGAAACAAGGGAAACACAAGTATATGTCGTGCAACTAATAGGTTGTGGTTATGTCAAGACACACCCTCACAAGCCGGTATCGAACTCTTACCAATTCTTACCAAGTCACAGGGCTGATCGGCAACCAGCGGATGGAGATTGGATGGAGCGATTGCCAGGTGACACGAGTCTGTTCGCTGTAGAGACGTGGAGCTTGGAAGGTTCAAATATGTAGCAAGGATTAGCACAAGTCAAATCAGCAATGCAAGTTCAAAATTCGTTCAAAGTACTAGTCAAAATTGCTGATCCTAGCCCAAACCGATGAAAAGCTAATCAATATCAGAAGCAAAAAGGCTCAGAAAGGGGGTGGGGCTGCGAGGCGGTGGTGTACACAAATCCAGGACACAGGAGCAAAAATTCTAGGCAAAACAGGAAAGGTTAAATTTTGCCGAACTTCCGAGGGCGTTTTGAGGCCCTAAACGATGTTTTTTGGAGTCGAACGAATTTTTCGGAGCCACAGGAACTCAATTAGACTTATCAATTTTCAGATGTAGCTTTGCGTTCCGGTCGTTTTGAGTACTCGAACAGCCCAAACGGACGTCGTATGCAAAAGTTATGGCAGTTTTCGTGCAGGGTGTCCGGAAGGGTTCCGAATCCACTTCAAAAGGAAAGCTTGATTCAAAACCACAGAGGCTGCAGTTTTTCCTTCTTAACCAACCCAAGCCAAACCAAAAATAGCTATACTTTCCCTATTCTTCCCTCTGATCCTTTCCAAACCGAAGTCAAATCGATCTGGACTTTCCTGATCCCTCAAACCGAAACCAATATATGGAAGGTCTCTGCTCAGAATTTTCTCCTCTTTTTTTTCTTCTTCTATATTTTTTTTTCTTCTTCTCTCTTTTTTTTTGTTCTTCTTCTTCTCCTTTTTTTCGTTTTTTTTTCTCCGCGATTGGCTTGTTGTGCGAGGCAGGAAGTGCTAGCAGCGTGGCATGGGGTGGTAGGGTCGGGTCGGCAAAGGCGATGATGAGGAACTGCAGCAGTCAAGGTCGCAACGAAGATGCAAAGCGATAGCAAGATGCAAAGACAAGGCGAACTAAACACCAATCTAAACTAAGACCAAGCAACTCAACATGACGATGCAACGAAAATTCAACAATGCAAAATCACGATAAGAAAGATGCAAGGCACAGATGGTTTTGGACAGCGGATGATCTACTACTATTTTTTTGGCCTTTTACGGACTTTAGGTTTGAAAAGAAATGATCTACTAACTCTCACCGATGAACCTGAAATCGATACCACTTGATAGAGTCGAGTGCCCGATCATTCGGTGAGAAGATAACTTCGATCTCGTGGAGGTGACTCTCGCGATCCGACTACAAAGCGAGCAGTCGTGTGCGCCTTAGCAATCGTTGAACCAACTCCGAAGGTTATTGACCTTCTTTGGGTAGCACGATCAACTCGAACACGAGGTTCAATTCCTGCGAGCAATCGAAGAACTAGCAAGAATAAGATAGAGGCAACAATGAATCTCGCAATAGTAATTTGATTCAACTCAAAGTGGGGTTCTCAAAGGTCGTCTCGCGGTGGTCGATTGACACAATCGAAGAGCAGAGTTTGCACAATGGCTAAACTAACACAAAGAAAAACCCGCCTTACAAGAGGAACTCGGACCCAACTAAATAGATGGAGGGGGAGGTAATTTCGGCCAGCACTATGGAAGGGCCGAAATCTCCTCCCATCCTTCCATAATCTGTCTGAAATTAGATTTTATTACATGGGTCCAGCCCAAATGATGGGTGGCACAGCACCCCTTTTATTTGTTGCCATCTTCTTGACCTTCATTCCTTAGGAGAATCACACAGTTCAGTCCACGTGCACGGGATCGAGTCATCGGTCCTTGAATCATGTCTGGAGGTGTGGTAGCAGCAGGTGATGTGGTTGGAACTGAAGAAGTGGTGTCCTCATCAGGAAGAGTGCCTACCTCATGTGGAGTTTGCTTATAATCGTACATTGCACTCTACCACAAAAATGACTCCATTTCAGGTTGTGTATGGCTTTAACCCTCGTGCTCCAATTGATCTATTGCTTTTACCATCTTCGGAGAAGGTAAACTTTGATGCAAAGAGACGTGCTGAATTTGTTCTTAAATTGCATAAGACCACAAAAGAAAATATAGAGCGCATGGAGAAATATAGGGTTCTTTGGTAACCATGGTAGAAAGGAATTGACATTTGAACCTGGTGATCTTGTTTGGTTGCATTTGCGGAAAGAATGATTTCCTAACTTACGAAAGTCTAAATTAATGCCTAGAGCTGATGGTCCTTTCAAAGTGCTTGAACGAATTAATGATAATGCTTATAAACTTGAGTTACCTGCAGATTTTGGGGTTAGTCCCACTTTTAACATTTCAGATTTGAAGCCATATTTTGGAGAGATCGATGAGCTTGAGTCGAGGACGACTCAAATGCAAGAAGGGGAGGATGATGAGGACATCACTATGTCGGATACACCCATGACCTCACCACCACCACCTCCTATGCAAGGTCCTATCACAAGGGCACGCGCGCAAGCAGCTAAATCAACAGTGAACTCGTTTCTCGGGTGGTATAATTATATTTTTGAGGATATACCACTGCATAATAATGTGCTTGTGCTTAGGAATCATGGCTTAGAGCTGCAAGGACGTCATTCCTCATCACTACAAGCTATAGTACAAGTTATTCCCGAGAAGGAAGCCAAAACGTCCACCCAGGAGCAGTCCACATTCCACTGGCCATAACTATTGCATACGGAGTCCTTTCGGGATGAGTGAGTACTTGATTAAAAGATATATTCGTGCTCTTTCCAATGGATCCGGCCTCATCATCAAATTCCACTCGATCTGGCCACAGCAGTCAAAATAGTGCGACGGTCTCTGTCTTTTAGGGTGCTGTGCCACCATAATTTTGGGCTGAGTTCCCATGTAATTAAAGTGGCGTGAGGCCAACTCCTAGCAGGCATCCTTGGCTATATATATTGGACAAGCCCCTATCTATCTCCTTAGGTTTTGATTTGAGAATATTGGACAAGCCCCCATGTGTGGAACTTTATCCTTGTTCTCCTGACTCGGCCAGAGCAGCAGTAAACAAGTTTCGAAACCTCAACTTGAGTGTGTGCTTCATCCTTGTTCTTGCTAGTTCTTCGATTGCTCGCAAGAATAGACCTTCGTGGTCAGGTCATCCGTGTTCTTGGCACGGTTGATAACGACGAGGAGTGTGGTTTAGCGATTGCAGGCGCTTATCCTTGTGTGGTTCGTAGCCGGATCGTCAAAGTCATCCTCCGCCAAATCGAAGTTAACCCCTCACCGGAAGATCGGGCCATCTTGTGCGCATCAGTAACCTTGAGAAGTGCACCTTTTGCACGGATCGAGTCTCTTTTCTTGGCTATGTTGTTACTCCGCAGGGGATTGAAGTTGATCAAGCCAAGGTTGAAGCAATACACAGCTGGCCGGTTCCAACAACAATTACACAAAGAAGTTTCTTAGGACTTCTTTGGATTCTATCGTCACTTTGTGAAGGATTTCAGCACCATCGCTGCACCATTGCACGAGCTCACTAAGAAGGGAGTGCCATTTGCTTGGGGCAAAGCACAAGAGAACGCCTTCAACATGTTGAAAGATAAGTTGACACATGCACCACTTCTCCAGCTGCCAGATTTCAATAAAACCGTTGAACTCGAATGTGATGCTAGTGGAATTGGGTTGGGAGGTGTGTTGTTGCAAGAAGGAAAACCTGTTGCTTATTTTAGTGAGAAATTGAGTGGGCCTAGTTTGAACTATTCCACTTATGATAAGGAGTTATATGCGCTAGATCGAACTTTGGAAACATGGCAACATTATTTATGGCCTAAGGAATTTGTAATACATTCTGATCATGAGTCACTAAAACATATTCGAAGTCATGGAAAACTAAACCGTAGGCATGCAAAGTGGGTTGAATTCATTGAATCTTTTCCTTATGTCATTAAACACAAAAGGGGAAAAGAGAATGTTATAGCTGATGCATTGTATAGGCGATACGCTATGCTTTCCCAACTTGACTTCAAAATTTTTGGGCTGGAAAGGATTAAAGGGCAATATGAGCATGATGCTGATTTTAAAGATGTGTTGCTCAATTGTAAAGAGGGAAAAATGTGGAATAAATTTGTCCTCAATAATGGGTTTGTGTTTAGAGCTAACAAGCTATGCATTCCAGCTAGCTCCGTTCGTTTGTTGTTGTTCTGAAGCGCATGGAGGTGGGTGATGGGACATTTTGGTGTGAAAAGGCAGAGGACATACTTGCTAGCCATTTCTTCTGGCCAAAGATGAGGCGAGACGTGGAACGTTCCGTCGCTCGCTGCACAACATGTCAAAAAGCTAAGTCACGACTTAACCCACATGGTTTGTGCATGCCCCTTCCTGTTCCTAGTGTGCCTTGGAAGGATATTTCTATGGACTTTGTTTTAGGGTTGCCTAGAACAAAGAAGGGGAGGGATAGCATCTTTGTTGTGGTGGATAGATTTTCTAAGATGGCACACTTCATACCTTGTCATAAGAGTGATGATGCTACCCATGTTGCTGATTTGTTTTTCCGTGAGATTGTTCGATTGCATGGTGTGCCAAACACAATAGTTTCAGATCGTGATGCTAAATTTCTTAGCCACTTTTAGAAAACTTTATGGGCTAAATTGGGGACTAAGCTACTGTTTTCTCCTACTTGTCACCCCCAAACTGATGGGCAAACCGAAGTTGTCAATAGAACTTTGTCTACCATGCTTAGGGCTGTTTTAAAACAAAACATTAAGATGTGGGAAGAATGCTTACCTCACATTGAGTTTGCGTATAATCATTCGCTGCATTCTACTACTAAGTTGTGCCCTTTTGAGACTGTGTATGGTTTTGTTCCTCGTGCTCCCATTGATTTATTGCCTATTCCGCTTTCAGAGAAGTTGAATTTTGATGCTACACAACGTGCTGAACTGATGTTAAAATTGCATGAGACAACGAAAGCGAACATTGAGTCTATGAATGAGAAATATAAACTTGCTGGTAGTAAAGGAAGGAAACATGTAACTTTTGAACTTGGAGATCTTGTTTGGTTGCATTTACGGAAGGACCGTTTTCCACAATTAAGAAAGTCTAAGTTGATGCCACGAGCTGATGGCCCTTTTAAAGTATTGGAAAAAGTTAACGATAATGCATATAAGCTTGAGTTGCCTGCAGATTTTGGGGTCTCTCCCACATTTAACATTGCAGATTTAAAGCCATACTTTGGAGAAGAGGACGAGCTTGAGTCGAGGACGACTCCAATGCAAGAAGGGGAGGATGATGAGGACATCACTTCTATGGATATAGCCACACCTGCAAATCCATCACCTACACATCAATCGATCCCCGTTGCTGTAATAAAATGATCGATTACTCGAGCTCGCGCACGTCAACTCAATTACCAGGTGAATGCGTTCCTCGGGCTTCATACGAATATTTTAATAGATGGAATGCTATTTAATTCTTGTGATGATGTCCTTTGCCTTAGGAACTTGGGTGAGGAACCAACCAAGATGAAGGATAGAAGAGAAGTGCACGAGTTGGGTTCAGATTCGACTCCAGGACAGGGCTGACTTGTTTCGGCCGCCACGGCTACATCCGGACTCGGTTTTGGGCGTTCTTGTACTTCACTGAAAGCTTATCAAGTCTACGTTCCAACAGATTTGGAATCACATCCAAACTCCTTCTGAGTCGAAGGGAATCATCCAATCAAGTAGCGTTGTTTTTTAGTCCGAGTCAAAAGTGGGCCTTTGGCCTTGTAACAAGGAAAGCCCACTTAAGGCTGCACCCTAGGGTTCCTAGACACCTCTCCACAATATAAACAGCCAGCCGCTGCCATTAGATGGTGGGTTTTCTTTTAGATCAAAGATAGCAGTTGCTACTTCTTGTAATCGCGCGTGTTGGCTAAACCGCCCGAATTACTTATCATCGGAAACCCCTCTTCTGTGATTCTGAATGAACTCGTGGTTTCAATTCTAATTTCTATCGCTTGTTCATCTTGTTCTTGCGTGTTCTTCGATTGCTTGCAGGGACAAAGGCCTTCGTGGTCAGGTTGATCGTGCACCAGCAAGATCAATAACAACTTCGGAAGTCGGTGTAACAATTGCTAAGGCGCATCGTCTGGGGACGGTGTAGTCGGATCGCCAACGTCTTCTTCCACCCAATCGAATCTATCCCCCTCTCATCGAAAGGTCGGGACCTATCCTTCTATCATGTACTCTTAGGGTTCCACCCTTCCTTTGGCCGGCGCCCCTCTCCTGGCTGCCGCACCCCTCTTGGGCGCCCCCGTGGTGTGGGTACCCCTTTATATTGGGTTCTCACCCCTGTTCTTCATTTTTTAGGTTTTGTTGTGTTTTGGTAGACCCCGTGTGCGTCCCTCCTCGTGTTTGCGCGTGTCGACTAGACCGCCCGAGCCAAGAAACAGAACCTCAACTTGTTTTCTTTGTTTGATTTCAATACTACCTTGTCGATTTGCTTCATACTTTGTTCTTGCGAGTTCTCGATTTCTTGCAGGAACTACTGATCATTGGATCTTGTATCTGTGTGGATTTGGCATTGCGATTGTGAAACTCCCAACTTGTTTCGTAGAAAGCCCTAAATTCGGTGCCATCAACACCTCCAAATCGATGTATCTTTATCTCACTGAAAGATCGGGATCGCAGCCCCCATCACCCTCACTATATATACCCACTGTAACCTCCCTTCTAGGGTTACCCACGACTTGAACCAGCAGCCCCCATTTCTTGTCTCTAAGGTTTGAGTGTGCAGCAGCCACCCCCTTGGAGATTGAGAGATTTGCATGTTCTAGCTGTTGTTCTTGTGTATTCCTTTGGATTTGCAGCTGCAACAGCGTCTACTTTCCGTGGTCAAGTAGACAAAGACCAAATCGTGTAGTTGGGCGAAATTCATTTGTCACAGGTTGTTGCTTCAGCAGCGGTTGGTGCCATCGGTTCGTCAGGTTGCACGGGTCAAGCCCCCCCCACAATCCTACGTCGAGAAGATCGGGCAATACCCCCCCGCATCAGGAAGTTTTAACACCGACTCGTACAGAGTCAAAACGCATACCGATATGAGTTAGGGCACAAATGAAGTCCGTTCGGTGTGTTTGTCACTCAGTTTTCATTCTCTGACTTTTTTCGCACGAATGATGTCTGTAGTGCAAGTTGGGACACGTCGTGAAGAAGTTTTAACACCGACCAGACGGATTCAAAACGCATACAGATATGAGTTAAGGTGCATATGAAGTCCATTCCGGGTGTTTGTTACTAAGTTTAACTCTTTGACTTTTTTTCGCACGTATAGAGCTTGCAATGCAAGTTGGGACAAGTCGTGAGGAATTTTTAACACGACTCAGACAGATTCGAAACGCATACCGATATGAGTTAGGTCGCATATTAAGTCCATTCGTGGTGTTTGTCACACAGTTTCACTGTGAACTTTTTCGCACGAATGGAGTCTGCAGTGCAAGCTGGGCAACGTTGTGAGAAATTTTTAACACCGACTCTGACGGATTCGAAACGCTTACTGATATGAGTTAGGGCATATGAAGTCCATTCGGGGTGTTTGTCACTCAGTTTAAATCTGTCAGTTTTTTTCGAACGTATGGAGCCTGCAGTGCATGTTGGGACACTTCGTAAGGAATTTTTAACACCGACTCGCACAGAGTCGAAATGCATACCGATATGAGTAAGGGCGCAAGTGAAGTCTATTCAGGGTGTTTGTCACTCTATTTCACTCTGTGACTTGGGCGCATGGAGCATACGTAGCCGGAGGGGGCCTGTCGGGTGAGTCATTGCCTTTGACCCGAACCATTTGGATTAGTTTGATTGAGCTCAGAGATACTCGAGGTCAGGCTAACCAAGGTCGGCCGAGCCCGAAAATGCTCAGGCTCGGGTGCGACTCGGATTGGTCGACCTGGGATAGCCCGGGCTTAGACCAGGTTCGGGCCTCGGGTCCAATCCACCGAGCTCGGGGAATGCTCAAGCACGGGGCTCCCTCAGAGGGTGGTTTCAGAAATTCGAACCTGGCCTACTTGGCCACGGGGGTATAGTCGGCTTATCGCGACTGGAAACGCCCCCGGTGGTGAATTTAGGAACTGCAACCCCCGAGCCCAGAAATGCATCAGGCTCGGTGCACCCTCTGAGAACGTTCTCTAGTTGGCAGCACGGGGAATGGCCGGCTTATCCCGATAACGATCGACTTACTGCGGCCGGGGCATCCCGAGGAGAACCTAGAGAACGCGACCTTGGGCGCTGCAAAAGATACGCAAAAAACATATACAAGAAAAGCTAACACACGGGTGTCTCGAGGTCAGGGAGCCGCTCTGCATGACCTCTGGCCTGAACCTACGACAGGAGGGAGCTCTGATGCGATGGGAATCGTCTTATAGCAGTAGCATCGACCTCCTGGAGGCAGTCCTTATGGTCACGCTGTGAGATATCATTGCCCGAGGCGCAAGTTTTTAATGGAAAGGGAGGCAGACCTTACCTGTACATTTCAAGTCGAGCCGGCTGACCTCGGGAACACTCGAGGTCAGGCTTAACGAAGGTCGGCTGATCCTGGAAGTGCTCATGCTCGGGCACGACTTGGACCGGCCGACCTGGAATCGCTCAAGCTCGGACCAGGTTTGGGCCTCGGGTCCAGTCCGCCGAGCTCGGGAATGCTCAAGCTCGGGCCTCCCTCAGAGGGCGGTTTCAGAAATTCGAACCCGGCCTACTTGGACACGGGGGTATAGTCGGCTTATCGCGGCGGGCAGTTTATCGCGACTGGAAGCGTCCCCAGTGGTGAATTTGGAAACGGTGATCTCCGAGCCCGGGATTGCATCAGGCTCGGGGCGACCTCTAAGAACGTTTCTCTGGTTGGCAGCACGAGGAAAGGCCGGCTTATCCCGATAACGATCGACTTGCTGCGGTCAGGACATCCTGAGGTGAACCTAGAGAACGCGACCTTTAGCGCTGCAAGAAACGCGCAAAATATATACAAGAAAAGCTAATGCACAGGCGCCTCGAGGTCGGGGAGCCGCTCTGCATGACCTCTGGCCCGAACCTACGATAAGGGGGAGCTCTGATGCGATGGGAGTCGGCTTACAGCAGTAGCATCGACCTCCTGGAGGCAGTCCTTATGGTCACGCCGCGAGATCTTGTTGCCCGGGGTGCAAATTTTTAATGGAAAGGGAGGCAGACCTTACCTGTACCTTTCAGGTCGAGCCGGCTGACCTCAGGAACACTCGAGGTCAGGTCTAACGAAGGTCGACTGAGCCTGGAAGTGCTCAGGCTCGGGCACGACTTGGACCGGCCGGCCAAGAATCGCTCAAGCTCGGACCAGGTTTGGGCCTCGGGTCCAGTCCGTCGAGCTCGAGAATGCTTGAGCTCGGGGCTCCCTCAGAGGGCAGTTTCAAAAATTCGAACCCGGCCTACTTGGCCACGGTGGTATAGTCGGCTTATCGCGGCGGGTGGCTTATCGCGACTGGAAGCTTCCCCGGTTGTGAATTTGGAAACTGCGACCTCCTAGCCCGGGACTGCATCAGGCTCGGGGCGCCCTCTGAGAACGTTTGTCTGGTTGGCAGCCCGGGGAAAGGCCGGCTTATCTCGATAACAATCGACTTACTTTGGCCGGGACATCCCAAGGCGAACCTAGAGAACGCGACCTTAGGCGCTGCAAAAACGAACACGTAGAGTACGTCTCGAGGTCGAGGAGCTCGCTCGTGATCTTATGTTTGCCCTTATGGTCACGCCGCGAGGTTGCATTCCCTCGAGACATTTTATCATAGGAAAAAGGAAACTTTCGGTTGAAAGAAAAACAGACGGAGCCTCGGGCCCGTGGTCTTGAAACGACGCGATCTTCGAAGGAAGAACCTGAAACTTGGGAACGTGACCTCATGTCACGTCCCTTGAGAGGTCGAGAAAGGTTAGTGCCAGAGATAAAGGAGAATTTTAACATGGACCAGTACCTGGATTGGGCCGAAGTGCGGCGACCTGAAAGTCGAAGACCCGGGCGTCCCGAGGCAAGGGCGATCTCGGGCTCGTGCCCTACGACGGGGGGAATTTTTTGCTTACCGCGATGAGAATCGGCTTACCGCGCATTCGACCCCCGGAGGCGAACCACGGGACAGAGACCTTAGCTCGAGCGAGGGGCGCGCGGGCCGAAGGCTCCTGCGTCTCGAGGTCGGGAGAGTGTTTGGTCGTGACTGCCAGGATGGTCTTTGCCACTGGGGGGATGTCGACTTACCGCGATGGGAATCAGCTTACTGCGGGTTCAACCCCTTGGTGCCGATCCTTCGCACCACGACCTTTAGACATGCTTGCTCGAGACGCGGAAAAACATAAGAGGAAACAAGAGACGATAAAGCAGCACATTTTATCGCGAGGAAGAAAACTAGGCCGAGCCCCTTAGCTCGAAGCCCTTGCCAGCGACGGTTGCGAGTTCGTGCCCTACGACGGGGGGATGGTCGGCTTACTGCGAAGGGAATCGGCTTACTGCGCATTCAACCCCCGGAGGCGAACCACGGGACCGCCGTACTAGCTTGAGCGAGGGGCCTGAGGGCCGAGAATCGAGTATCTCGAGGCTGGCGAGCCCACGGGCGTGACCGCAGAGCGGATCCGTGACAGGGGGTATAGCTGGCTTACCGCGATGAGAATCGGCTTACTGCGTGTTCGTCCCCTAGAGGTAAGTGTCCGGGCCACGGCTCGGGTCGCGTTGCCCAAGATACAAGAGACAAGCATGATAAGGAAAAGCATCTTATCGCGAAACTGAAGGAGGGGGAGCATCAGCTATAAAACCTCCAGAGCTGGTCTACATTCCACGAGTTTGTTAGCTCCCTGCCATCGGGGGTCGCTAGACGGTAAGCTCTCGCGCGACTTGCTGAGACAACTCTGTAGGGGCCTTCCCACATCGGGGACAGTTTGTTGATGTTGGACTGGTCCTGGATTCGCCTTTGGACCAGGTCCCCGGTGCGGAAGCCCCTAGGCCGTATCGATCGGGCGGCATGCCTGCGGAGATCTTGCAGGTAGCACGCCGATCGCAGCAGCGCGCGGCACCTTACTTCCTGATGAGGACATCACTACTACGGATATGACCACATTTGGTTGTGCCAACTCCAACACGTCATCCACGGGCCAAGAAGAGAGAGATCAAATCCATCACGTTCTGGAATCCAATTCGGCCTCCAGAAACAGCACCGACTTCAAATATGAATAACTTTTGCATACGGACTCCAATTTTGGAGATCTTGGACTTGATTGAAAGATTACAATGAGATCTTTCCAATGGATCTAATTACAGTTCCAGATTCATCGTAGATCATTCAGAATCATAAAAACAATACACTACAATACAGTTTTGGGCTGTTTCGGGCCTTGTAAGCGTGTGGGGGCCCAAGCCCAAGTTGTGTGCGCCCCCCCTTGGCTGCACACAACCCTAGGATGTCCCTTTCACGTCCATCTGATACGCACAAGACGGCTCGATCTTCCGGTGAGGGGATAACTTCGATTTGGCGGAGGATGACTTTGACGATCCGGCTACGAACTACACAAGGATAAGAGCCTGCAATCGCTAAACCACACTCCTCGTCGTTATCAACCGTGCCAAGAACACGGATGACCTTACCACGAAGGTCTATTCTTGCAAGCAATCGAAGAACTAGCAAGAACAAGGATGAAGCACACACTCAAGTTGAGGTTTCAAAACTTGTTTACTGCTGCTCTAGCCGAGTCAGGAGAACAAGGATAAAGTTTCACACATGGGTAACTATTCTCAAATCAAAACCTAAGAGAAACTAAGGGAAGCTTATCCACTTTTAAGCTAAGGAGATGGCTGCTAGGATGTGGACTCACGTCACTTTGATTACATGGGAACTCAGCCCAAAATAAAAGTGGCACAACACCTAATACATGGAAGACTGTTTTTGGACGTTGTAGTTTTTCGACGATATCTTCCAGCTCAGAAAGAATTTGATGATGAGGTTGGATCCATTGGAAAGTGTGTGAGATAAGATTTTAATCAAGTGCTCACACGCCCCAAACTGACTCCGTTTGCATTCTCTATGCCCATTTAATGTCAGACTGGTCTTTGGAGGCCGAATTGGATCCTTTCGCATTCCCACCTTGCTTGATGACTTGTGTTGGTGAATTAAAACACTCTTGCTGATCCGTGCCAAGGTTCCTAAGTATGAGAATATTATAAGGTAGCAGTCTGTTCTCCAAAGTGAAATTATGGAACCCAAGAAGCGAATTTACCTGATAATTTAGTTGTCGCGCACGAGCTCGGGTAATTGGTCCTTGAATGTTGGTCGAATGTTGCTGATCACTAGGAGGAATTTATTGGTCATTGATCATTGGTTCCATGGGTGTATCCGACGTAGCTATGTCCTCATCACCATCCCTCTTATAAACTCAGTAGCCACCGCTTTAGACACTTCGGTTTTGTTTGATTAGTTTAGCCAAGTGCAAACTTTGTGTCTTCGAGTTGTGATGGACAACCACCTTGTCAAGATGTTCAATAGAACCCCACCTTGATTTTTGCCTTCAATTCTTATTTGCAATTTCAGATTGCTTTTACTATTGTTCTTGTTTGTTCTTCAGTTGCTTGCAGGAATTGAACCTCGTGTTCAGGTTGATCGTGCCCACAACATGATCAATAACACTCCGGAGTTGGTTTAGCGATTGCTAAGGCGCATCATCGTCGTACGTTGTAGTCGAATCGTCAAAGTCGGTTCCACCAAATCGATAGTTATCGCTCTCATCGAAAGATCGGGACACAACCTCACATCAGGTGGTATCAGTGCGCCAAGTTGCTCGGTGAGAGATTCAGTATCTTAGATTAGTTTTTGTTTTCTGTCCTAAATTAAAAATTACTCGACAAAAATTCAACCTTTAGATTCAATCTGGTATTTTGGTGAGTTTTGTTAGGTTTTGATCCATTAAAGTCCTTATTTTAGTTGCTAATCGTTTTTCCTTCGCGTAGCTTTTCTTTCAATCTGTCCAGTACTTTGTTTTGTTCATAACGTCCGCATATGAGCTCGGATTCTAGTGTTTTTGCACTTTCCTAAGACCTTGGAACGAACTCAACAAAAACCTTGTTGGGCATGGACTCTAATTCTTGAGCGAAATCTCTTCAATCTGGATATCAAAGTTGTTGAAGCAAGTTGTACTTCCAATCCAGATCGGTTCGGTATTTTAATCATAATTCTCACATCTGAACTCCGATTGGGAAGTTTTTATACTTTCCTGAATCCTTGAAGAGTCCTCTACAAAAACGTTTTGGGGTGTCCTTTGTCATTCGGAATCCTTAAAACCGAATTTTATTCGGATTCGAAATCGGTCCGCGGGCTGAAAGTGAGGGTATTCTTTGGTGTTCGGTTTTTGAGCCATAACTTTCACACCCGATCTACAAATTGCATGTTCTTGTACTCTTTTGAAAGCTAAGGACATAAGCTTCAATTCTTTCCATAGTGAACCTTCTAAATTCGGTCGTTTGGATGCTTTAATCGAGGCAACAAATCTGCTGCCCTAGAAACATTGAATTTGGGTATCTTGCTTCAATTCGTGTTCTAGCTTTGTTCCTTTGAGTTGGTTGAGTCCAGTTGC
This sequence comes from Otatea glauca, assembly GCA_036346275.1. NCBI lineage: Eukaryota > Viridiplantae > Streptophyta > Magnoliopsida > Poales > Poaceae > Otatea > Otatea glauca. The sequence continues at coordinate 24,563,590 of CM070731.1, read as the reverse complement.
ATCCACAATCCGTAAAACCCATAAAATATCAGTACACATACCCTTGGGAACCAATTCATCTTTTGCGAATACTTTGATCCCAATTGAGACTAGCTATTTGATATTGCTTAGGGCTGCTCTACTTGATACATTACATAATCTTGATTTATCATATCATACTATCTTGTGACATCAAGTTAGGGATTCCAAAACTTTGCTCATACTAGTGTTGGCCGAAAGTCACCAAAAGAAAGAAGAGAGAAAGAAAGAGCCAAAAGGCCAAAAAAAAAGAAAAAAGGAAAGAAAACATAATAGTGACCGGCAGCACTACATTGAGCGAAACCCTAATTTGTGTTCATTATTTTTCAGATTGTGCAATTGTATTAATTAGTGAGCAACCTTGTGCCCTTTTACCATTTTTGAATCTGTGCGTTTTTTTCTCTTCTCTTCTGATCTCCAGCAACCACCGAGAGTCCCGATCTGATCAACTAGCAGAAATGATGAGGACATCACTTCTATGGATATAGCCACACCTGCAAATCCATCACCTACGCATCAATCGGTCCCCGTTGCTGTAATACATGGACCGATTACTCGAGCTCGCGCACGTCAACTCAATTACCAGGTGAATTCGTTCCTCGGGCTTCATACGAATATTTTAATGGATGGAATGCTATTTAATTCTTGTGATGATGTCCTTTGCCTCAGGAACTTGGGTGAGGAACCAACCAAGATGAAGGATAGAAGAGAAGTGCACGAGTTCGGTTCAGATTCGACTCCAGGACAGGGCTGACTTGTTTCGGCCGCCACGGCTACATCCGGACTCCGTTTTGGGCGTTCTTGTACTTCACTGAAAGCTTATCAAGTCTACTTTCCAACGGATCTGGAATCACATCCAAACTCCTTCTGAGTTGACGGGAATCGTTCAATCAAGCAGCGTCACTTTTTCAGTCCAAGTCAAAAGTGGGCCTTTGGCCTTGTAACAAGGAAAGCCCACTTAAGGCTGCACCCTAGGGTTCCTAGACGCCTCTCCACAATAAAAACAGCCAGCCGCTGCCATTAGATGGTGGGTTTTTTTAGATCAAAGATAGCAGTTGCTACTTCTTGTAATCGCGCGTGTTGGCTAAACCGCCCGAATTACTTGTCATCGGAAACCCCTCTTTTGTGATTCTGAATGAACTCGTGGTTTCAATTATAATTTCAGTGCTTGTTCATCTTGTTCTTGCGTGTTCTTCGATTGCTTGCAGGGACAAAGGCCTTCGTGGTCAGGTTGATCGTGCACCAGCAAGATCAATAACAACTTCGGAAGTCGGTGTAACGATTGCTAAGGCGCATCGTCTGGGGACGGTGTAGTCGGATCGCCAACGTCTTCTTCCACCCAATCGAATCTATCCCTCTCTCATCGAAAGGTCGGGACCTATCCTCCTATCAAGAAACTGACTCCAATGCGAAAGCAATTGTGACCAAAACGTGACTCGAACTCGAAACTCTAACGGGACTAGACTCTAAAACCAGCAAAGACACGAATATGCAGCGGCGATTCAACAAACCAAGAACAAGTAGTAAAAGTTAGGGCACAAATTAGATTGGACAAAGGACAAATCTTTTTTTGTGGGGCAAATTTTACGGACTCTAGGTAGAAAACAAAATATGATGGAAAATCTCACCGAGCAACCTTGAGCTCGATACCAACTTGATGGGGACGGCGATCCGATCTTTCGGTGAGATGATGATCGTCGATTTGGAGGTGTTGATGGCACGAATTTAGGGCTTCCTACCAAGCAGGTTGGGAGCTTACGCAATCATAATGCCAAATCCACACGGATACAAGATCCAATGATCGATAGTTCACGCAAGAAAGCGAGAACCCGCAAGAACAAAGTATGAAGCAAACCGAAAAGGTTGTATTGAAATCAAACAAAGAGAACAAGTTGAGGTTCTGTTTCTCGGCTCGGGCGGTCTAGTCGACAAGCGCAAACACGAGGAGGGACGCACACGGGGTCTACCAAAACACAACAAAACCTAAAAACTGAAGAACAAAGGTGAGAACCCAATATAAAGGGGTACCCACACAAGGGGGGGCGCCCAAGAGGGGTGCGGTAGCCAGGAAATGGGCACGCCGGCCAAAGGAGGGGTGGATGGAAAGGACTTGCTTCCGGATTAAGCCCTCCAGACGTCGTAGACGAAGTAGCGGCCGAAACAGCGACGGTCGGAGACGAAGTAGCGGTCGCAGAAGAAGAAGGGGCAGCAGCGGTTGTATCCTTGGTTGGGATGTCCTCATCAAAGTCCATTCGGGGTGTTTGATAATTAGTTTCATTATGTGACTTTTTTCGTACGAATGGAGTCTGTAGTGCCTATTTGGACATGTCGTGAGGAATTTTTAACATCGACTCAGACGGATTCGAAACGCATACCAAAAAGAGTTAGGGTGCATATGAAGTCTATTCGGTGTGTTTGGTCCTCAGTTTCATTATGTTATTTTTTTCGTACGCATGGAGTCTACAGTGTTTATTTGGACCCGTCGTGGGGAATATTTAACACCGAATCGGATAGATTCGAAATGCACGCTGAAATGAGCTAGGGCTCATATAAGTCCATTCGGGGTATTTGGCACTCAATTTCATTATGTAAATTTTTTTGTACGCGTGGAGTCTACAGCTGATTCATACTCACCCTCCTCGTTAACAAGCCACTATTATTTGGACATTCCTTGACAACATGGCCACGCCCTAAGCACTTGAAGCACTGGATAGTGGTACTCTTGGAGGTATAAATGGACTATTCTACTAGTATAGATATGGTAGAGGGGTTCCAACCCCCTTTTATCCAGTAGTTCCCTGCTCTTTCGTTTAAGAGGATAGAGCTGTTTGGTAGCTCACAAGGTTCATAACCTTGGGGTTACGGGTTCGATTCCCACTACCCGCTCCATATTCCTTCTTTATGATATTTGCATCATCCATTTGTATATGGATTTGTTTTTCTTTCCTAAAAGGGTTTCGGTCTAAGATTTTTTTATTGGAATAAGAAAAAAAATGAAAATAAAGAAGAAAATACGATAGAAAAGCGTCCATTGTCTAATGGATAGGACAAATCTTCTAAACCATTGGTATAGGTTCAAATCCTATTGGACGCAATCTTAGTTGATACAAATTCCTTAGTTTCAACATGTGACTTTTTTTCATAAGCATGGAGTTTACGCCTATTTGGACCCACCGTGAGGAATTTTTAACACCGACTCGGACAGAATCAAAACGCATGCCGAAATGAGCAAGGGTGCATATGATGTCCATTCGGGGTGTTTGGCATTCAGTTTCATGATGTGACTTTTTTCGTAAGCATGGAGTCAACAGTGCCTATTCAGACCCATCGTGAGGAATTTTAAATATCGACTCGGACGGATTCGGAACGCATCCCAAAATGAGCTAGGATGCACATGAATCCATTCACGATGTTTGGTTCTCTCTTCTGATGAGAACGATATGATGAACCAGAAGATCAACAACCAAACAATCGCAACGTCACCACACGAGGCAAGCAACCGAATCAATGACCCGATCGATCCTTGTACCTGCTGCGACCAAGAACATGCAAGAACAAGGTGATAGCAATTTCAATCCAATAATCTCGAGGAAACAAGATTGGGGTTCTGTTTCTCAACTCGGGTGGTCTAGTCGACACACACAAGATTGAGGAGGGACACACACGGGGTCTACCAAAACACAACAAAACCTAAAAAATGAAAAACAGGGGTGAGAACCCAATATAAAGGGGTACCCACACAAGGGGGGTGCCCAAGAGGGGTGCGGCAGCCAGGAGAGGGGCGCCGGCCAAAGGAGGGGTGGAACCCTAAAAGTACATGGGCCTTAGGCCCAAAAGAGGTGGCGCAGCACCTGGAATTTCTGTCCCTTGAGATTGTTCTAAGATTTTCCTTCACTCCATGAGGAATTTGGCCTCGGGATCAGATCCATTGGAAAGGTTATCTCGATACCTTTCAAACGAGTTGTCGAACGTCGAAAACGGAGTTCGGATGTGGCTTTGGTGTCCGTTTGAAGTACTACTGCTCCTGGATGGCCGAACCAGACTCGGCGACGAATTGGGCTTTATCTTGGGCCTTCCTTGGCACGTGGGCTGTCCTCGGTGGATGTTCTTGACGTGCTGGTCCAGCAAAGGTGGATGGAAAGGACTTGCTTCCGGATTAAGCCCTCCAGACGTCGTAGACGAAGTAGCGGTCGTAGAGGAAGAAGGGGCAGCGGTTGTATCCTTGGTTGGGATGTCCTCATCAAGTTTCATTATGTAACTTTTTTCGTACGTATAGAGTTTATAGTGCCTATTTGGACCCGTCATGAAGAATATTTAACCACTAATAGGACGGATTCAAAATGCATGCCGAATGAGTTAGGGTGCATATGAAGTTTATTCGGGGTGTTTGGCACTTAGTTTCATTATGTGACTTTTTTCGTACACATAGTCTATAGTGCCTATTTGGACCCATTGTGAGGAATTTTTAACACCAACTTAGATGTATTTGAAACGCATACCGACATGAGCAATGGCGCATATAAAGTCCATTCAGGGTGTTTGGCACTCAGTTTCATTATGTCTTTTTTTCGTAAGCATTGAGTCTACAGTGCCTATTTGGACACATCATGAGGAATTTTTAACACCTACTCGGACGTATTCGAAACAAATGCAGAAATGCGCTTGGACGCATATGAAGTCCATTCGGGGTGTTTAGTACTCAGTTTCATTATGTGACTTTTTTCGTACGCTTGGATTCTAGAGTGCCTATTTGGACCCATCGTGAGGAATTTTTCACACCGACTCGGACGGATTCCATACTAATGCCGGAATGAGCTAGGGCGCATATGTAGTCCATTCTGGGTGTTCGGTACTCAGTTTCAGATTGCTGCTACTTTTGTTCGTGAACCTCAGTTCTTATTTACAATTTTAGATTGCTGCTACTTTTGTTCTTGCTTGTTTCCTCGATTGCTTGTAGGAATTGAACCTTGTGTTCAGGTTGATCGTGCTCACGGCAAGGTCAATGACCCTCCATAGTTGGTTTAGCGACTGCTAAGGCGCATCATCGACGTATGTTGTAGTCGGATCGTCAAAGTCAATTCCACCAAATGGAAGTTATCGCTCTCATCGAAAGATCGGGAACATTTCTTCATCAACATATCTGAGTACTGTTCATGATGTGCACTGGTTATGCACACCCTCTGCTATATATGTGTACTCACTCCATTGTAATTGGAACCATGAATTTTCAAATTAAGGATATACTCTTAATTCTACATCTTGTGCTCCATTGCCCTCATTAGAATAGGGAGTTCCAATATGAAATTATCACTGTTGTTCTTGCAACTTCTTCAGGGTGATTGCAAGGAAACGTTCGTCTACTTTTGCGTGGTCAAGTAGGTGAGCATCGAAGCGTGTTCTTGGGCGAATTCATGTGTCGCAGGTTGCTCTACCGAGACGGTGGTTGGCGCCAGTATTCGTCAGAGTTCACGGGTACATGTTATCATATTCGTCATCGCAAGATCGGGCAACCCCCCTATTATCACTCAATTTCAATATGTCACTTTTTTCGTACGCATCGAGTCTCCAGTGCCAATTAGGATCCATTGTGAGGAATTTTTAACACTGATCTGGACGGATTCGAAATGCAAACCGAAATGAGCTCGGGTGCATAAGAAGGAAATTCGGGGTGTTTTAAACACGGTTTCATTATGTGACTTTTTTCCTACACATGTTGTCTAAATTGCCAATTTGGACCCGTCGTGAGAAATATTTAACACTGACTCGGAAGGATTTGAAAGCATGACGAAATGAGCTAGGGTGCATATGAAGTCCATTCGGGGTGTTTGGTACTCAATTTCAATATGTGACTTTTTTCGTATGCATGGAGTCTAAAGTGCTTATTTTGGACCTGTCATGAGGAATTTTTAACGCTGACTTGGGCAGATTCAAAATGCATGCAAAAATAAGCTTGGGAGCATATGAAGTCTATTTGTGGAGTTTGGCACTGAGTTCCATTGTGTGATTTTTTTCGTACGCATAGAGTTTACAGTGCCAATTGGCACCCGTCGTCAGGAATATTTAATGCCGGTTTGGACGGATTCGAAACGTGTACTGAAATGAATTAGGGCGCACAAGAAGCAAATTCGTATTGTTTGAAACATGGTTTCATCTCGTGACGTTTTTTTCGTACGCATGTTGTCTAAATTGCCTATTTGGACCCGTCGTGAGGAATTTTTAACACCGACTTGGACGGATTCGAAACACATGCCGAAATGAGCTTAGGCGCATATGAAGTCGATTCGGGGTGTTTGGCAATTAGTTTCAATATGTGTCATTGGTTCGTGTGCATGCAGTCTATAGAGCTTATTTCGACCCGTCTTGAGGACGATTTAACACCAAATCCGACTGAATCGAAACATATGCTTAAATGAGCTAGGGCCCATATGAAGTGCATTCGGGGTGTTTGGTACTCAGTTTCATTATGTAACTTTATTTCATACGCATTGAGTCTATAGTGCCAATCGGAAACCGTCGTGACGAATATTTAACACCGACTCGCACGGATTTCAAACGTATGGCGAAATGAGCTAGGGCATATATGACGTCCATTTGGGGTATTTGGCACTCAGTGTCTATTTGTGCATTGATTTTGTACACAGGTAGTTTACAGTGCAAATTGGGACCCATCGTGAGGGATATTTAACACCAACTCAGATGGATTCCAAACACACGACGAGATGAGCTAGGGTGCATACGAAGTTCATTTGGGGTGTTTGGCACTTAGTTTTACTATGTAACTTGTTTTCGTACGCATGGAGTCTACTGTGCCTATTTGGACCCGTCGTGAAGAATTTTTAACACCGAATCAGACAGATTCGAAACATGCTTAAATGAGCTACGGCGCATATGAAGTCCATTCGAGGTGTTTGGCAGTCAGTTTCAATATGTGAATTTTTTCGTACGTAAGGAATCTACAGTGCCAATTGGGAGCCGTCGTGACGAATATTTAACACCGACTCAAACGGATTTGAAACACATGCCAAATTGAGCTAGGGCGCATATGAAGCGCATTCGGTGTGTTTGGTACTCGGTTTCATTATGCGACTTTTTTTGTGCGAATGGCGTCTAAAGTGCCTATTCGGACATGTATTGAGGAATATTTAACACCAAATTGGACGGATTTGAAACATACGCCGAAATGAGCTAGGGCACATATGAAGTCTATTCGGGGTGTTTGGTACTTAGTTTAATTATGTGACTTTTTCGTACGAATTGAGTCCATATTGCTAATTGGGAACTGTGGGATGTAGATTCTAGGGTATCCTCAGGAAAGGCCCAAGATGAAGGCCCAAAATGATGAGGACATCACTATGACGGATACACTCATGACCTTACCTCCACCACCTCCTATGCAAGGTCCTATCACAAGGGCACGCGCACAGCAGCTAAATCAACAGGTGAACTCGTTTCTCAGGTGGTATAATTATGTTTTTGAGGATATACCACTGCATAATAATGTGCTTGTGCTTAGGGATCATGGCTTAGAGCTGCAAGGACGTCATTCCTCATCACTACAAGCTATAGTACAAGTTATTCCCGAGAAGGAAGCCAAAACGTCCACCCAGGAGCAGTCCACCTTCCACTGGCCATAACTATTGCATACGGAGTCCGTTCGGGATGAGTGAGTACTTGATTAAAAGATAAATTAATGCTCTTTCCAACGGATCTAGCCTCATCATCAAATTCCACTCGACCTGGCCACAGCAGTCAAAATAGTGCGACGGTCTCTGTCTTTTAGGGTGCTGTGCCACCATAATTTTGGGCTGAGTTCCCATATAATTAAAGTGGCGTGAGACCAACTCCTAGCAGCCATCCTTGGCTATATATATTGGACAAGCCCCTATCTATCTCCTTAGGTTTTGATTTGAGAATAGTTACCCATGTGTGGAACTTTATCCTTGTTCTCCTGACTCGGCTAGAGCAGCAGTAAACAAGTTTCGAAATCTCAACTTGAGTGTGTGCTTCATCCTTGTTCTTGCTAGTTCTTCGATTGCTTGCAAGAATAGCCCTTCGTGGTCAGGTCATCCGTGTTCTTGGCACGGTTGATAACGACGAGGAGTGTGGTTTAGCGATTGCAGGCGCTTATCCTTGTGTGGTTCGTAGCCGGATCGTCAAAGTCATCCTCCACCAAATCGAAGTTATCCCCTCACCGGAAGATCGGGCCGTCTTGTGCGCATCATTTGGTATCAGAGCAACGGTTGACCGGTGAGTTCTTGTATCTAGTTTAGTTGTTTCATTTCGTTTTTCCTAAAGTCCAAAAAAAAAATTTCATCTCGGGCAGAATCTATCCATCTGTGCAACCACCACCAAAAACACCATAAATCACACTTCCCTTATCCTTTTTGACTGAAACAAAAAGGAGCCGATCCGTGACTTAGTATTCTATGTTGATGCCAATTTTCACATCCATACTTACAATCACGAGAAATCTGTGAATGTTTCAATAAGACCTAATTGCTGTCCTGAAATCTGCATCTGTGTGCAATTGAAAAATTCGTGCAAAATTCTCAGTTGAATTTCAGAACGTTTGTCCAAAAGAAAAGTTGTTGCAAAAGCCATCAGGAAGAAAAAAAAAGAAAAAAAAGAATCTTTGAAAAAAAAGGCACTTGACCGGCAAAAATACCGACCGTCCGTGCGGTGGATGTAAATCAACAAAATACAAAGTTGGATCCATCTTGTGCTCCCAAGTTGCAAATTGCATATGCTTGAATTTTGTTGTGTTTACCACTTGTATCCACTGCCATATCTTTTGTTTTAGCCTAATATCCATCTTTGTTTGATCAGCAACATAGGCTAATTGCTAGTTTGAACACTTATTCAATTCTATGCAAATTCGAGATTGGTGATTGTTTTCCGTTGCTACTCATTATAAAGCCTTTCCGAGCTCCACTTTTTACTAACCATACAGGTGATAGGTCTTGCAATCGCTTTACTCACACTTGAGATCGGTTTATCACGAACCAGCCACCGGATTGCACCCCTTGCTGCACTTGTAAGAATTGGTAAGAGCTTGGTGAGAGCAAGAAGAAGAGACACTTGATCTTTTCAGCAAGTAGTAGTGATAGGGAACTACATATCTTTGTGTGTTTTCCTGTTTATTACTAACCATGGCAGATGATAATGGAAGCATTGAGGAAAACCAAGCTAAAATTCTCACATCTCGCTCGAGAGGAATCATGCAACACTTGACATGATTGCTCAACACACATGCTAAGAAATACGACAATGCTATGGCTGAGATCAACAACAACCTTGCGACACTTCGTGATCGTATTGATCGTCTTGATGGACGACAACCACCACATGCTAATCAAGCCAATCATGCATCAAGACAAAATGGAGCACCAGGACGTCGTACCCCACTTACTGCCTGCTCTTGGACAAATGGGGTAGAAGAAGAGAACAATTGCATTCTTGATACAAAGGGCGATGATGTTTTAACTCCCACAATGATCATCGGCGCCTTCGACACAATCGACAAGGTATGGGTAGAAATCAGCGTGAACAACGGAGGTACGTGATGATCCATTAGGAAAGATTAAATTTACAATGCCTCCATTTCTTTGGAAAGTTCGATCCTAATGCATATATTAATTGGGAGATAGCGGTAGACAAAGAATTTGCAAAGTATGATTTATCTGAAAACCAAAAGATTAGTGCTGCAGTCAAAGTGTTAACGTCAGATGCAATATATTGGTGGAAGCATATATCTAGACAAGATAAAGAACCTAAAACTTGGAATGCCATGAAAAAACTTATGAGAGATGATTATGTTCCTGAATATGTTGCTGAATATTTGCTTACTAAACTTCAACGCTTAAAACAGGGTTCTAAAACTGTTATAGAATACTATCATAAATTCCAAAATTGTTTGCTGCGTTGTGGTTTACAAGAATGTGAAGAAGCTACTGAGCTTAGGTTCATACGTGGACTTAATCATGAAATTCAGGATGTTCTTGTTGATCAAACATTTAGTTTTCTTTCAGACTTGATTAAATATGCTTGTAGAGCTGAAAACATGCTTGCTGAATCTTTGAAAGAGTCTTTAGCATCATTTGAGGTGCCAATTGTTGCACCTTCTGTCGTAGCTAACATTTTGCAGGAGAATGTGATGGAGTTGAGGACGACTCCAATTCAACAAAGGAAGAATGATGAGACCATGCTCATCCTGGATATGACCAATGCTATATCAGTTTGGTGACACTTCATGGCATCGTCTACATCTACAAGGATGGTCGTATCTACATGGCTTTACCGATCCCCACCAGGGCCAAGTCGATCACACAGATCACTTCGTCCTCCACCTTGGCCGCCTCCCATGCTTGATGGTGTATTCAAGAAAGGCGTATCTCCAACTCTTCATATTTGAAGCCATATTTTGGAGAGAACGATGAGCTTGAGTCGAGGACGACTCAAATGCAAGAAGGGGAGGATGATGAGGACATCACTATGACGGATACACTCATGACCTTACCTCCACCACCTCCTATGCAAGGTCCTATCACAAGGGCACGCGCACAGCAGCTAAATCAACAGGTGAACTCGTTTCTCGGGTGGTATAATTATATTTTTGAGGATATACCACTGCATAATAATGTACTTGTGCTTAGGAATCATGGCTTAGAGCTGCAAGGACGTCATTCCTCATCACTACAAGCTATAGTACAAGTTATTCCCGAGAAGGAAGCCAAAACGTCCACTCAGGAGCAGTCCACCTTCCACTGGCCATAACTATTGCATACGAAGTCCGTTCGGGATGAGTGAGTACTTGATTAAAAGATAAATTCGTGCTCTTTCCAACGGATCTGGCCTCATCATCAAATTCCACTCGAGCTGGCCACAGAAGTCAAAATAGTGCGACGGTCTCTGTCTTTTAGGGTGCTGTGCCACCATAATTTTGGGCTGAGTTCCCATGTAATTAAAGTGGTGTGAGACCAACTCTTAGCAGCCATCCTTGGCTATATATATTGGACAAGCCCCTATCTATCTCCTTAGGTTTTGATTTGAGAATAGTTACCCATGTGTGGAACTTTATCCTTGTTCTCCTGACTCGGCTAGAGCAGCAGTAAACAAGTTTCGAAACCTCAACTTGAGTGTGTGCTTCATCCTTGTTCTTGCTAGTTCTTCGATTGCTTGCAAGAATAGACCTTCGTGGTCAGGTCATCCGTGTTCTTGGCACGGTTGATAACGACGAGGAGTGTGGTTTAGCGATTGCAGGCGCTTATCCTTGTGTGGTTCGTAGCCGGATCGTCAAAGTCATCCTCCGCCAAATCGAAATTATCCCCTCACCGGAAGATCGGGCCGTCTTGTGCGCATCACAAAAGATATGCTTCACATCAAGCTTCTTAACCGTACAGAAAGGGATATATCATAACGGAAGTCGAACTTGTGATTAGAAATGATAGATACAGTTGTAATCCGAGTCGTTAGAAGGATAGATAAAAATGTAAACTCTATCCTATAATTGACTAGAATCTTGTAACCGATCGGAATCTCCAAACCGATCAGGACTCTGTAAGCCACCCCACCCCCGCTATATAAGGGAGAGGGCGGGCAACAACATAGGGATCCGATCATCCAAGCATAGAGCAATCAAGCCATAGAGCATAGAACACCTCATATCGCCCAGAGCATATTGTGCTTTGAGCAACCCCAGATCCAAGAGATCCATATAATCCCAACACACAGGATTAGGGTATTATCTCCTCCGCGAGAGCCTGAACCTTTATAAACCCCTTGTCTTGTGTGACCATCGAGTTTGAGATCGAGCGCCTACCCCATAAATTCATTGCCGACTACAAAAGTCGACAGTTGGCGCGCCAGGTAGGGGGAGCGCTTCAATCTTTTCCTCTGCACTCGATGGCGTCAACCGCGGATTCGTCTCGGCGGGCTTTTAAGCGAGGCTCGGATAAAACCGATCCAATCGCGTAATCGAGGCGAACCATCTCAGGTACATGACTCTGACTTATCTGGAAAACCAGTCGGCTCCATTAGGAGTGGCTGCAATTTTCGCGGTATCTTCTCAATTGAAGGACAGAAGACCGATCTCCATCAAGAAGATCGTGACATCGCGGAAGAAGATCGCCGACGTAAGGGTAAGGAGATCAAAACGCGGTCTCTCCGATCATTGGGTCGCAATGTCTGGGAGGACATCCTGCAATCTAAGTTGGGAGATCAGTCTGTCTTCCGCTCGCCGATGCAGAACGTCGTCGCTTCGAAGACGTTCCTCGACGCGCTGGACCCGATGATTGCATCAGACAGTCCAGCAGCCCCGATTGTGGCACAGATCAAGGCCATGGTGACGGCGGCAGCTATCCAGCAAAATCAGGAGAAGTCGGCCGAGAAGCGCACTCGCGCTAACGCGCCACTGTGTCGCCGGCAATGGATCGCAACCACCGAAGCGTTAGCGATCGGCGCCACGCACCGCATACTGGAGACACACGATAGATCCTTGACCGCGACCTCCGCCAGGACATCACAGCAAGGCGACGAGAGCGGGACGAGGAAGAAAGACATGGACGCCACGACGACTTCGAGCGTTTCGGCATAAGCTACGATCGGCGGAACGACCGAATGCACGATGACCACGACGATCGCAGATTTCATCATCGCCGGAGTGGAAGTGACGACGAACGCCGAGTCAATGACTCGCCGCGCCGAACCTCACCTCGACGTTTTGACGGTCATCACCGAGCTAGAAGATCTCCCCGCCGGAGTCCACCCCGGTAAGATGAAAGATCCATCGATGGGATCCGAGCGTTCACTCCCCGGCTTCGCTGAGTGGTTTGGCCCGACGGATTCAACCCAAAGGCATTGTAAAGTTCGATGGGGAGCGAGACCCAGAAGCTTGGTTGCAGGTCTACGCCCTGGCGGTCAAGGCAGCAGGAGGAAATCAGACCGTCATGGCGAACTATTTGCCGGTTAATCTCAGCCCCTCGACACAAGCATGGCTCACGGGCCTCCCTGCCAACTCGGTAGACTCCTGGAGTGACCTATGCGAGCAATTCATCGCTAACTTTCAGGGGACCTATGAGACGCCCGGTACTCCGTGGGGTGATCACCGCACTGTAAGAAGGATGAAACGCTGAGAGACTTCATCCGGCGCTTCATGCAGAAGAAGAACACCGTCAGAGACGTGTCAGAGGCGGTGGTGGTGGTGGCCTTCCAGAAATGGGTAAGCGATCCTGATCTTATTAAAAAATGTCCAAGAAGCCCCCGACCTCCATAAAAGAAATGTTTGCGTTAGCCGACCGCTACGCCACGGCCTCAGATGCTCTGGCCGAGCGGCAAGAAGATCATCCCACACAAAAAAGCAAGGGCGATAAGCCCGAGTCTTCTAAACACAAGGATAGGAAACGCAAGGGCGAGGAGCTGGTCGCGGTAGCCGAGCATAACCGGCCCCAGGCCACTCGGAGAGAGGCACCCGACTACAGCACCGTCATGGAAGCAATCTGTCCTTTCCACCGCAAGGGAAAGCACACCGCCAAGGACTGCTTCACTCTGAAGCGTTTTGCGCGCGAAAGTCAACGGCAACCGGCCCCAGCCAAGGGCGAAGTTGCTCCAGCGAAGAAGAAGGAACTCCCGGATGAAGAAGATTTCCAGGAGCCCGAGCAGGAGCTGAACTACATCTACGGGGGCTCAACTGGATACGAGTCCAAGCGGAAGCAAAAACTCACCGCTCGGGAGATCAACGCAGTGGAACCGGCGACTCCTCAATATCTGAAATGGTCTGAGGTCCCGATCACCTTTGACCGTAGAGATCACCCCGGCAGGGTCCCACATCCGGGTAAGTTTCCTCTCGTACTTGACCCGGTTGTGCGCAGCGTGAAGCTCAAGAGGGTTCTGATCGACGGCGGAAGTGGGCTCAACGTCCCGCTCGCGTAACTTTCGACGACATGAGCATCCCCGCTCGAGCCGAGGCCAAGCACTCGGCCTTTCCACGAGTAATCCCGGGCGTCCTCGTTCCCCCTCGGACAGATTTCATTACCCGTTACGTTCGGGACCAAGGATAATTTCCGGACCGAATTCATCAATTTTGAGGTAGCCAATTTCGAGACGGCGTATCATGCCATCTTGGGAAGGCCTGGCCTAGCCAGATTCATGGCCATACCTCATTACACTTACTCGGTGTTGAAGATGCCGGGACCCAAAGGAGTCATCACACTTCTTGGCGACATCAAGCAATCCTCGCAATGCGACCGGGAGAATCATGAACTTGCTGAATTACGAAGCGTGTACCGGACAAGAAACATCCAGCCGAGGCACCACGCCCAAGACGAAGGAGAAGTACCATAAAAAGCAAGCCACCTCGGGAATTAAGCCCGCGAAGGAACTAAAGGATCATTCTTGACCCGTCGACACGCCTAAAACAACCGTGATCGGACAGGCTCGAGGACAAATAGGAAAGCGTGCTCGCCACCTTCCTCCAAACTAACAGAGACATTTTCACCGAAACCATCGATATGCCAGTGTACCAAGGAGGTGATCGAGCACTCTCTCCATGTTGATGAGAAGTCAAAACCCACAAACAGAGGTTTCACGGTTCGTCCGGATCGTTTAACGCCATAAACAGAAATCACGAAACTCCTAGCCGCAGTTTCATCAAAGAAGTGTATCATCCCGATTGGTTAGCAAATCTGTGTTAGTTCAAAAGAAGAATAAAACTTGGCGCGTAATGCGCCGATTATCTCGATCTCAACAAGGCGTGCCCGAAGGATCCCTTTGGACTGCCCCGGATTGATCAGGTGATAGATTCGACTGCCGGTTGTGAAATTTTGAGTTTTCTTGATGCATACTCGGGCTATCATCAGATTCGCCTAAAGGAGGAAGATCATATCAAGGCCTCGTTCATCACGCCTTTCGAAGCCTACTGTTACACCACGATGGCATTCGGGCTAAAAAACGCTGGCGCGACCTATCGCCGCGGCGATATACAGTGTTTTCACGCCACTCGGCGCAACGTGGAGGCGTATGTAGATGACGTTGTCGTAAAAACTCGGGAAAGGAAAGATCTTATCATCGACCTAGCTGAGACTTTTGAAAGTTTAAGGGCTTTCAACATGAAGCTGAATCCTAAGAAGTGTGTTTTCGGAGTATCTTCGGGAAAATCGCCGATTTATCGTGTCACAACGAGGCATTGAAGCCAACCCGGAGAAAGTCAAGGCCATATCAAATATGGAACCGTCGACGAACCAAAAGACGCCCGAAGCTTACAGGTGTATGGCCGCTCTAAGGTGTTCATCTCCTACTGGGTATGCAAGGTATGCCTTTCTTCAAACTACTCAAGAAACAAGATAAGTTTGAGTGGACGCGGAAGCGCAACAAGCATTTGAAGATCCAAGACCTTCCGACGACACCTCCCTTGTTGGTCTCACCAATGCCGAAGAACCCTATTACTTTATATATTGCAAGCGGCACATGTAGTCGGTATTGCGATCATCGAGAAAGGAGGAAACGGCTCGGGGCACGAGTCCAAGACCGGTATACTTCGTCGGTGAAGTCCTAAGTGAGTCCAAGGTACGGTATCCACAAGTGCAGAAGCTATTATATGCCGTACTCCTTACTTCTCGCAAGCTTAAACACTACTTCCAAGAGCATGTTATTTCGGTGGTCACCTCCTTCCCGATCGGAGACATACTTCGCAACCAGGAGGCCACTGGAAGAATTGCCAAATGGGCAGTTGAACTCGGGGCCTTTGACATTCAATTCAAGCCCCGCTTGGCCATCAAATCCCAAGCACTTGCTGACTTTACTGCCTAGTGGACGGAATTGCAGCACTCGGCGATTACTAAAGATCTCGAGTATTGGACGATGTACTTTGACGGTTCCCTCATGCTCAGCGGCGCGGGGGCTGGTATAGTGCTCATATCACCAAGTGGAGAAAGATTGAGGTATGTCCTCCAAATTTTTTTTCCTGCATCCAACAACGCCACGAGTATGAGGCACTCATTCATGGACTCAGACGCCATATCTCTCGGCATTCGACGATTGGCGGTTCGCAGAGATTCAATGCTCGTGGTCAATCAAGTGCGTATGAATGGTCTTGCATCGAGGACAACATGGCGAGATATTGCCAAGAAGTGCGCAAGCTAGAAAGCAATTTCGATGGACTCGAGCTCGCTCACGCATTTCGACGGACAACGGCGGTGGCGACGAATTGGCGAAGATGGGATCCTCGCCGGTCCAAGGTGCCCGTGGGAATATTTGTAGAAGA
The DNA here is from genome assembly GCA_036346275.1 of Otatea glauca. Classification (NCBI taxonomy): domain Eukaryota; kingdom Viridiplantae; phylum Streptophyta; class Magnoliopsida; order Poales; family Poaceae; genus Otatea; species Otatea glauca. The sequence continues at coordinate 24,547,317 of CM070731.1, read as the reverse complement.
AATTCATAAACCCACGATTAGTGCTCGGCCAAAAGCGTATACCCAAAGAGAAAAGGGAAGAGGCAGAGGTCTTGATTATTACCCCTGCATTGACATCTCCATACCGACTACCCGACGAAGACAAGCTACCCGAGGATCGCGTCCAAGCCGAGCGGATCATGCGCCGAAGCAAGAGTTATGTAGTCGTTGGAAAGGAGCTTTATCGTAAGAGCTCCTCTCGCATACTACGACGATGCATATCGGAACAAAAAGGAAAGACTCGCTCAAAGAAATCCACTGAATTTGTGGGAACCATGCGGCGTCATCGACTTCGGCCGGAAAAGCCTATCGCTAAGGGTTCTTTTGGTCGACTGCCGTCACAGATGCGGAGGACATCGTCCGGACATGCGAAGGATGTCAGTTTTTTGCACGCCAAATGAACAAGCCAACAGAGGAACTACAGACTATCCCGATTACATGGCCATTTGCGGTCTGGGGGCTCGACATGGTGGGACCTTTGAAAAAGGCTCAAGGAGGCTATACTCATCTCTTCGTCGCCGTTGATAAATTAACCAAATAGATTGAGGCCAAACCAGTCGCCACCATTACGACGGCAAAGGCCAGAGAATTCTTTCACGAGATCGTGGTTAGATTTGGCGTACCGAACCGAATCATCACGGATAATGGCACTCAATTCAGAGGTGAAGTATTTCAAGATTGGTGCGAGGAGCTGGGCATAAAAATTTGCTTCGCGTCAGTCGCGCACCCCCGAAGTAACGGACAGGTTGAGCGAGCTAATGGCATGGTGCTCCAAGGCATAAAAGCAAGAATTTTCGATCGACTCCAACCATATGCACTCGGTGGGTCAAAGAACTGCCTTCAATACTCTGGGGGCTACGAACTACCCCCAGCAGAGCAACCGGGCAGTCACCTTTCTTTCTGGTATATGGCACAGAAGCGGTCTTACCAACCGAGTTAGAACTCGGATCCCCGTAGATTCGGAGTTATCAAGAGATCGCTTTAGAAGACAGATGGCTAGAAGACCTCGACAGATTGGAAGAAGCCAGGGATATTGCAACAATTCGTTCGGCGAAATACCTCCAAGGCTTACGATGTTATCATGGGCGCAATGTAAAGAGCCGCGCGTTCTCCAAAGGAGATCTAGTCCTAAGGAGGAATCAAAAGAGCGAACATAAACTCTCCCCAAGTTGGGAGGGCCCTTACATCATCGATGAAGTAATTCGTCCCGGAGCTTATAAACTTAAGCGAGAAGATGGATCGACAATCAGCAATACTTGGAATATAGAACAGCTACGTCGCTTTTTCACTTAAGTTTTTGTACTTCTGTTTAATCCTTTGTGAATAAAAGTTCGATTGAAAAAGTCATTTTCATATAACCTCTTTATAATCGTGAATTGAGTGCTTCGCTTTATGTTAAGACTCAGGGACAAGATCCATGAATCATATCCCAGAGCACTGGGGGCTGGAGTCGATGAACAAAGGTCACCGGTCAAACCACTCGAAGATATATACTTTCATGAAGGAAAAACAGGGAACACTTTTTATGCCTTTAAAGGTCAAGAGTCTCTACAATCGACAAAGAAGTATCCCTGACTTCCTCCCAGAGCTCGGCAGCCCGATCTTCGTCAACATCGCGAGCGTAGCCTTCCCTAAGGGCCTCAAGATCCACTCGGGATAGAGGACTTGGTGATCGCTGTGGTCCGACCGCACCGTTAGCCGCTGTTTCCTTCAGCAGGTTCTTGAGGGCCCCCGGAGCTTCCTTTAGCCGGACGACGACCTCACCCCTACTGAGTGGCCTCTCGCCACTTGGATGTAACGAACTCAGCAGGGGGCTAGAAGCGCCTGGAGCTCAGCGCAGGAAGTTTCGAGAACCTTAACTCTCTCGCCGAAGACGGCGTACTACGCCAGAGTTTTGACCTTATAATCTGCAAGGCAAAGCGTTAGAGAGGATAGTAAAGGATCAAGCAAAGACTAGTTGACAGCTACACCTTCAAAATCCTTCTCCAGCTTCACTCGGGAATCTTCCACGGCTTTAAGTTTTCCTTCGAGCCATGAGAGCGAATCGAAGTGGAGCAAACACAAGAAATCGGCAAGATAGTCAACTAAGCAAAAAACATGAAACAACCCAAGAGATAGCTACCTCGGAGAGAGCCGATGATATCCAGATTCTCCTGGTGCAGAGCATTTTGTTCTGTCCGCGTTGTCTGGAGTTTGGACCGAAGGGATTGCAGTTCGGCCGTATACTCGGCTTTGATGCGTGCTAGGTCGGCCAAGTACTCCTGGCGCGTCCGGATTTCAGGGAGCATCCTTTGAATGTACTCGGACCTTCGCTCGAAGCGCTCCCCTATTTTCTATAATCATCATAGCAAAAGGTAAACGCGTGGACGAAGGGCGGAAGCAGGGACACAGCGGTCTTGGAGGAATGCTCACCTGGGCGGCATGCGCACAAGCCTTGGCATGGATGAAAAAGTCATCCCTCTCTCTCTGCTCTTCCTCCGGGTCGTTCAAAAGCTTCAAACCCTCATCATCGGCAAAGGTTGTATCTGTTATTAGCCAAGGGCGAGCAGGGGCTGGCGGGACTCGGTGTACCTCTTCAACCTTAGGGGACGAGCAGGAGGCCGGCTCAGGAGCAACGGGATCTGTCGTAGGGGCAACACGAACAGGAGACGGCGCCAGGGGACTAGGAGACACTTCGGCGCCCTCAGAAGCAGTTTCCCCTGTCGAAGTATGAACTCCGGGAGGTCCAACCTCAGCAGGGCCCCCAGGCGAAGACCCGACGGGCGTATCAAGTGAAGGGTCCCTGTGAAGAAGAATCGTCAGCAAGACCGAAGAATAAAAATGGAGTCAACGGAGTAACGGACCTGTTGGATTTCCTCATTCTCATCGGGGGCTTCTTGGGAATAGCTGGCCCACCCCCGGAAGAACCACTCGGACCGCCGCTGACTGGTGCTCCAGGCTTCTCTGGACAACCCGCCAGAACTCGCGCAGGTGGATCTTGGATTTTGGGACCGCCAACCGGACATCGGGGGGCCACGAGGTCATCAGACAGTATCTTCTTTCCCTTCTTTGCAGCAGGGCCCCCTGCTGGAGACCGCGCCCGACGCTTCAGAGAACATCCTGGGCGAGGAGGCATTTCTGGAAAGGGAGGAACACTGAAGAATGCGATGCGATCCTGAAGATGAAGATCAAGAATTAGCAAAACTTCAAAGAACGAAGAAACACAAAATTCCCAATAAAAACGCCTACCGCAGGAGGGGGGCGTGATATGTCGAAAGATTTCGGGCACTTGACAGATAATATGTCGATGCTCGAGATAAATTGTTCTCCAGCCCTGGCGCATAACCTCTCCCTTGGCAAATCGTCGGGCCGTTCCCGGGTCGGGTCACTTTGTCCCCTATAAGCGGATCCCAGATGAACTCGCTCCTTCAGGGGCTGCACCCGGCGGGCGATGAAGTGGAGGGCCAAACCCACTCCTGTAAGCCCACTATCTTTCAGCTTTTCGATCAGTGCCAAGAGTTCAGACACTTGATCCATGTCGGAAGAAGCAGGGGTGGAACCCCAGGAAATAGACATTGAGGGACGGCGCCCAGTGAACGGAGGCAGAGACAAATCGGGGTTGGCATAGTAAAACCATTCCCTATGCCAGCCCTTGTTGGAGGTCTTGACAGGAATGGCAAAGTAATTCTTCTTCAAACCTTCCCGCAGCTGGAATCCAGCGCCCCCGATAACCTTGGGGTCATTTTTGGAGGGATAGGGCTTCAGGAGATAAAGGTGACGAAAGAAGTCGAAATGGGGGCTAATGCCCAGAAAAGCTTCACAAAGGTGGACAAAGAGGGAAATTTGGAGGACTGAATTGAGGTTTAGATTCACCAATTCGATTTCATAAAAGAAAAGAAGGTCACAAGGAAAGAACTGATCGGAAGACCAAGGCGCGGTGGAAAAGGATTCGAAAACCACCACCTCCTGAGCAGGAGTCGGGACGGATTCACCGTGGCCGGGCGTATGGAGATCGAGGGCGGATCGAGCAAGATCCCGTCTACCATGGATTTCGACTTCTCCTCTGTCGTTGTCGAGGTCGCCCAATCTTGTGGTGAAGGCGGAGGAGTAGAAGAAGACATTGTTGCAAAAAGATTGACAGCGACTCGAGAAGGCAAGAACAAAGCAAAGGTTAACCTTGGTGGCGAGAGTTCGGGAAGGCGAGAAGGAGAAAGGAGAAAAGCTGGCGGAAAGATGAATCTGTCGGGCGTCGACGACCTAGTTTTTAAAGAGAGAACAAGAAGGTCTCTGCGAATCGGCGGGAAAAAGTCATAAACGTCTCATCCTTTCAGATTCCTCATAAATGATTTACAGGCCCGTCGCCTCGACTTACGGGGCTTGACAGAATTTGACCGGATCGCGTCGAGGCCACGTCGCCCCCATGATGGGGCTCGTTTCCCACTTACCGTATTAAACGGGATGTGGATGGTCTTCAACTTGAATAAAAACTTGTTTTCTTACGGTACGCCCCACGTTGGGCCTTTGGGTGGTTACCGCATGACGGAATCATGTACCGTAAGATTGAGCCCAAATGGGCACAGATCCAAGGGCATGCTCCACGAGGGCCGAGAATGCTGTGCGTCGTTTTAAACGAGTACGGACGCCCTTCGGATCTAAATGCGATATGCTCCAAGAGAGCTTAAGCTGAGTCCGACATCAGTCGGGAAAGGGTATCACTCGGCCAAGAGCCGTCAAAAGTAATATGCTCCAAGAGATCCTAAGCTGAATCTGACATCAGTCGGGAAAGGGTATCACTCGGCCATGAGTCGTCTAAACGTGATACGCTCCAAGAGAGCCTAAGCCGCTTCCGGTATTAACCGGGAAAAGATATCACTCGGCCAAAAGCCATATGAAATCATGATACGCTCAAAGAGAGCTAGGCCGTGCTCTTAGGATATGGGTATCATTCGGCCATGAGCCAGGATAACCTCGTTACGTCCCAAGTTGGACTAAAAACTATATCTCGCAACAGTCGGATATGGGGATCGCTCGGCCAAGTGCAACGATGCGCTCTAAGTCGAGCCTAAGCTATGTCTAGCGGCAGATGGACACCTCCTTTCAGGTTCAAGCAACACCCAAGATCCAAGACGCCCTAGAACGAGACTAATACACAGTCAAGGGACAGACGAGAAATTCTTCTACAGAAGGTATTTCTTTATTATGTACAAAAATTCCCCAGGCATTACGCCTAGGAAACTATATGTTGCAGGAGAACTACGCCTCCCGCGGAGCGCTCGGCCGAGCGCCTCGGTGAGGGGATCCCTAGCCCTGCTAAGGGCGGGCACGACCTCAAGGAAAGTGCTGATTGCCTCGCGGTCACATTGCTTCGCCTCTTCCTCCAGCAGCGCTTCGAAAACTCGATCAAATTCCTCCTAACGCTTAACTAGCCTGGGGTTGTCCTTCGCTTGATGATACCATCGAGGCATGATGAGGACAAAAGCTTGAAGCAAAAGAATGGAGGGCAGAAAGCGAAGAGATACATTTTGAAGCGTTGGTACGCCTTTTATAGCCAATTCAAACGAAATCGAAGTAAGCGCCGGGATATTAAGCGTCGGAAGCTGAAGAGATTTGGTGTTAATGCAACTTCAAAAGACGAAGAGTTTTTCCAGCTGAATAAGTTGGTACAGAAAAACAAGGCAACCTCGAAGACTGCCCGATGACTGTCAAGCGATAAAAATTAAAGCCTTCGGGCGGGAAAAGTATCGAATCTACGTTTGTGACATGATAAGAAGTCCGTAAGGCTGCTCACAAATAAATCAGCTCGGTAAAAGATTTGCGCTTAAGAAAAGCAAAGGATGGAATTTAAGATCGAGTTCTTCATAATTCGCCTGTTGCAAATGGAAGGTTTTTTTCGATTGGATAAGGAAACCAGTCGGGATTACAGGCAGGGAGCTCTGAGTAAAGCAGTCGGATCATGAAGCACTCGGGGGCTGCTGTGGGATGTAGATTCCAGGGTACCCTCAGGAAAGGCCCAAGATGAAGGCCCAGAAGATATGCTTCACATCAAGCTTCTTAACCGTACAGAAAAGGATATATCATAACGGAAGTCGAACTTGTGATTAGAAATGATAGATACAGTTGCAATCCGAGTCATTAGAAGGATAGATAAAGATGTAAACTCTGTCCTAAAATTGACTAGAATCTTGTAACCGATCGGAATCTCCAAACCGATCAGGACTTTGTAAGCCACCCCACACCCGCTATATAAGGGAGAGGGAGGGCAACAACATAGGGATCCGATCATCCAAGCATAGAGCAATCAAGCCATAGAGCATAGAACACCTCATATTGCCCAGAGCATATTGTGCTTTGAGCAACCTCAGATCCAAGAGATCCTGATGAGGACATCACTACTACGGATATGACCACATTTGGTTGTGCCTACTCCAACACATCATCCACGGGCCAAGAAGAGAGAGAGATCAAATCCATCACGTTCTGGAATCCAATTCGGCCTCCTGAGACAGCACCTACTTAAAACGGCCATAACTTTTGATCCAGAAGGGTGTTCGGGGCACATGAGTACTTGATTGAAAGCTTTCGTCGCCCTCTTTCCAATGGATCCAGTCTCACCTTCAAATTCCTTCTGAACTGTCCGGACACTACAAAACAAGTCACATCACTTTTCCAGTCCGAGTCAGAGTGGGCCTTGGGCCTTGTAATCGAATTGTATTTGGTTTCCTAGGGTTTTGAATGACCACCTCCTCTTGTTATCTCATAAATAACCAGCCGCAACCCCATCTAGGGTTTTGGGTTTTGTTTGATTAGTTTAGCCAAGTGCAAACTTTGCGTCTTGAGTTGTCTTTGGACAGCCACCTTGTCAAGACCTTCAATAGAACCCCACCTTATTTTGGCCTTCAATTCTTATTTGCAATTTCAGATTGCTTTTACCATTGTTCTTGCTTGTTCTTCGGTTGCTTGCAGGAATTGAACCTCGTGTTCAGGTTGATCGTGCCCACGGCAAGATCAATAACACTCCGGAGTTGGTTTAGCGATTGCTAAGGCGTATCGTCGTCGTACGTTGTAGTCGGATCGTCAAAGTCGATTCCACCAAATCGATAGTTATCGCTCTCATCGAAAGATCGGGACACAACTTCACATCAGGTGGTATCAGAGCGCCAAGTTGCTCGGTGAGAGATTCTATACTGTAGATTAGTTTTTGTTTTCTGTCCTAAATTGAAAATTACTCCACAAAAATTTAACCTTTAGATTCAATCTGGTATTTTAGTTAGTTTTGTTAGGTTTTGATCCATTAGAGTCCTTGTTTTAGTTGCTGATCGTTTTTCCTTCGCGTAGCTTTTCTTTCAATCTGTCCAGTATTTTGTTTTGTTCATAACTTTCGCATACGAGCTCGGATTCTAGTGTTTTTGTACTTTCCTAAAACCTGGGAACAATATCTACAAAAACCTAGTTGGGCATGAACTCTATTTCTGGAGCTAAATCTGTTTAATCTGGATATCAAATTTGTTGAAGCAAGTTGTACTTCCAATCCAGATCGGTTCGGTATTTTGATCATAATTCTCACGTCCGAACTCCGTTTGGGAAGTTTTTATACTTTCCTGAATCCTTGAAGAGTCCTCTACAAAAACGTTTTTGGGTGTCCTTTGTGATTCGGACTCCTTAAAACCGAATTTGATTTGGAATCGGAATCAGTCTCGCAGGCTGAAATTGGGGGTTTTCTGTGCAGTTCGGTTTTTGAGCCATAACTTCCACCCCCGAGCTCCAAATTGCATGTTCTTGTACTCTTTTGAAAGCTGAGGACATAATCTTGAATTCTTTCCATAGTGAACCTTCCAAATTCGGTCGTTTTGAAGCATTAATCTTGGTGACAATTCTGCTGCCCTAGGAACTTTGAATTTGGGTATCTTGCTTCAATTCGTGTTCTAGTTTTGTTCCTTTGAGTTGGTTGAGTCCAGTAGCATCCATAATCCATAAAACTCCAAAAATATCAGTATACATACCTTTGTTAACCAATTCATCCTTTGCGAATACTTTGATCCCAATTGAGACTAGCTATTTGATATTGCTTAGGGCTGCTCTACTTGATATATTGCATAATCTTGAATTATCATATCACACTGTCTTGTGACATTGAGTTGGGGATTCCAAAACTTTGCTCATACTAGTGTTGGCCGAAAGTCACAAAAAAAGAAAAGAAAAAAAAACATAATAGTGGCCGACAGCACTACATTGAGCGAAACCCTAATTTGTGTTCATTATTTTCCAGATTGTGCAATTGTATTAATTAGTGGGCAATCTTGTGCCCTTTTTTTACATTCTTGAAGCAATAAGTTAGTGTCTCTCTACGACTTGTGCAATAGAGCTTTCGGTGCCTCACTTATATTTTATAGCTCATTTCTTGATTGCATAAGTTCCATCATCTTTGCGCGTGAGTTGCCTTGAAATTCGCTTAAATCTTTGAGATCGGCAACTAGGACTTGTGATTTCTATTTTGGGTCCTTACTTGTCATTACAATAACTAGAATTATCAGATTGCATAGGAAATAAGTATAGCCTACCAAGCTCCACATATTTTACCTTGTACGTTTGTTCGGTCCCTTGCAATCGCTTTATCCAAGCTTCAAGAACTTTTGACACCGCCAACGGCCGACAACTCTGCTGCACGGTAAGAACTTGTAAGAGCTTTGGTTAAGGCTTGAGAGTTGAGCGACTTTTCTCCACTTCCTAGTAGTTGATTGGGAATTACATAAACCTTTGTCTTTCCTTTATGCTACTAACCATGTCGGTGACAAGAGTTCATCGCATCATTCTCCACGCACGAAGGGCAATGTACAACTCACTAATGAGCAAATATCGCTGCAAGAAGACCTTTTCGGTCCATCGAGACTGCTCAGGAGTTGCTAACACTACCCTAGCTACTATTTTGTCTAGACTTGATGATATGCTTGCACCGCTGTCCTGGAACTTCCGGTCCTCCGCCTCGTCTCCTAAGCAACAACAATGGTGTACTACGTGCACAACGGGTTCCCATTGCTGCCCGACTTCCCAGCATGGACGCTGTTGCATCGGTCGCCCCACCACACATCGCCACGGGTTCATCCGCGATGATGAACAAGGTAAAATCAAGTTTGAGTTGCCTCCTTTTGGTGGAAAGTTCGATCCTAATGCATATATTAATTGGGAGATAGCGGTAGATAAAGAATTTGCAAACTATGACTTATCGAAAACCAAAAGATTAGTGCCGCATTAAAGTGTTAACGTCGGATCACGATATATTGGTGGAAGCATATATCTAGACATGATAAAGACCCTAAAACTTGGAATGCAATGAAAAGACTTATGAGAAATGATTATGTTCCTGAATATGTTGCTAAATATTTGCTTACTAAACTTCAATGCTTAAAACAAGGTGCTAAAACTGTTATAGAATACTTTCATGATTTGCAAAATTGTTTGTTGCGTTGTGGTTTACAAGAATGTGAGGAAGCTCTTGAGCTTAGGTTCATACGTGGACTTAATCATGAAATTCAGGATGTTCTTGTTGATGAAACATATAGTTGTCTTTCGAATTGATTGAATGTGCTTTTAGAGTGAAAACATGCTTACTGAATCTTTGAAAGAGCCTTTAGCTTTATTTGAGGTGCCCATTGTTGCACCTTCTGTTGTAGCTAACATTTTGCAGAAAAGTGAGCACCATCGGGAGAAAGATGAAGAAGAAAATGTGAAAAAAGTGGAGATATTTGCTGCTCCATACGTATGTGAAGAGTTGGAAATTGAAGTTGCACCTACAACCACGGAGAATGATTTAGAAGGTAATGTCAAAGGTATGGACTGTATATATGGTGAAAATCATTTTGAAGAGACAAAACTGTCCATGAATCGTGCTATCGTAGAGCAACTATTAATGGAACCCATTGTTGATTTTGTTGCTATTCCTAGTGATAAAGAAGAGTTGTGTCATAATGCTTCACTTATATCCATGCTCGTCCTGGATATGATCAACGCTATATCAATTTGGCGACACTTCACGGCATCCTCTGTATCATCTACATCTACTAGGATGGCTTTCCTTCACAGGGGGGAGGAAGCGTCTAAGAGTGCAAGCTTTCAACATGCCTTTATATGCTGGAAAGAAATATTGAGCTTTGTGGAGGATGACCTGAACATGAGAATACTTTTTGTTGAGGTCAAGCTAAAAGCTGAGCATGAGTCGAGGACGACTCAAATTCAAGAAAGGGAGGATGATGAGGACATCACTACTACGGATATGACCACATTTGGTTGTGCCTACTCCAACACATCATCCACGGGCCAAGAAGAGAGAGAGAGATCAAATCCATCACGTTCTGGAATCCAATTCGGCCTCCTGAGATAGCACCAACTTAAAATGGCCATAACTTTTGATCCAGAAAGGTGTTCGGGGCACATGAGTACTTGATTGAAAGCTTGCGTCGCCCTCTTTCCAATGGATCCAGTCTCACCTTCAAATTCCTTCTGAACTGTTCGGAAAATACAAAACAAGTCACGTCACTTTTCCAGTCCGAGTCAGAGTGGGCCTTGGGCCTTGTAATCGAATTGTATTTGGTTTCCTAGGGTTTTGAATGACCACCTCCTCTTGTTATCTCATAAATAACCAGCCGCAAACCCATCTAGGGTTTTGGGTTTTGTTTGATTAGTTTAGCCAAGTGCAAACTTTGCGTCTTCGAGTTGTGCTGGACAGCCACCTTGTCAAGACCTTCAATAGAACCCCACCTTATTTTGGCCTTCAATTCTTATTTGCAATTTCAGATTGCTTTTACCATTGTTCTTGCTTGTTCTTCGGTTGCTTGTAGGAATTGAACCTCGTGTTCAGGTTGATCGTGCCCACGGCAAGATCAATAACACTCCGGAGTTGGTTTAGCGATTGCTAAGGCGCATCGTCGTTGTACGTTGTAGTCGGATCGTCAAAGTCGATTCCACCAAATCGATAGTTATCGCTCTCATCGAAAGATCGGGACACAACTTCACATCAGATCCATATAATCCCAGCACACAGGATTAGGGTATTATCTCCTCCGCGAGAGCCTGAACCTGTATAAACCCCTTGTCTTGTGTGACCATCGAGTTTGAGATCGAGCGCCTACCCCATAAATTCATTGCCGACTACAAAAGTCGACAGGAACCGTCGTGACTAATATTTAACACCGACTCGAACGGATTTGAAACGTATGCCAAAATGAGTTAGGGCATATATGAAATCCATTCGAGGTATTGGCACTTAGTTCAATTATGTGACTTTTTTCGTACGCTTGGAGTTTGCAATGCCAATTGGCACCCTTCGTGAGAAATATTTAACACCAACTCGGACAGATTCGAAACGCATGCTGAAATTAGCTAAGGCGCATATGAAGTCCATTACGGTTGTTTGACACTCTGTTTCATTATGTGACTTTATTTTATACGCATGGAGTATATAGTGCCTATTTGGACCCATCGTGAGGAATTTTAAACAAGGACTCGGACGGATTCCAAACGCATGTCAAAATGTGCTAGGGCGCATATGAAGTCTATTCGGGATGTTTGGCACTCAGTTTCATTCTGTGATTTTTTCGTACGCATCGAATCTATAATGCCAATTATGACCCATCGTGACGAATATATAACACCATCTCGAACGGATTCGAAATGCATGCTGAAAGAAGTTAGGGCACATAAGAAGTCCATTCGGTGTGTTTGACACTCAGTTTCATTTAGTGACATTTTTTCGTACGCTTAGAGTCTATTGTGCCTATTTGAACAAGTCGTGAGGAATATTTAACACCGGCTCGGAAGGATTCGAAATGCTTGCCGAAATGAGCTATGACACATATGACGTCCATTGGGGGAGTTTGGCACAGAGTTCCATTATGTGACATTTTTTTGTAAGCATGTAGTTTTTTTGTGCCAATTGGAACCCCTCGTGAGGAATACTTAACGCCAGCTCGGACGGAATCGAAACGCATACCAAAATGTGCTATGGTGCATAAGAAGCAAATTTGAAGTGTTTGAAACATGGTTTCATTATGTGATATTTTTTTGTACGCATGTTGTCTAAATTGCCTATTTGGACTGTCGTAAGGAATATTTAACAACGACTCAGAAGGATTCGAAATGCATGCTGAAATGAACTAGAGCGCATCTGAAGTCCATTCGGGGTGTTTGGCATTGAGTTTGATTATGTGACTTTTTTTGGTACACATTGAGTCTACAGTACCAATTTGGACCCATCGTGAGGAATTTTTAACACCGACTCGGACGAATTCGAAACGCTTACTGAAATGAGCTAGGGTGCATATGAAGCCCATTCGAGATGTTTGGCACTCAGTTTCAACAGATGACTTTTTTTGTATGGATGGAGCCTATAGTGTCTATTTGGACCCGTTGTGAGGTATATTTAACATCGATTCTGACGGATTTGAAACGAATGCCGAAATGAAATACGGCACATATGAAGTCCATTCAGGGTGTTTCGCACTCAGTTTCATTATATGACTTTTTTTCTAAGCATTGAGCCAACAGTGCCTATTTGGACCCATCTTGAGTAATATTTAACACTGAATCGAACAAATTTGAAATGTATCCTGAAATGAGCTTGGGCGCATATGAAGTCCATTCGGAGTGTTTGGCACTCAGTTTCATTATGTGGCTTTTTTCGTATGCATGGAGTCTATAGTGCCAATTGGGACCCGTCGTGATGAATATTTTACATCGACTTGGATAGATTCGAAACGCATGCCGAAATGAGCTAAGGCGCATATGAAGTTCATTCATACGGAAAAAGTCACATGATGAAACTGAGTCAGTGTTAAATATTCCTCACGTGTTTCGAATCCGCCCGAGTCGATGTTAAATTTTACTCACTATGAGTGTCAAATGGCATTGTAGACTCGATGCTTACGAAAAAAGTCACATAATGAAACTGAGTGCCAAACACTCCGAATGGATTTCATATGCACCCTAACTCGTTTCGACAAGTGTTTTGAATCCGTCCAATTCAGCGTTAAATATTCCACACGACGGGTCCTAGTGGCACCGTAGACTCAATGCGTACGAGAAAAAGTCACATAACGAAAAAGAGTGCCAAGCCCACCGAATGGACTTCATATGCATGCTAGCTTATTTTGGCAAGGGTTTCGAATCCGAGCGAGTCAGTGTCAAATATTCCTCATAACGGGTCCCAATTGGCACCGTTCTACTCCATGCGTAAGAAAAAATGTCACAATATGAAACTGAGTGCCAAACACACACAATGGACTTCATATGTGTCCTAGCTTATTTAAGCATGCTTTTCAAATTCGTCCTAGTAGGTGTTAAATATTCCTTACGACGTATGTCAATTGGCACAGTAGACTCATTGCATACGAAAAATGTCAAATAATTAAACTGAGTGCCAAACACCCCGAATGGACTACATATGTGCCCAAGCTCATTTTGGCATGCGTTTCGAATCCGTCCGAGTTGGTGCTAAATATTTCTCACGATGGATCCCAATTGGCAATTTAGACTCTATGCGTACAAAAAAAGTCACATAATGAAACTGAGTGCTAAACACCCCGAATGGACAACATATGCGTCCTATCTCATTTTGGCATGCATTTCGAATATGTCTGAGTCGGTGTTAAATATTCCTAACGAAGACTACCAATTGGCACTATAGACTCCGTGCGTACGAAAAAAACTACCATAATGAAATTGTTTGCCAAACAGCCGAAATGGACTTCATATATGCCCAAGCTCATTTCAGCATGTGTACCGAATCCATCCAAGTCGGTGTTAAATATTCCTCATGATGGTTGCCAATTGGCACTGTAGAGTACATACGTACGAAAAAAAGTCACATAATGAAACTAAGTACCAAACAACCCGAATGGACTTCTATTGCGCCCTAGCTCATTCCGTAATGTGTTTCGAATCCATCCGAGTTTGTGTTAAATATACCCCATGATAGGTGTCAATTGGCACTGTAAACTCCATGCGTATGAAAAAAGTCACATAATGAAACTAAGTGACAAACACGCCAAATTGGGTCCACAGGAGCCAATTGGCACTCTAAACTCCATGCGTACGAAAAAAGTCACATAATAAAACTGAAGGACCGAGATGGCGAACAGAGGGGGGGGGGTGAATGGTCGCAAATAAAAATTCCCCCAAAATACTCCAACAAAAACCTCAACAAGATCGCTCAAAGGAAATTGTGAAAAACCCGAAAAACTAGACAACTATGTGTACCCCAAGCTTGTATGGATAAGTACCATAAAATATGTGGGGATTTTTGAGTCACAATCCTGGTTGTCTAGTGTCCAAGATAAAGAGGAATCAATTCAAACTCTTGCTTTTAGAAAGGACATCAATTCAAATCACAAAAGTCACTTTCAGAGAAGCAAAAGCAGAATTTCCAGAACTTGTCCTCAATTTGCACAGGAGGTTGGTGGGTTTATGCAGCTCAAAAAATTCTGATAATTTTTTTCCCTATGAGAATCAGAGTCGTGAAGAACTCCACCAAATTTCTCCTCAAAAAGCCTTACAGAGAAAACAGAAAAAATCTAAGAACACAGTATGCTCAAGAACTTCGAGCAGAAAGTTTGGGGCTCGGTTTTCACCTCATGGCGCCAAACGGTGCAACAAGTGAACTCCAAAATTTTTCTGAAGGTGTATATCAGAGTCCCGCACCTCATACAACAAGAATCACTCAAAAAGGAATTTTCTATATTTTTACAAAAATCAAACACTGACTGCTGCGCAAAGAACAAGTTCTGAACAAAGTTGGAACTTGAAAGAAAAGATGTTCTCTACTCAATCCAAGAGTGCAAAAGAGATGTAAAACCATATGAACACACTCAAAACATCCAAGATCAGCAGCATTTAGAAGGAGGGGAGGCAACTCCAAATTACTTGAAAGTAAATTGCGGGAATGTAATTGCGGGAAAGTAAATGCTGAATTTAAATTGCGTAAAGTAAAGACATAATGTAAATGCGCAAAATAAATTCAGAGGTGGATGGATAAAACTTTCATTTCTGGAAGAGGAGGTTACAAAGCCTCACATTCATGTGGGCAAAGCTCAAATGAGCATCAAAAACCTCAACACCTTCAAGGGAAGGAGGCTACCCCTCCACCCCTATTTATACTACTCTTGGGCCACCTACCACCCTTGGATGAGTCCCTCAACCCTAGAGCACTCATCTAAGGGCTAGGATTAACCCACACACACAGCCATGCAAGGGCTAACCCAAAACCCACACACATACCGGGTTTTCTTGCACGGTTTTCAAAGCATACTACCTAGACCCGCTAACCTATCAACTAGACCTCAATCCGACGGCCCTCATTGATCCACGCGGCATCTAGCTAGCATAAACTCCTTTCCTTGTCTTCTTGACTTGCCCGGACTTCATCTCCGATCATCTTCCGGCGATCTCCCAACCGTCTGGACCTCCGACGCTCCTCGCCTAGTCCCGATCATCCTTCGCCTCACCATGACCTAGCACCGTCGCCCTGCAACCATCAAAAACAAGGAAACTCCTCACATAGCAATGCCCACAAAGATGTGCAATAAATCATCCAACTCATCACTACCGCGTCCATACGACCGGTACTGCCACTCCTGGCAGAGACAACTCAAATTGCTTCATTTTGAAAATCAATCCAAATCAAACTCAAACTTGAGCACACCTTGCTCAAATAAAGTCAAATACTCATCACAAACATGGATGGACCTCCACATGTTCCTTCAAAAACTGAGTGCCAAACACTCTGAATTGACTTCATATGCACCCTAGCTCATTTCAGCATGCGTTTCGAATCCGTCCGAGTTGGTGTTAAATATTCCTCACGACGGGTCTTAATTGGCACTACAGACTCCATGTGTACAAAAAAAATCACAAAATGAAACTGGATGCTAAACTCCTGGAATCAAATTCTTATGTGCCAGATGTAACACCCCGGCGCCCGCGTGCCCCGAATGTTACACCAACAACCATCAAATACTACCAAATTACTAAAAATTTGAGCATGGCCTCTACGCAATTAGAACAAAACAGTACAACAAGAATGCTAGCAACTATGACATAACCATTCAAGCATAAAGAATAAGGAAGAGCAAATACCACATATATCAACCATGATAATGAGTGTGGAGCAAAAAAAAGCAATAACCACACAATATGATCACAACATCACCATAAACACACGAACAATTTAAGATACAAGAACTTAACAAAATATAACCACTAGGCAACCATACACTCCATACAGGGTTATACGATCACTAGCGAAACAAAATACATCGCCTTTTAACTACTCAGAGATCTATAGTAAGTGATAACATGTGAGTGAAGTAGTGCTAAGCCCTCTCCCAAAAATGCCGCTTGGGGGTACCTAAAATAAAAACATCACAAAATAAGTGTGAGTTCATACAACTCAGCAAAGTGTATCATACTATTACAATTAGCTTAAAACAAGATATTAGAGCAATTCAATATGATAAGACCTTATCACATAAGAACAACATCATAACTTAACATTCTTTACTCTATAATCATGCAACGCACATGCATGCTTATAATGCACACTTTCATAGCAAATACCCATATTGTTGAGTGCACACCTGATGAGGACATCACTACTACAGATATGACCACACTTGGTTGTGCTAACTCCAACACATCATCCACAGGCCAAGAAGAGAGAGATATCAAATCCATCACGTTCTGGAATCCAATTCGGCCTCCTGGGACAGCACCAACTTCAAATATGAATAACTTTTCCATACGGACTCCGATTTGGGTGAAATTGCACTTGATTGAAAGCTTACAACGAGATCTTTCCAATGGATCTAATCTTAGGCACAGATTCATTGTAGATCGGCCTGAATCATTAAAACAATGTACTACAATACTGTTTTGAGTTGTTTCGGGCCTTCTAAGTGTGTTGGGGCCTAAGCCCAAGTTGTGTGCACCCCCCTTGCTGCACACAACCCTAGGACAACCCTCTCACATCCCTCCCTCTCATATATTCAGTAGCCGCCGCTTTAGACACTTGGGTTTTGTTTGATTAGTTTAGCCAAGTGCAAACTTTGTTTCTTCAAGTTGTGCTGGACAGCCACCTTGTCAAGATCCTCAATAGAACCCCACTTTGATTTTGCCTTCCATTCTTATTTGCAATTTCAGATTGCTTTTACTATTGTTCTTGCTTGTTCTTCGGTTGCTTGCATGAATTGAACCTCGTGTTCAGGTTGATCGCGCCTACGGCAAGATCAATAACACTCCGGAGTTTGTTTAGCGATTGCTAAGGCGCATCGTCATCGTACGTTGTAGTTGGATCGTCAAAGTCGGTTCCACCAAATCGATAGTTATCGCTCTCACCGAAAGATCGGGACAAAACTTCACATCGGGTGGTATCAGAGGTTCAAGTTGCTCGGTGAGAGATTGTGTACCGTAGATTAGTTTTTGTTTTCTGTCGTAAATTGAAAATTACTCCACAAAAATTCAACCTTTAGATTCAATCTGGTATTTTAGTGAGTTTTGTTAGGTTTTGATCCATTAGTGTCCTTGTTTTAGTTGCTGATCGTTTTTCCTTCGCGTAGCTTTTCTTTTAATCTGTCCAATACTTTGTTTTATTCATAACTTTCATATACAAGCTCGGATTCTAGTGTTTTTGCACTTTCCTAAAACCTGGGAACGATCTCTAGAAAAACCTAGTTGGGCATGGACTCTAATTCTGGAGCCAAATCTGTTTAATCTGGATGTCAAAGTTGTTGATGCAAGTTGTACTTCCAATCCAGATCGGTTCAGTATTTTGATCATAATTCTCACGTACGAACTCCGATTAAGAATTTTTTTATACTTTCCTGAATCCTTGAAGAGTCCTCTACAAAAACGTTTTTGGGTGTCCTTTTTGATTCGGACTCCTTCAAACCGAATTTGATTCGGATTCGGAATCGGTCGCATAGGCTGAAATTGGGGGTATTCTGTGGTGTTCGGTTTTGAGCCATAACTTTCACACCCGAGATCCAAATTGCATGTTTTTGTACTCTTTTGAAAGCTGAGGACATAAGCTTCAATTCTTTCCATAGTGATCCTTCTAAATTCTGTCGTTTTGAAACTTTAATCTAGGCGACAATTCTGCTACCCTAGAAACATTGAATTTGGGTATCTTGCTTCAATTCGTGTTCTAGCTTTGTTCATTTGAGTTGGTTGAGTCCAGTAGCATCTACAATCCATAAAACCCAAAAAATATCAGTACACATACCTTTGGGAACCAATTCATCCTTTGCGAACACTTTGATCCCAATTGAGACTAGCTATTTCATATTGCTTAGGGATGCTCTATTTGATACATTGCATAATCTTGATTTATCATACCATACTATCTTGTGACAACATGTTAGGGTTTCCAAAACTTTCCTCATACTAGTGTTGGTCACAAGTCACCAAAAGAAAGAAGAGAGAAAGAAAGAGCCAAAAGGCCAAAAAAAAGAAAAGAAAACATAATAGTGGCCGGCAGCACTACATTGAGCAAAACCCTAATTTAAGTTCATTATTTTTCAGATTGTGCAATTGTATTAATTAGTGAGTAATCTTGTGCCCTTTTACCTTTTCTGAAGCAATTAGCTAGTGTCTCTCCATAACTTATGCAACACGAGCTTTGGTGCTGAAAATTTTCTTATTTAGCTCATTCCATTGGTTGCATTAAGTTACATCATCTTTGTGCGCGAGTTACCTTGAAATTCGCTTATATCTTTGAGATCGACAACTAGGACTTGTGAATTCTAGTTTGGGTCATTACTTAACATTACAATAACTAGAATTATCAGATTGTATAGGAAAAAGTATAGCCTACCCAGCCCCACATATTCTACGCTTGTACGTTTGTTCGGTCCCTTGGCAATCGCTTTATCCAAGCTTGGGAGAACTTTTGACACCGTCAACGGCCGGCAACTACTGCAGCACGGTAAGAACTTGTAAGAGCTTTGGTTAAAGGCTTGAGAGTTGAGCGACTTTTCTCCACTTCCTAGTAGTTGATAGGGAATTACATAAACCTTTGTGTTTCCCTTTTTGCTACTAACCATGTCAGGTGACAAGAGTTCACTGCATCATTCTTCACGCACGAAGGGCAATGTACAACTCACCATTGAGCGAATGTCGCTGCAAGAAGACCGTCTCCGATCCATCGAGACTGCTCAGGGAGTTGCTAACACTACCCTTACTACTATTTTGTGTAGACTTGATGATATGCTTGCAGCTGCTGCCCCTGGAACTTCCAGTTCTCCGCCTCGTCTCCTAAGCAACAACAATGGTGTACTACATGCACAACAGGTTCCCATTGCTGCCTGGCTTCCCAAAGATGGACCCACGCCTCGGTCGCCCCACCACACATCGCCATTGGTTCATCAACTGATGATGAACAAGGTAAAATCATGTTTGAATTGCCTACTTTTGGTGGAAAGTTCGATTCTAATGCATATATTAATTGGGAGATAGCGGTAGATAAAGAATTTGCAAACTATGACTTATCTGAAAACCAAAAGATTAGTGCCGTAGTTAAAGTGTTAACATCAGATGCAGTATATTGGTGGAAGCATATATCTAGACATGATAAAGACCCTAAAACTTGGAATGCCATGAAAAGACTTATGAGAAATGATTATGTTCCTGAATATGTTGTTGAATATTTGCTTACCAAAACTTCAACGCTTAAAACAAGGTTCTAAAACTGTTATAGAATACTTTCATGATTTGCAGAATTGTTTGTTGCGTTGTGGTTTACAAGAATGAGAAGAAGCTACTGATCTTAGATTCATATGTGGACTTAATCATGAAATTCACGATGTTCTTGTTGATGAAACATATAGTTGCCTTTCAGAATTGATTAAATGTGCTTGTAGAGCTGAAACATGTTTGCTGAATATTTGATAGAGCCTTTAGCTTCATTTGAGGTGCCCATTGTTGCACCTTCTATTGTAGCTAACATTTTGTAGAAAAGTGAGCACTATTGGGAGAAGGATGATGAAGAAAATGTGCCGAAAGAGGAGATCTTTGCTTCTCCATATGTATGTGAAGTGCTGGAAATTAAAGGTGCACCTACAACCACTGAAAATGATTTAGAAGGTAATGTCAAAGGTATGGACTGTATACATGGTGAAAATCATTTTGAAGAGACAAAACTGTCCATGAATCATGCTATCATAGAGCAACTATTAATGGAACCCATTGCTGATTTGGTTGCTATTCCTGGTGATAAAGAAGAGTTGTGTGATAATGCTTCACTTATATCCACACCACAACTAGTGAATGAACATGAAACAATTATATTTGAACTAAACACTTGCGCTGAACATAAACATGTTATTCACATTGCCAGTGAAGAAGATGAGCTTAAATTGATGTCTTCTTTAAATACTTTAGGTTACATTGAATTTGATATTCTGTGTGATCTAGATAGTTTCAAGGAGAAGATTTTTGTACATTCTGATTTGCCATGGTTATTGCGAAATACTTTTCATATTGTTGGCAAATATAATGATAAAGGAGAATACAAAGTGCATAGAGTATAATGATAAAGCCGAGCATTCAGAAGGATTTGTCATTACAGCAGTTTATAGGCCAGAACCAGGAAGTGTGGCACCCAGAGAAGACAATGCACCTGCGGCCTTGGCAATGATCTCTTGTACCTTGTCGACTACGTATTGGTCTTCCTTAGCATTTCCAGGTACAGGAGTCAACTTGGCCGACTGCTTCTTCACGTTGACTACAGCCATGGCGATGCCAAGTTTCTGCTCCTTGATGGATGACGAGGTCTTCTCTATGATTTATTGGCATTCTGAGATTTGCTTGTTAGTCTTGGCCAGTTCTTCTAGAAGAAACTTTTTCATCGACTCAACCTTCAGGATGGCTTCTTTAATGGTCTTGAGTGATTGGGCGTCAACATCAAACTTTTGCTTCTTCGCCTTTGCATCAGCAACTAGCTCGTCCAAAAGCTTTTGGTCAGCCTCTTGGGCTTCACGTTTGTTGCGACCCGAATATGCAAATCCGGACCCTCTATGTATACTGCACAAGTCTTGGATCACGCTAGTGCACATAGCACAACATAGATGAATACCACAATCATACACAGCAGAAACATTATGAAAGACATCTATGTTAATTAATACCTATTGAATGACCTTAGGGTCTACTTACATGACTATGCCTATTAAGGCTAAATAACAAATTAAACTACAGCGGAATGAAAACATAGATAAACCTCCCAGTATACCACAGGCAACTGACACGGCTCGCACCCGAAATATTTGTCGCCTTCTGGTACATCTCCTCCAGCATTGGTGTAGACTCCTCAACTGATGATATTGTTGTGGGCAAGGATGAGTACTTAAAGCACTCAACAAGTTGTGCACAGAATGCAACTCTAACATAGCTATATGCAAGGCTTATTCCAAAGAAATAGCTAATGTGGCTCTTTTGCAATAAGTAGCATTTATGAACAAATACGATAAATAGATTGTAAAGATAATAAAACAAATAACAGTAATAAATAATTTCAGCATTTCTCAAGTAAACCAAGTTTTTAATCCTAAATCAAGTTCCAACCTTCCATATGGCAATCCTGACGTCTCAACCAAGTTTCCATTTAATTAAACTAACCCTTAAGTGTAATTCTCAAGCATTGCTCAATGCTGCGAGCACGGCTATCTGAATAGATTTACACTCTGCAGAGGTTATGCACTTTATCCACACGACATCATCGTCTCTTGTTGCCAAGCTATTGACATACTTCCTTTGGGGTGTCGGTGGAGAGATCATGACAAAGCCATTACAAAGCTCTGCCTTAACCTAGTACTACCCGCTGAGGTTTCAACACTAAAGGGTTAAACCGCCACAACAAGGCCCCCCTCTTGCGCCATGTGAGTTGATCCGTGAACCTGGGACTCACACCACCGATAGTAGTACCAAAGCTAAAACATTGCAAATTACTCAGCTAGGCTGTCCTACACCAGACATGTGGTTGCATGATTGACTCAGGTCAAAGGCTTGCAAGGTTAAGTCCTTAAGATGATCAAGACAAGACTTTCACATACCCTCTACCCATCAGGCCCACCTTGGCATACTTGCCACTTGCCCCAATCTAAGTGATTACCACCCCAGTTGATTACCAAGCACCACGTGCCATCATCAAGTCAACATCGTTCCATGACATCCCTCGCCAGTACAAGTCAATCTCATCGTGTGACCACACATAACACACAAGTTCATTAACATGTTCCATATTCCGTTAGTCAAGATAAATCATTGATGATTCAACTACATGTGATGACGTGGCATGGCTAAGTAGCTAATACGGTCTAACCATCCCATGTTGATTTTAGTATTAACCAACTATAATGAACCAATCTAGGGTGACAATAGATCATGGCATACAAATAACAAGGTAGGGTATAGATCAAAAGGTATATTAACTAAGTCCCAATTTAAATTGAAACAATTGTATACTTGAAATAATATGGAATTGGGTAAAACAATATAGCAATTTTATAAACATGGGTTGAACATGATCAAAGCACAACTTGCCTTAGAAAAGCCTTTATTCTTGCTTAGGACCTTGGTCTTGAGTCGACGAATCTTCCTCGCATGAGTCGCACAATTCGATGTCTATGCGAAACGAGAGAGAACACCATTAAATAGATCTTAATTTTACCAATTTTTAGAAACTTGAATCATCTCAATCGGAGCTCGTATGAGGGAGAACGGGCTCTTGAAATATTCAACAATTCTAAAAATAAGAAAATTGGAAAATCAGAAATAAAACAAATTATTTTTAAATTGAAAAATCGCATTATTGCGTCATGCTGACGTCATCACTGACCCGAGTCGACCAGGATGCAACACGTGTCCCTCGATCCATGGACCTAGTCCACGAACCTCATCGGTCCACGATGCACCCCGTCCACATGGATCTGGGCCACTGACACGCGAGCCCCGCGTCACGGTGACTAAGCACCAGCACAATGCTATGCAGCCGCCACGCAACGAACACGTCGGCTTCTAATGCTAACGTAGCAGCCTCGTGGTAGACACGTGGCGCAGGAAGACCACTCCACGTAGGATGGTGGCGCTCTCGGCCTGATGGTTGCTGGCGACGAGAACAAAGGGCACCGCCAGGTAGATCTCAACGTCGTGCACACGATGGTGCAGTCGGCTTCTCACCTGTGTTGGTGATATGCCCTTGAGGCGATCATAAAGATGATTGTATCACGCCTTATGTTTATGGGACAATATAATTGTTTGCCCTTTGAATAAATATCGATTGGATTAATCAACAAGTAAGTAACTTGTTCGTGCAACTTTTTCCATATATTGATATTATTCAACTTATCTCTGATTAGTTATCATAATATAGGACGATTATGTTTCATAGATCAGCACATGTATTGATTAATGACCATGTTTCACGGGTCATAGAGATATGGAGATATCTAATCAATAATGTGGACACATATTAGAGAACATGCGTTGGATAGACCTATATGAGACACTGCAAGAATTGTTATATATATTCTTATGTGTCATCAGTTGGTCTCATGCATAGTGTATGTATGTTCCTTAGACCTCAGATCGTTATTGGTTTCCTAGATGTGTAATAATTTACTTAGGAGCTACCGACCGCTACTCTTTAACCAGGTAGTTATAAAGGAAGCTTTCTGGTTTACTATGAAACATGTTGAGGTACATGAATGATCAAGATGGAATTTGCTCCTCTTATATAACGGAGAGATATCTCTAGGCCCCTCGAGGTAGATGAATTAAGTAAGTGCATGGCCATGCCAGATGTGATTGAGAGTCAATCCAAATAAATTATTCCACTACGGTATGAGTGAAGAGATCGAGCTGTCATAGCATGACACGACTCTCGCCTTGAGATTGATCTGATATCGTGAAGCAAAGAAAACATGACATTATCACATTATAGTGGGTTCATCTGATGCTTTATGGATATTTGGGAATCGATATGTACAGCTAGGTACCGCTGTCGATTATCGATCGGAAAGGAGTTTTCGAGTCGTGTCCAAATATACATGAACCTACAGGGTCACACACTTAAAGGGTTGGAATACAGTGGTATGGATTGGATCCGTCACTAATGGGCCAAGTGGGCTATGTCCTTCAGTTGGGCTCTAATGTAAGGTTCCACCGCAGGGGAGGGGACGGCTATATAAAGGGAGTTCGTGGTTGCAATTGGAACGTGAGAGGGCGTAGCCACCGAAACCCTAGCTGTCTCTACTTGAGCCTTCCCGTGCGCGCTGGTGCTAGCACACCAACGCACGACGTTCTTTTCCCAAACGTGTGGACGCCAGTAGAGGTGTTGCTGCTACTGCGACACTGATTGGGACGATAGGCCACCGCACGAGGAAGATCAACCACTGCAACAGGATGCGCACTTTGTTGATTCGGGCTGCATCAACTTTATTCTGCTGCACTGCGCGTCTAGTGGTAATGATCCATGATCATTTATTTGCGTGGCTTTCTGGTTTATGAGGTAGAAATTTTAATTGTGTGCTAGTGTAGCCTACCCGTATCCCTTCAGTGGTATAAGAGCCATCTCGTTTAATTTATGATTTAGATGATCCGCATATGTGTGATGTGCGATAGTATTAGATTGGATCTACTGCTGATTTGGAATGATGACCTAGATCGGTTCATGAGATGAATCGGTTGTTAGTAATAGGTTCATGAGATCAATCGGGGTTTAGTTTCGGATTTAGGGTTTCATGATAGATCGATCTGTTCTGGTTGTATCGGCTGTACATGGCGGCATTGTTTGATCACCCTTACCGTCGGTTTCGCCATCGTGGTGAACAACGACGCTTAGTCGTATGGGTCCAATCAAGCAAAGGCGATTTTCAATGGAAAACGAGTCGATGAGATCGATTCAAAATTTGATTAATTTGATTAATCTAATGAAATTTTTCCATGGAAATATATGTTCCGAATACATGCCCAAAATTTTTGCTGGCCCCTCGACCCCCCTAGGTCGATACATTGGACACTTTGCATAACTTGTTTTTGCAGGATAATATATGAATAGTATGGCTCTCGTGTGTGTGATGCATGGTCATGACCTGCGTGTCATGAAAAATAGCCAAAGGCTACACATAATTGTATAACGGCCTGCGTGTCGGTTTGTGATGTTTGATGATCAATGTAATTCATCGATAGCTATTAGGAGTAATAGCTAGGTAGGATGGAGATCTCTAGCATGACGGCTCGGTGAACAGGTGGCATGGTAATGAAGATTGCTAGGTCAAGGGCCATACTATTTCACAGCTTAATGTGATTATCTGTGATTTATTTTTCTGTTACACTGCTTTACATACGATTTGCTAGATAATTCGATCATGTTAGAGTAGTTTCCCTCAAAGAAAATTAAGTTAATTTGATGCCTTGCCAAATTGTTGCAACTATCGAGTCTTGATCATTGAGTAGTGTGTCTGCCAAAGCAGAGTGCGGTCAATTATCTTGACATGGTAGGGTATGTGTTGGATACGTACATACAAACATTGGTTTAACTTAACTAGGCTATCAAAATGGTTTTGGGCCTAGGGGCATGGTGTTGAGTCGATGACATGTGATGTCACTCAACCAACAAGAATTACATCAGATGTAATTAGCAAGGTGTTGTTTACCGAACGACATTAGGTTTCTAGCAGTGATGCCAAAGCTCACTAGGACTTAATGAAATTTGCATCTTGACTCACTATATGTTGTTAGAGGGAACATGGTTTCATATAGTGGGGATATCTTTTATTAAATTATTTAGTAGAAGATCATGCATAAACATAGTGCTTATCTGTTGCATATTTATGTTGTAGATTAAATGGCACCTATGAAGGGAAACGCAGTATGCTACGCTAGCACAAAAAAAAAACTACCGCGCAACCAGAAAGCTACTCGCAAGAAGGGGATCATAGATAAGATTACCACTAGACGCGCAGTTGCGGAATCCTTCGCGCGTCGATGTAGTGGTTCGTCCTCGCCGCAGTCGTTGCGTCGATGTAGTGGATCGTCCTCGCCTCGCCGTGGATCGTCCTCCCACGCCGCAGTCGCAGCAGCGTCACCGCAGTAGTCCACACGTCCAGAGATGGAACGCCGTGCGTCGGTGTGCAAGCACCTAGTCGCTCGGCAGGGGCAGCGAGAGGAGGAGGCTAGGGTTTCAAGTGAATCAAACCTAAACCGTGGAAAGCACACTCTGCGCCCTTCCTCCTCCCCTCCTTATATAGCCACGAGATGAAACCCTAAACCAGGGCCCACCAGCATGCTAAGCCCACGAGGTTCATTAATTACGGATCCAATCCAAATTAATGCGCCCCAGCCCATTAAGTGTGTGACCCTGCAGGTTCACATACGTTTGGACATGGATTCGGAAAACTCCTTTTCAATCCAATAGTTGGTAGCGGCTTCTTGCAAAGTATGCCAACTCCCAAACATACTCGTGATCAAATCGAGCAGAACCTATCAAAAGAGCTCATGTAATAATCCCTTTGCCAAGTATATGAAGATTGATCTCAAGGCGAGAAGCATGTCATCCTTTGATGATTCAATCCATCTCGTATCCGTGATATATTAATAAGTTGTGATTGACTCCTCAATCACGGCATGGCCATGCACTTTCTTAATCATATCACACGAGTGGCCTTGTCATATA
Source organism: Otatea glauca (assembly GCA_036346275.1). Classification (NCBI taxonomy): domain Eukaryota; kingdom Viridiplantae; phylum Streptophyta; class Magnoliopsida; order Poales; family Poaceae; genus Otatea; species Otatea glauca. The sequence goes on along the minus strand of CM070731.1, from coordinate 24,520,607 downwards.
TCTCCGTTTCATTGGAGTGGCAAATTCCATCTTGATTGCTCACTTCCTCTCGCACGTTTCATAGTAAACATGAAAGCTACCTTTATAACTATCCGGTTAGGAAGTAGTGTTTGATAGCCCCAAGGAAAACTATTCCACATGTAGGGAATATGACAATCTCAGGTCTAAGGATCATACATTTTCTAGGTATGAGATACACTGATGACACATAAGAATGAAACATTCTCGCAGTGTCCCATAGCGGGTCTATCTAACCCATGTTCTTCAACATGGTCCACAATGTAGAGATGATATCTCCATATCCCATGATAAATGAAGCATGATCATCGATCACTACATGTGCTGATCTATTCATCGTAGTCCTATACGATGATATCCGATCAGAGATATTTATCGAATTACATCATTAAGTAAAGAGCTTCATAATCAAGTCACATACTTGTTGATCAATACAATGATATACATTCATTGGACCAATAATCATATTATTATTCATAAACATAGTCATGTTACAATCATCTAAATGATTGCCTCAAGGGCATAACACTAACAATCTCCCACTTGCACTTGAGTCAATCAATTAAGTATCTAATACCAATAGACCTTGTGTGCGCCTCATGCTTAGGCTGTGGCAGTGGCTTTGTCAACGGATCGGCCACATTGGCTTCCGTATGTACCAAGCTCTGTGATAAACTTCTTAATCCACACAGCCTCCTTTGCGGCCTCCGAAGCCGCAATGTACTCCGCTTCTGTCGTAGAGTCGGCCACTGTGTTTTGCTTGGAACTCTTCCAGCTTACTGCTCCTCCATTAAGTGTAAACACAAACCCGGATTGCGATCGAAAATCATCTTTGTCAGTTTGGAAGCTTGCATCGGTGTAACCCTTTGCAACCAGATCTTCCTCACCTCCAAAAACAAGGAACATACCCTTAGTTCTTCTCAAGTACTTCAGGATATTTTTTACGGCTATCCAATGACCATCACCAGATCCGCTTGGTATCCGCCGTGACACTTAGAGCATATGAGACATCCAGGCGTGTACAGATCATGGCATACATAATAGACCCAATAGTGAAGCATATGGAATCTTGCTCATCTGTCTCGCTCATCGGATGTCGAAGGACACCGATTCTTGCAGAGATCGATGCCATGTGACATTGGCATGAAACCTCTCTTGGATTCATGCATATTGAACCTTTTCAATATCTTGTCAATGTACGTTTCCTGACTTAATCCAATTAACCTTTTTGATCTATCTCTATAGATTTTTATGCCCAAGATATAGCATGCTTCTCCCAAGTCCTTCATTGAGAAACTCCTTTTCAATGAAGTCTTAACATCTTCAAGCATAGGAATGTCATTCCCGATTAATAATATGTCATCCACATACAAAATCGTAAATACAAGTGCGCTCCCACTAGCCTTCTTGTAAACACAAGGCTCTTCTTCATTTTTGATAAAGTCAAAACCTTTGACTACTTCATCAAAACGAATGTTCCAACTCCTAGATGCTTGCTTTAACCCATAAATGGATCTTTGAAGCTTGCATACCCTTTTAGCATATTTAGGATCAACAAAGCCTTGAGGTTGTATCATGTATACATCCTCGGAAAGATTCCCATTAAGGAAGGCTGTTTTGACATCCATCGCCATATTTCATAATCAAAATATGCAAAGAATAGCTAAAATGATCCGGACAGACTTGAGCATGGCTACCGTGAGAAAGTTTCATCATAGTCAACTCCTTGAACTTGTTTGAAACCCTTTGCCACCAACCGTGCCTTATAGATCTGAACATTTCCATCTCGTCTATCTTTTCTTGAAAATCCATTTGCACTCAATGGTTTTACACCATCAAGTGAATCGACCAAGTTCCAAACTTGATTGTCATGCATGGATTGAATTTGGATCTCATGGCTTCAAGCCATTTTTCGGAGTTTGGGTCCATCATTGCTTCTTCATAAGTCGTGGGCTCATCATTGTCCAACAATAATATGTCATTCCCATATCTAATAGGTACATGGCGTGGCCTCCCGACCTCACGTGGGGTGGAGTCTCTTCCACAAGTTGTACAACACTTTGTACATCTTGTGAAGGTTCAGAGGTAGCTTGAACATATTCATGTGATTCTCGAACTTCATCAAGATACACATCACTCCTCTGATTTCTTTTGAAAGAAACTCTTTCTCCAAAAGACACCATTTGAGCAACAAAACTTTGTTCTCGTTTCTTTTGTAAAAGTAATATCCTTTTGTTTCTTTAGGATACCCCACAAAAAGCATTTTTCCGATTTAGGTGCGAGTTTATCGATTGTAAATGTTTTACATAAGCCTCACATCCCCATATCTTGAGAAATGACAACATGGGTCTTCTCGATCCATATCTCATATGGCGTCTTCTCAACGGATTTTGATGGGACCCTATTCAAAGTGAACGCATTTGTCTCTAGAGCGAAACCCCAAAAGGTTAATGGCGGATCTGTTTGGTGATCATTGACCGAACCATATCTAATAAAGTCCGATTACGTCGTTCGGACACACCATTCCATTGAGGCGTTCTGGCGGAGTAAGTTGCGAACGATTCCACATTGCTTTAAATGATCACCAAACTCTTGGCTCAAGTATTCGCCACCACGATCGGATCGTAAGTGTTTTATTGTTTTGCCAAGTTGATTTTGTACTTCGCTCAAACTCTTTGAACCTTTCAAAAGTTTGATTTATGCCTCATTAAATAGATATATCCATATCTCTGAAGTCATCGCTAAAAGTTACAAATCATCAAACCCACCCCTAGCAATGAGCTCATTGGTCCACATACATCTGTATGTACTAGGGCCAATAATTCACTTGCTCTCTCACTAAAACTGTGAAAGGGGCTTTTGTCATCTTGCCAAGTAAACAAGATTCACATGTTTCAAATGATTCAAAATCAAATGAGGTTAGAAGTCCATCACCATGGAGCTTCTTCATGCGCTTCTCATTTATATGACCTAGCGACAATGCCACAAAAAGGTAGGGTTCAAATCATTAGGCGGTGCCTTTTACATTAATATTATAGACAGGTTTTTCTTCGAGTTCAAGGACGTACAACCCATCCACCATGGGGCAACGACCATAATACATATCATTCAAAAATATTGAACAAACAAAGTTCTTTATTCTGAAATCATAACCTTCATGTTCCAAACAAGAAGATGAAATAATGTTTCTACTCAAAGATGGAACAAAATAACAATTATTGAGTTCTAAAACTAATCCTGAAGGCAAATGCAATGGGTATGTGCCAGCAGCAAGACCAAACAACTCTTGCTTTATTCCCCACGCGAAGATCCACTTCTCCTTTTGCCAAGTCTCTACTCTTTATCGGCCCCTCAACGAATTGCAAATGTGAGCAACCGAACCGTATCATATACCCATGAGTGAGTGAAGAAGTAGCAAGATTAATTTCTATAACATTAATACGAAGTGGAAACCACATTTCCATTCTTCTTATCCGCTGTACTTTTCGTAGTTCCATTTCCAATGCCCTGATTTCTTGCAATAGAAGCATTGGGTATCAGGTTGAGGGCCAACTTTAAGCTTCTGAAGCTTAGTTTTGTGGCTCGCGATCTCATCTTGAGCCTTGCCCTTGCCCTTGCCCTTGCTCTTTCCCGTTCCCCACCTTAGCCTTTCTCTTTTTGAAAGCGGTTGTTTTCGAACCATCATCACATGATTGGGTTTTTCTTAATGCTTTCCTCCATGACCTTGAGCATCCCATGTAGCTCGGTTAGGCTCTTCTCCATGCTATTCATATGAAAATTCATAATGAATGGCTCAAAGCTCGAGGCGAGAGACCGGAGAATAACATCGTGGCCAAACCGAGGCTAAGGGAAACTCAAGTTTTCCAATCTCCCAATGTAACCAATCATCTTGATCACATGAGGATCGCCGGACTGCCTTGATCGACTTACAAGCAAATAAAAGCTTTGAGATACCATACCTCTCAACTCTTGCTTGATTCCCAAACATGCCCTTCAAGCCCACAATCATATTGTAAGCATCCTGGTCCTCATATTGCTTTTGGAGCTCGAGTCCATTGTGACTAGCATGAGACGGTGACTCTCTGAAGCATTAACATGCTTTTCATATTCAACCCTCAAATTGCGAGCAAGATTTTTGGTGGTTCATCAGAATTGGATTCTCTAGAACATAGTCCTTCTTTTCATGCTTGAGAACAATTCTCGGGTTGCGATACCAATCAACAAAATTAGTTCCATTCAGTTTTCCCTTTCCAAAACCGATCTCAAAGCAAAACCAGTGTAGCAGGAGTAGGAGAAGGTGCCATTGAACTACAACAAAAATATGCAAAGATTCTAAGCACTATGTTTATGTAAAACTTTTATTAAACTTTTTAATTAAAGACACTCCTATTTTATGTCCTTTTATAGACACATAGTGAGTATTCAAGATCCATATTCATTAAACACTAGTGAGCTTTGGCATCCTTGCTAGAAATTTAATGACATAGGTAAGCAACACCTTTGCTAATTACATCATATGTAACTCTTGTTTGTTGAGTATGAAAACAAGTAATGAATGCCTCCATCAACTTGACTCATGGCCAGGTCAACCTGCCCCAAGGGCTCACATGAGGGAGGGAGCACTTCCTGTATTCGGGTGCCAATTAAGAAACCTGCCTCATGTGTGTTTTCCTAGACACCAATTGTCTTGTATAGGTTCCTTCATTACTGAAATCAAATCCCAACCACTTATGTCCTCAAGCCCAAAACCGTTTTGATAGCTCGTTTAAATCTGCCATTGTTATGCGTGATGTGTCCAACACATCCCTATCATCTATTGAGATAGCCATTGATATACTACTTTGGCAGTCATATCAATAACGATCTAAATTCTTGATAGGTGCAACAATTGGATGGACAATTTGATTTAAGATTTTTAACTATAAGGATGAACAAAGATTACTATGAACATAGCATCACATGCAATGAGCATAAAGAAAATAGCAAGGATAAAACACACATCCACAGAAAAATCAAAATAAGTGTGAAATAGCATGGCCCTTAGCATTAAGATCTCCATCATCATGCTTGGTTGTTCACCTAGCCACCTTGCTTGATTTGTTCACCTAGCCATCGTCTTCATCATTATGGATGCAACTCCTTACAACTTTTGATAATGAATTTTACATGAGGGTTTGAAGCATCACAAGTCGACACGCAGGTCGTTATACAATTTAAATAGCCTTATGGCTTAACACACTTGAGCCATGTGGAAATTACATGCATCACATACACATAGGCCATACTATTTCACATAATTCCCTGCAAAACGAGTTAAACAAAAGCAACCCTACGACTCCGGGGTCCGAGGGGCAGCGCCCCTGGCGGCGGTCCCGCTGGCCGGTCGTGGCGGGTCCGAGGCGGCGCCACTGCGCGGGTCAAGGCGAGCCTCGCGCGGTAATCCTCAAAATTTTTAGAGGCATGTCTTCCGCCATGGGAAAACACCCTCAAAATTTCCACGGATCAACCAGATTGACCCAATCCGATCTAATATAATTGGCTTGGTCACATATGGATACGTTTCAGAAACCCTGATGGCGGTAACCCGACCGGTAAGGGCAACGTCGTACCATGAACGGACTCACCCAAATCAATATTGAATCTATTTGCGCTTACCATGGATCAACCAGATTGACCCAATCCAACTCGATCTGATTGGCTTGGTCCCATATGGATACGTTTCAGAAACCCTGATGGCGGTAACCCGACCCTTATCCCTTCAGTGGTATAAGAGCCATCTCGTTTAATTTATGATTTAGATGATCCGCATATGTGTGATGTGCGATAGTATTAGATTGGATCTACTGCTGATTTGGAATGATGACCTAGATCGGTTCATGAGATGAATCGGTTGTTAGTAATAGGTTCATGAGATCAATCGGGGTTTAGTTTCGGATTTAGGGTTTCATGATAGATCGATCTGTTCTGGTTGTATCGGCTGTACATGGCGGCATTGTTTGATCACCCTTACCGGTCGGTTTCCGCCATCAGGGTGAACAACGACGCTTAGTCGTATGGGTCCAATCAAGCAGTGCGATTTTTCAATGGAAAACGAGTCGATGAGATCGATTCAAAATTTGATTAATTTGATTAATCTAATGAAATTTTTCCATGGAAATATATGTTCCGAATACATGCCCAAAATTTTTGCTGCCCCTCGACCCCCCTAGGTCGATACATTGGACACTTTGCATAACTTGTTTTTGCAGGATAATATATGAATAGTATGGCTCTCGTGTGTGTGATGCATGGTCATGACCTGCGTGTCATGAAAAATAGCCAAAGGCTACACATAATTGTATAACGGCCTGCGTGTCGGTTTGTGATGTTTGATGATCAATGTAATTCATCGATAGCTATTAGGAGTAATAGCTAGGTAGGATGGAGATCTCTAGCATGACGGCTCGGTGAACAGGTGGCATGGTAATGAAGATTGCTAGGTCAAGGGCCATACTATTTCACAGCTTAATGTGATTATCTGTGATTTATTTTTCTGTTACACTGCTTTACATACGATTTGCTAGATAATTCGATCATGTTAGAGTAGTTTCCCTCAAAGAAAATTAAGTTAATTTGATGCCTTGCCAAATTGTTGCAACTATCGAGTCTTGATCATTGAGTAGTGTGTGCGCCAAAGCGAGTGCGGTCAATTATCTTGACATGGTAGGGTATGTGTTGGATACGTACATACAAACATTGGTTTAACTTAACTAGGCTATCAAAATGGTTTTGGGCCTAGGGGCATGGTGTTGAGTCGATGACATGTGATGTCACTCAACCAACAAGAATTACATCAGATGTAATTAGCAAGGTGTTGTTTACCGAACGACATTAGGTTTCTAGCAGTGATGCCAAAGCTCACTAGGACTTAATGAAATTTGCATCTTGACTCACTATATGTTGTTAGAGGGAACATGGTTTCATATAGTGGGGATATCTTTTATTAAATTATTTAGTAGAAGATCATGCATAAACATAGTGCTTATCTGTTGCATATTTATGTTGTAGATTAAATGGCACCTATGAAGGGAAACGCAGGATGCTACGCTAGCACAAAAAAAAAACTACCGCGCGAAACTAAAGCTACTCGCAAGAAGGGATCATAGATAAGATTACCACTAGACGCGCAATTGCGGAATCCTTCGCGCGTCGATGTAGTGGTTCGTCCTCGCCGCGATCGTTGCGTCGATGTAGTGGATCGTCCTCGCCTCGCCGTGGATCGTCCTCCCACGCCTTGATCGCAGCAGCGTCACATGATAGTCCACACGCCCGAGAGATGGAACGCCGTGCGTCGTGTGCAAGCACCTAGTCGCTCGGCGAGGCAGCGAGAGGAGGAGGCTAGGGTTTCAAGTGAATCAAACCTAAACCGTGGAAAGCACACTCTGCGCCTCCTCCTCCCCTCCTTATATAGCCACGAGATGAAACCCTAAACCGGGGCCCACCAAAGCATGCTAAGCCCACGAGGTTCATTAATTACGGATCCAATCCAAATTAATGCGCCCCACCATTAAGTGTGTGACCTGCAGGTTCACATACGTTTGGACATGGATTCGGAAAACTCCTTTTCAATCCAATAGTTGGTAGCGGCTTCTTGCAAAGTATGCCAACTCCCAAACATCTTGTGATCAAATCAAAGCAGAACCTATCAAAAGAACTCATGTAATAATCCCTTTGCCAAGTATATGAAGATTGATCTCAAGGCGAGAAGCATGTCATCCTTTGATGATTCAATCCATCTCTCGTATCCGTGATATATTAATAAGTCGTGATTGACTCCTCAATCACGGCATGGCCATGCACTTTCTTAATCATATCACACGAGTGGCCTTGTCATATATCTCCGTTTCATTGGAGTGGCAAATTCCATCTTATTGCTCACTTCCTCTCGCACGTTTCATAGTAAACATGAAAGCTACCTTTATAACTATCCGGTTAGGAAGTAGTGTTTGATAGCCCCAAGGAAAACTATTACACATGTAGGGAATATGACAATCTCGTGTCTAAGGATCATACATCTTCTAGGTATGAGATACATCGATGACACATAAGAATGAAACATTCTCGCAGTGTCCCATAGCGGGTCTATCTAACCCATGTTCTTCAACATGGTCCACAATGTAGAGATGATATCTCTATATCCCATGATCTATGAAGCATGATCATCGATCACTACATGTGCTGATCTATTCATCGTAGTCCTATACGATGATATCCGATCAGAGATATTTATCGAATTACATCATTAAGTAAAGAGCTTCATAATCAAGTCACATACTTGTTGATCAATACAATGATATACATTCATTGGACCAATAATCATATTATTATTCATAAACATAGTCATGTTACAATCATCTAAATGATTGCCTCAAGGGCATAACACTAACAACCTACTACTTCATCCGCACCCAGTTTTAGCTTGCGTTCGATTCTTGAAAAAGATAAACTGAATGGAACAAACTTTATTGACTGGTATCGCAATCTGAGAATTGTTCTCAAACAAGAAAAGAAGGAATATGTTCTAGAGAAACCCTACTGAAAAGAATAAGTATGAGAAGCATTGCACTGACATCGTTGATGTTAGCTGTCTCATGCTTGCCAAAATGAACTCTAAACTTCAGAAGCAATATGAGGACATGGATGCCCATAATATGATTGTGGGTTTAAAAGGCATGTTTGAGAACCAAGCTAGGGCTGAGAGGTACAATACCACAAAGTCCTTGTTTGCATGCAGGCTAGCTGAAGGGTGTCCGGTCAGCCCTCATGTGATAAAAATGATTGATTATATTGAGAGCTTGGGAAAGCTTCGTTTTCCCCTTGGTCCAGAGTTGGCCACTGATTTGGTTCTCCAATCGCTCCCTTAGAGATATGAGCCATTCATTTCTAACTTTCATATGAATGGCATGGAGAAGAGCTTGACCAATCTGCATGGGATGCTCAAGTCAGCCGAGGAGAGCATTAAGAAAATCTCATGTCACGTGATGATGGTTCAAAAGACTACTAAGTTCAAGAAGAAGAAGTTCTCTAAGACTAGTGGTTAGAATAAGGGTGCAGGAAAGTCTCAAGATGACATCTCGAGCAACAATTCTAAGCTTCAGAAGCAAAAGGCTGGACCTACACCCGATGTTATTTGCTTTTACTACAAGGGGACAGTGCACTGGAAAAGGAATTTTACGAAGTACCTGGAAGACAAGAAGAAAGGAAGTAAGACTTCCACTTCAAGTATTAATGTTATAGAGATCAATATTGCTATTTCTCATATTAGTTCTATGGTATTTGATACCGGATCGGTTGCTCATATTTGCAACTCAATGCAGGGACTGATAAAGAGTAGAAGTTTGGCAAGAGACAAAGTAGAGCTGGTTGTTGGCACTTATCCATTATCTTTACCTTCAGGACTAGTTATGGAACTAAATAATTGTTATTATGTTCCAGCTTTGAGTAGAAACATTATCTCTGCTTCATGTTTGGAGGCAGAGGGTTATCACTTTGTTGGTAAAAACAATTGTTGTTCTATTTATAAAAGTGATATGTTCTACGGTTGTTGTCCTGTAGTTAATGGTTTATATATTTTGGAATTTGATCATGTGCCGATCTATAACATAAATGCTAAGAGGCTTCGGCCTAATGATTTGAATCCCACTTAAATTTGGGATTGTCGCTTAGGTCATATAAGTGAGAAACGCGTAATGAAGCTCCATAAGGATGGTCTTCTAGATTCATTTGATTTTGAATCATTCGAAACGTGCGAATCTTGTTTACTTGGCAAGATGACTAAGATGCCTTTCTCTGGTATAGGTGAGAGGGCGAGTGACTTATTGGCCATTGTACATAGGGATGTATGTGGACCGATGAGCGCAACGGCCAGAGGTGTTTTTCAGTATTTCATAACTTTTACCAATGACTTTAGTAGATACGGTTACATCTACTTAATGAGGCACAAGTCTGAATCTTTTGAAAAGTTCAAGTAATTTCAGAATGAGGTACAAAATCAGCTTGGTAAGACAATCAAAGCTTTACGATCAGATCATGGTGGAGAATATTTGAGCCAAGAGTTTGGTGATCATCTGAAGCAATGTGGAATTGTTCCACAGCTTACACCGCCGGGAATGCCTCAATGGAATGGGGTATCCGAACATCGAAACCGAACTTTGTTGAACATGGTTCGGTCAATGATGAGCCAAAGTGATCTGCCATTGTCCTTTTGGGGATTTGCTCTAGAAACAGCCGCGTTCACTATTAACAGGGTTCCATCTAAATTAGTAGAGAATACACCATATGAGATATGGACCAGAAAGCGTCTCGGATTATCTTTTCTCAAAGTTTGGGGCTGTGAGGCATATGTAAAATATTTGATGTCTGATAAGCTCAAGCCCAAGTCATGAAAATGCTTCTTTGTGGGGTATCCTAAGGAAACCAAAGGTTATTACTTTTACATAAAGGAAGAGAACAAAATGTTTATTGCTCGTAATGGTGTATTTTTGGAGAAAGAATTTCTTTCGAAGGGAGTTAGTGGGAGCACGGTGCAACTCGACGAGATTCGATAACCATTTGAAAGTGTTTCAGTTTCCACTGAAACTCCACAGGCTATACAAGAAGTTGTACCTGTAGAGGATACACGAGCCCCACGAAGGTCTGGTAGACAACGTCGAACACTCATAATGTATGGGCATGATGTTCTATCGTTGGATAATGGAGAAACATTGTTGTTGGATAACGATGAGCCTAGGACTTATGAGGAAGCAATGATGGACTCTGAGAAATGGCTTGAAGCCATGAGATCCGAAATAAAATCCATACATGATAATCAAGTTTGGAACTTGGTTGATCCTCCTGATGGTGTAAAAACTATAGAGTGCAAATGGGTTTTCAAGATGAAGAAATATATGGATGGAAATGTTCACATCCATAAGCTCGATTGGTGGCAAAGGGTTTCAAACAAATTTAAGGTGTTGACTATGATGAAACCTTCTCTCCTGTCGCTATGCTTAAGTCTGTTTGGATAATTCTAGCTATTGCCGCATATTTTGATTATGAGATATGGCAAATGGATGTCAAAACAGCTTTCCTTAATGGAAATCTAAGTGAGGATGTGTACATGACACAGCCTGAGGGTTTTATCGATCCACAGAATGCTGGAAAGTTATGAAAGCTTCAAAGATCCATTTATGGATTGAAGCAAGCATCTCGGAGTTGGAACATTCGTTTTGATGAGGTAGTCAAAGGGTTTGGCTTCATCAGAAATAAATAAGAGCACTCCGTCTATAGAAGACCAGTGGGAGCGCACTTGTATTCTTGATCTTATATGTGGATGACATATTGTTGATCAGAAATGATATTCCTATGCTGGAATCTGTAAAGTCTTCATTAAGAAAGAGTTTCTCTATGAAAGACTTAGGAGAGGCAGCATATATCTTGGGAATTAAGATCTATAGAGATAGGTCTAAAAAACTAATTGGATTATGCCAAGATACGTACATTGACAAGGTATTGAAGAGGTTCAACATGCAAGATTCCAAGAGAGGTTTCTTGTCCATGTCACATGGTATTAGCCTTAGCAAGACTCAGTGTCCTTTGAACACTGATGAGCGGGACAGGATGAGAAAGATTATATATGCTTCGGCAATTGGGTCTATAATGTATGCCATGATTTGTACACAACCGGATATGTCGTATGCTCTAAGTGTTACGAGCAAATATCAGTCAGATCCAGGTGAAGGTCATTGGATAGCAGTTAAAAACATTCTCAAGTACTTGAGAAGAACTAAGGATGCATTCCTTGTTTATGGAGGTGAGGAAAGGCTCGTTGTAAGTGGTTACACCGATGCAAGTTTCCAAACCGATAAAGATGATTATCGTTCGCAATCTAGTTATGTGTTCATGCTGAATGGAGGAGCAGTAAGCTGGAAGAGTTCCAAGCAGAGTACGGTTGCTGATTCTACAACAGAGGCCGAGTACATTGCGGCTTCAGAAGCTGCAAAGGAGGCTATTTGGATTAAGAAGTTCATCACTGAACTTGGTGTGGTTGATAATACTTCTAGCCCATTGGATCTCTATCGTGATAATAGTGGTGCCATTGCGCAAGCAAAGGAGCCTAGATAGCATCAAAAGTCCAAGCACATACAACGGCGCTATCACCTTATCCGAGAGATTGTGGATAGAGGTGATGTGAAGAAATGCAAGGTGCACACGGATTCAAATTTATCTGATCCGTTGACAAAACCGCTTCCACAACGAAAACATGAAGCGCACACGAGAGCCATGGGTATTAGATATTTGCATGATTGACTCAAGTGCAAGTGGGAGACTGTTGGAGATATGCCCTTGAGGCGATCATAGAGATGATTGTAACACGCCTTATGTTTATGGAAAAATATATAAGTGTTTGTCCTTTGAATAAATATCTATCAGATTAATCAACAAGTAAGTGACTTGTTCGTGCAACTTTTTCCATATATTGATATTATTCAAGTTATCCCTGATCGGTTATCATATTATAGGACGATTATGTTTCATAGATCAGCACATGTATTGATTGACGACCATGTTTCACGGGTCATAGAGATATGGAGATATATAATTAATAATGTGGACACATGTTAGAGAACATGTGTTGGATAGACCCATCTGAGACACTACGAGAATTGTTATATATATTTTTATGTGTCATCAGTTGGTCTCATGCATAGTGTATGTATGTTCCTTAGACCAGAGATCATCATTGGTTTCCTAGATGTTTAATGGTTTACTTAGAAGCTAACAAATGCTACCATTTAACCAGGTAGTTATAAAGGAAGCTTTTGGGTTTACTATGAAATATGTTGAGGTACATGAATGATCAAGATGGAATTTTCTCATCCTATATAATGGAGAGATTTCTCTGGGCCCCTCGAGGTAGATGGATTAAGTAAGTGCATGGCCATGCCAGATGTGATTGAGAGTCAATCCAGATAAATTATTCCACTACGGTATGACTGAAGAGATCGAGTTGTCATAGGATGACACGACTCTCGCCTTGTGCTTGATCTGATATCGTGAAGCAAAGGGAACATGACATTATCACATTACAGTAGGTTCGTCCGATGCTTTATGGATATTTGGGAATCGATATGTACTGCTACGTACCGCTGTCGATTATCGATCGAAAATGTGTTTCCGAGTCGTGTCCAAATATACATGAACCTACAGGGTCAGACACTTAAGTGGTTGGAATATAGTTGTATGGATTGGATCTGTCACTAATGGGCCAAGTGGGCTTTGTCCTTCAGCTGGGCTCTAATGTAGGGTTCCACCGCAGTGGAGGGGACGGCTATATAAAGGGAGTTCGTGGTTGCAATTGGAACGTGAGAGGGCATAGCCACCGAAACCCTAGCCGTCTCTACTTGAGCCTTCCCGTGAGCACTGGTGCTAGCACACCGACGCACGGCGTTCTTTTCCAGAACGTGTGAACGCCAGTAGAGGTGTTGCTGCTACTGCGACACTGATCGAGACGATCGACCACCATGTGAGGAGGATCAGCTACCGCACAAGGAAGATCGACCACTGCAACAGGACGCGCACTTCGTGTATTCGGGCGACATCAACTTTCTTCTGCTGCACTGCACGTCTAGTGGTAACGATCCATGATCATTCACTTGTGTGGCTTTCTAGTTTACGAGGTAAAAATTTTAATTGTGTGCTAGTGTAGCCTACCCGTATCCCTTCAACCTGGCCTCCCGAAACGTCGGGGACGGCAATGAACACGGCGACTATACTAGGGTTCACGGCGGCGCGGCTCTCCGGCCATCCTCCGACGACTCTAACGCGCGCACTAGCTTCCTTGCGATGCGACTAAGCGATTGGCACTAACGGCAAGCTCTAACTCTCACGGTCGGCGGCGAATCGTCGGTGTGAAGCTTTCGGCGGCGCTCGGCGATCTTCGCAAAATCCAACGAAACGGCGGCGCAACTCTCTCGAAAACCTTAGGGTTTTGGTCTCTTGCGGCTTTACGCAGCCGGTGCTTGCGTTATATAGCGGCGGAGGTCCATGTCGTAGCCGATCCGGAGTTGAAGTCCATGGCCGATACGGCGGTGATGCCCCGAGTCCTTCGCGAACACGACAATCCACAGCCATCCGATGGCGATCCAACGGTCACGAAGCTTGCTGACACGGCACAATCGGATCCGCTCTTTGCAAATCTAACGGATACGATCTAATCTATCCTAATCTAACGCAACGCAACCTCCGCCGGCTCGCAAGCGCTAGGATTTTGATTATGAACATGGCTGTCTGATCGGAATCCAACGGTCCGTGCTAACCCATTTAAAAAACAACAGGTCGTACGGGTCGGCTTGGGCCTTACGGCTATGGCCATGAGCGCAAATAGTATTGGGCTCCGGACCAACACTATTTAATCGATTTTCCCGTATTTTCTTGATTAAAATAATTACAGAAATTAGTTTAATTATTTTTAGACAATAAAAATATATTGAAAATCCAAGAAAATTCTCAAAAATACTTTGAGACATTTTGAACTCAAATACAATATTTTTGGCACATCTATGTATTAGCTTTATCTATAATTAATTAGTTTTCATAAAAGGTCAATATACTTAATTTGAAATAAATTCAAATAAAATCCAGATAAATCCAATAAATTCAGAAAAATCATAAAATGGACAAATAACACTAAAATAATATTATAGGCAAATTTTGGGATGTTACAGACCTCCTCCCCTTAACAGAATCACAAAATGCACAAATAACACTAGAGAATAGGTTTGGGATTCTGACTTCAGATCCTCTTCACGCTCCTAGGTTGATTCTCTCCGAATGATTGCTCCATTGAACTCTGCAAAAGCGAATAGACTTGCTTCTGGTCTTGTGCTCCATCACATCCAAAATCTTGATTGGCTGCTCTTTGTAAGTCAAATCCTCATGCAGTTCAATTGCTTCTAACGGCGTCTGCTCTGTTGGCACTCTAAGACATTTCTTAAGTTGTGACACATGGAACACATCATGCACTCCTGCCAACGACTGCGACAATTCCAACTGATAAGCAACCTCTCCTCGATGACTCAAAATCTTGAACGGGCCAACATATCTTGGTGCAAGCTTCCCTTTAACGTGAAACCTTCTGACACCTTTAAGAGGGGTAACTCTGAGATACACGAAATCATCTGGCTCAAAACTCAATTCACGACGACGATTATCAGCGTAGCTCTTTTGCCTTGACTGCGCTACCTTCAACCTTTCCATGATCATAGCAATTTGATCTTCGCTTCTCTGAGAGTATCAGGCCCAAACATCAAATGCTCTCCTGTCTCATTCCAATCCAACGGAGTACGACAGGCATGACCAACAAAGCTTCAAATGGCGACATCTGCAAGCTAGCCTAATTACTTTTGTTGTAGCTGATTTTTGCATACCACAAACACTTATCCCATGATGTAGCATAAACTAATGCACAAGCTCTTAACATATCCTCAAGAATCTGATTAACTTTCTTCGTCTGACCATTTGTCGGCGGATGATGCGCCGTACTGGAATTCAAACGAGTTCCCATCGATTTTACAGCTTGCCTCAAAATCTTGAGGTAAATTGGGTACCTCTGTCTAACACAATCTTCTTAAGCACTCAGCGCAAACACACAATCCTTATGATATATACTTCTGCCAAGCGATCTTCTGAGTAGGTAGTCTTCACAGGTATGAAATGAGCAACTTCGGTCAAACGATCAACGATGACCCAAACGGAACCATATCCCTTTTGGGTTCTCGGTAATTCTCAACGCTATGTATCTTATTACTGATTTGCCTCTTACTTCCACTCATAAATCTGCACCGAGTGTAACAAACTTGCTGATCTCTAACGCATTGCCTTTATTCTCTGACACACATCACACAAAGCAACATTTTCAGCAACTTCATGTTTCATCTTAGGCCACTAAAATCTTTCCTTTAGATCTTGATATATCTTAGCACTTTCCCGATGAATTGAATACTTGGAATCATGTGCTTATTCCAAAATCAATTGCTTAAGCTTCTTCTTATTCGGTACACAGATTCTACCTTTAAACCTCGTGGTACCTTGCTCATCCACAACAAAATTGCCAGCTAAGCCTTAATCCCTCCTGGACTTGATTCTGTTGATCTTTTCATTATCTATCTGACTTTCTCTGATATGATCTTCTAGCGTTGGCTTCACTTTCAAAGCAGCTACAAATCGTTATGGAACAACTTCCAACTTCAACTCCTGACATTCCTTACACAGCTCCGGTTGACCATTTGATACCAACATATTAGCACTATAGTTCTTTCAACTCAAGACATCGACTACCACATTAGCCTTACCAATATGACAATGGATTCAAACATTATATTCCTTGATCAACTCCAACCACCTCTTATGTCTCATGTTGAGATCCGAGTGAGTGAAGATATACTTCAAATTCTTGTGGTCCGAACATACCTCACATCTATTTCCTATGAGATAATGACACCACAAATTTTAAGCATGCACGACGGCAGCTAACTCCAAATCATTGATTGGGTAATTCTCTTCATGCGGCCTCACTGCCTTGACACTTATGCAACCACCTTGCCATTCTGTATCAATACGCATCCAAGACCTTGTCTTGATGCATCACAGTATATATCTAAGCGGTTCTACACATTTAGCAATACTAACACTGGCGCTATCGTCAGACGCTTTCCAATTCCAAAAAACTCTTTTCGCACTACAGCGTCCATGCAAACTTCTCCTTCTACAATAACTGTGTAAGGGGTTTAGCAATTGTTGAAAAATCCTTCTATGAATCGACAATAATATCTTGTCATTCCCCAGAAAACTATGAATCCGAGTAACAAACTTTGGTTGCTCACAATGCAACATTGCTTCCACTTTGCTTGGATTAACGACAACTCCTTTAACAGTCATCACATAGCCAAGAAATTCTACTTTCTCCTTGCAAAAGTCACACTTGCTAAACTTAGCAGACAGCTGTTGCTCTCGCAGTCTTTCCAAAACCAATCTCAAATGTTCTGCAAGTTCTTCCCCTGACTTGGAGTAAACAAGAATCTCATCAGTAAATATGACAACAAACTTATCCAAATATTTCAGGCACACTTTATTCATCATGTTCATAAATTATGTAACGGCATTGATCATTCTAGCAGACACAACTGTAAACTAATATTGTCAATATTGCGAAGAAAACTCTGATTTAAGAACATTCTCTACATGAATCTTTAACTGATGATAACTCGATCGAAGATCTATCTTAGAGAAAACTCCAGCTCCTCTTAACTGATTAGACAAATCATTGATCCTGGGCAACGTGTACTTATTCTTTAATCGTCACTTCATTCAATGTTTGATGGTCGATCCACATCCTTAAGCTCCCATCTTTCAAACAAAACTGGCACTCCCTATGGTGACAAACTAGTTCTGCCGAAACATTTTCCTAGCAACTTTTCGATCTGCTTCTTCATCTCAACTAGCTCATCTGTAGGCATTCGATAAGGTCTCTTCACTTTTGGCGCTGTACCAGTCACTAACTCAATAACAAACTTGATCTCTCGATCTAGCGGCATACTAGACAAATTCTTGAAAAACATATCTGAATATTCTCCAAAAACTGGCACATCTTCTAGGCTAGCAACTTCCACACTATTTACCATCAACTGACCATCATGATCTGCAGTTGCTTGAAATTCCATTTTTCTGCCTTCAGGGCTTTTAGCTGACACAACTCTTCAACTAAACTCCAAGACAGCCTTATGTCTAGATGACCAGTCTATTTCTAGAGTAGCATCTCGGGTCTGATATCCAATATGGTTCACTAGGAACCTTTCTCCAACAATAAGCAACTTAACTCCATAACATTCTAGGTTAGATCAAGCAATATTGTACTTTTTGACAACGGCAATTCTTTTGAGCTAACAAGCTTCACGAACACCACTGAACTAACCATCATTGCACACACAACATCTTCAGGTGAACCATCAATACAGTGAATACTCAGAAACATATGACTCTTCATTTACCATTAATACTTTTATTCCAACATTTCACATACCAATATATTAACATCTTTACTTTATCACTTTAAACAAGGAATCCTTACAGGGAATTCATCACTAATTACTTTCCTTTACAAATAGAGTTATGACATTGCACAGGGTAAAATCATTAATCTAAACTTCCTCGATTAGCGTTGGCGCTGAAGTTTTGACTGGGACAGAATTGAGATTGACTTGAACTGGCATGGTCGCTTTCTTTTGAGGGCAATTTTTGGCAAAATGCCCGGGCTTGTTGCAAGTATAACAGAGTTTAGGGCAAACTCTCTTTCTTGAGCATTTATTGACCGGGGTAGTGTCTTCACTCAAACGCCTTTTCTTCAACTGGTTCTCTGGGCAAACTTCTCTTGCAACTTCACCACTCATTCTTGGCATTATGTACTTAACTAAGGTAACTTCCGGAATAACCATGACTGTAGGGGATGCTTGACTTCTCTATGGGCATTGATTAGAATAATGACCTTTCTCGTGACATCTGTAGCACATACGTACCCCTTGTTGTGCTTTGTTGGTTGCAATTGTGTGCTCATTATTGTCTTTCTTGTAATTCAAGGTTGGTTGCTTCATAGGGCATTCTCTAGCCCAATGACTTTCTTCATCACATAAGAAACATGCTGTTGGTGATGGCCACTGATTGCTTTCCTAATGAAGACTGACAGGATCGGAGTGATGCGTCTCTAGCTCTTCAAATGACTTAGTATATACGACTGGTATTCCACTTCCTTTTGATAGTTCTTGAGCAACTGCGGCTCGAAGATTCTTTCGCTGATGTTGGGTCACAGCAGTAACTATCGGATTCAAGGGACATTGAGTTGGGCAATGATCTTGAGCTTCACAAAAGTAACATGTGATGTTGCTCATAGGACACTCTCCAAGAGGATGACTTCCTTCACAACTGGAGCAATTGATCGCATGCTCATCAGAGGTATGTCTTATTTCTCCACAACGACTGCACGCACGATAATCTGACTTGTTTGGTTGGCAACACTTCAAAGAACATCGTCTAGATATCGAACAAGGAGCGGGGGTATCATTCTTCTTTGAATTCACTGCGACTATACTGTCCTCTACTGAAGCAAAGAGATCACAAAAAGCAGCAACAAACTCACTCTAAGTGATATTCTGTGGGGCTTCATGGATAGCACAGTACTTCCTCCACCATTCAGCAAAAATTCCTTCTAGCAGATTAGAAGCATACAATACCTTCTCGTCACCCTTACATTGAGCAATGCATCACTTCCTCTCAATGGTCTTAAGCCAATCTTCTGCTTCCAAAGGTGAAACATTTCCAGAAAATGTTAGTGGACAAGTCCTTATGAATTTTGATAACCTTGAGCAAGAACAGGAATCACTAGCAATGGCCCGATATGCTTTGCTGACATTAGCTTGATTGGTCAGATTCTGCATTTGCTACATTATTGCACACATCAACTGAGTCTGAACAACCAAGAATGCTCCAAAACTCTTCATGTCTATCTGTAGTGGTGGTTGGGGAACTAATCCATCATTGAGTCTCTCACTAGATTGATTACCACTTCCATTAACCTCGTTGTTTCCATGAGTCTAAACAATCTACTTGATTGCTTCACAGAGATTATGGGAGAGGGAAATAGCATAGGTAAGAAGCAGGAATCCTAATGCAGGGAAAATAGGTTTAACCCAATAACTTAAGCGAACAATATTAATAGCTTGGTATGGTTGCTTACATAAGCCTAAGGGCTATGCAACACATACTGCACACAGAGCATTTAAGGAAGAACCAATTCAACCTATTCACACAAAGCTACCGCCTAAATGGATGACACTCCTATCTTAGCAGACGCGACTCCCACACATGAGTCTCAACTCGCTACTCGAGGCACTGGGTCTTCTATATTTTGGAGCACTTCATCGATCTACTCTTCCTTGAGCTCAAAAATTTCTTTCTTTTATGATCTTCAGGGTTGACAGCAAACACTCAATGCTGTCTCCTAAGGTATGGTACTCAATGCTCTCTCCTAAGGTATGGTATATCGTTTTCTATTCAAGACAACTCAGATAAGGTTTTAACTCAATCCAGCAAAGAAAAGAGAAGGAAATTTTAGCAAAGGGAAAAGAATAGAAGAATGAGATAAGTCAAGAGCACATTATTCTTTCAGTTTAACTCTTTTAATTTAGAGAATAATTTTGAAGGTCCTAAAGAGACGACCAAACTATCTTGGGCCAAGTCCTACAGTCAGTATGGCTCTGATACCACCTCTGTCGAGACCCGAATATGCAAATTCGGACCCTCTGTGTATACCGCACTAGTCCAGGATCACACCAGTGCTCACAGGCTAAACATACATGAAATATCACAATCATACACAACGGAAACATTATGAAAGACATCATATATTAATTAATACCTGTTGAATGACCTTATGGTCAACTTACATGACTATGCCTCACAAGGCTGAATAACAAATTAAACAGCAGCGGAATGAAAACATAGATAAACCTCCTAGTATACCACAGGCAACTGACAAGGCTCGCACCCTAAACATTAGTCTCCTTCTGGTACATCTCCTCCAACATTGGTGTAGACTCCTCAACTGATGATATTGTTGTGGGCAAGGGTGAGTACTTAAAGCACTCAACAAGTTGTGCACAGAATGCAACTCTAACATAGCTATATGCAAGGCTTATTCCAAAGGAATGGCTAATGTGGCTCTTGTGCAATAAATACGATAAATAGATTGTAAAGACAGTAAAACAAATAACAGTAATACATAATTTCAGCATTTCTCAAGTAAACCAAGTTTTCAATCCTATGTCAAGTTCCAACCTTCCATACGGCAATCTTGTCGTCCCAACCAAGTTTCCATTTAATAAAACTAACCCTTAACTGTAATTCCCGAGCATTGCTCAATACTGCGAGCACGGCCATCCGAATAGATTTACACTCTGCAGAGGTTATGCACTTTACCCACACGATATGATCGTCTCTTGTTGCCAAGCTATTGACACACTTCCTTTGGTATGTCGGTGGAGAGATCATGACAAAGCCTTTACAAAGCTTTGCCTTAACCCAGTACTACCCTCTGAGGTTTCAACACTAAAGGGTTAAACCGCCACAACAAGGCCCCCCACTTGCGCCATGTGAGTTGATCCGTGAACCCGGGACACACACCACCGATGGTAGTACCAAAGCTAAAACATTGCAAATTAATCAGCTAGGCTGTCCCATACCAGACATGTGGTTGCATGATTGACTCAGGTCAAAGGCTTGCAAGGTTAAGTCCTTAAGATGATCGAGGCAATATTTCCACATACCCTTTGCCCATCGGGTCCACCTTGGCATACGCGCCCCTTGCCACTTTCCCCAATCTAAGTGATTACCACCCTAGTTAATTACCAAGCACCACGTGCCACCAACAAGTTAATATCGTCCTGTGACATCCCTCGCCACTACAACTCAATCTCATTGTGTGACCACACATGACACACAAGTTCATTAACATGTTCCATATTCCATCAATCAAGATTAATCATTGATGATTCAAGTACATGTGATGACGTGGCATGGCTAAGCAGCTAACATGGTCTAACCATCCCATGTTGATTTTTGTATTAACCAACTATAATGAACCAATCTAGGGTGACAATAGATCATAGAATACAAATGACAATGTAGGGCATAGATCAAAAGGTATATTAACTAAGTCCCATTTTAAATTGAAACAATTATATGCTTGAAATAATATGCATTAGGGTAAAACAATATAGCAATTTTATAAACATGGGTTCAACATGGTCAAAGCACAACTTGCCTTAGAAAAGCCCTTATTCTTGCTCAGAACATTGGTCTTGAGTCTACGAATCTTCCTTTAATGCGTCTCACAATGGACATCTATGCGAAATAAGAGAGAACACCAAGTAAACACCAAAATAGAGAGCAAATAATCTTTAAAAATAAAATAAAATTCACCCTTAAATAGATCTCAATTTTACAAATCTTTAGGCATTTGAATCACCTCAATCGGAGCTCGTAAGAGGGTGAATGGGTTCTCGAAAGACTTAAAAATTCTAAAAATCAAAAAATTGGTATATCAGAAATAAACTGAATTATTTTTAAATTCAAATATCGCATTATTGCGTCATGCTGACGTCAGCACTGACCCGAGTCGACCAGGACGTGACACATGTCCCTCGGTCCATGAACCTAGTCCACGAACCTCATCGGTCCACGGTGCACCCTGTCCACATGGATTTGGACCACTGACACACGGGCCCCGTGTCATGGTGACTCAGCAGCAGCACAATGCTACGCAGCCACCACACAAGCGCCACACAACTAACACATCGGCTTCTCATGCTAACGTAGCAGCCTCGTGGGAGGCACGTGGCGACGATCCGGTGATCCTCCGACGACTCTAACACGCGCACGAGCTCCCTTGCAATGCGAATAAGCGAAAAGCACCGGTGGCAAGCTCTAACTCCCACGATCGGCGGCGAATCATCGATGTGAAGCTTTCGGCAACACTCGGCGACCTTCACAAAATCCCACGAAACGACGGCGCAACTCTCTCGAAAACCTTAGGGTTTTGGTCTCTTGCGGCTTTGTGCAGTCGGTGCTTGAGTTATATAGCGGCGGAGGTCCACGTCGTAGTCGATCCGGAGTTGAAGTCCATGGCTGATGATGAGGACATCCAAACCAAGGATACAACCGCTGCCCCTTCTTCTTCTATGACCGCTACTTCGTCCCCGACCGTCGCTGTTTCGGCCGCTACTTCGTCTACGACGTCTGGAGGGCTTAATCAGGAAGCAAGTCCTTTCCATCCACCTTTGCTGGACTAGCACGCCATGAAAATCCATCGAGGATAGCCCACGCACCAAGCAAGGCCCAAGATAAAGCCCAATTCGTCGCCGAGTCCGGTTCGGCCATCCAGGAGCAGCAGTACTTCAAACGGACGCCACTGCCACATCCGAACTCCGTTTTCGATGTTCGACAACTCGTTTGAAAGGTATCGAGATAACATTTCCAATGGATCTAATCCTGAGGCCAAATTCCTCCTAGAGTGAAGGGAAACAACAGAATAATCTCACGGGATAGAAATTCCTGGTGCTGTGCCACCTTTCTTTTGGGCCCAAGGCCCATGTACTTTTAGGGTTTCACCTCTCCTTTGGCTGGCGCCCCTTTCCTAGCTGCTGCACCCATCTTGGGCGCTCCCCCTTGTGTGGGTACCCCTTTATATTGGGTTCTCACCCCTGTTCTTCGATTTTTAGGTTTTGTTGTGTTTTGGTAGACCCCGTGTGCGTCCCTCCTCGCGTTTGCGCGTGTCGACTAGACCGCCCGAGCCGAGAAACAGAACCTCAACTTGTTCTCTTTGTTTGATTTCAATACTACCTTTTCGGTTTGCTTCATACTTTGTTCTTGCGGGTTCTCGTTTTCTTGCAGGAACTACTGATCATTGGATCTTGTATCTGTGTGGATTTGGCATTGTGATTGCGAAGCTCCCAACCTGTTTGGTAGGGAGTCCTAAATTCGGTGCCATCAACACCTCCAAATCGACGTATCATTATCTCACCGAAAGATCGCGATCGCCGTCCCCATCAAGTTGGTATCAGAGCTCAAGGTTGCTCGGTGAGATTTTCCTTCATATTTCGTTTTCTACCTAGAGTCCAGAAAATTTGCCCCACAAAAAAAAGATTTGCCCCTTTGTCCAAGCTAATTTGTGCCCTACCTTTTACTACTTGTTCTTGGTTTGTTGAATCATCAGTTGCATATTCGTGTCTTTGCTTGTTTTAGAGTCTAGTCCCATTATAATTTCGACTTCGAGTCACGTTTTGGTCACAATTGCTTGCGCATTGGAGTCAGTTTCTGCTGGTTGATCAGTTCGGGACTCTCGGTGGTTGCTGGAGATCAGAAGAGATTATCTTTTCTGCAGCATCCGATAAATATCCGGCTCTTGTTGTCGCACGTGTACTTAGCACACAGCCTACACGCAATGAACAAAATCAACGCCATAATATCTTTCAGACAAGGTGTGTGGTGAATGAGCGCGCTGTGCATGGTGTTGTTGATGGAGGTAGCTGCAACAATTTTGCGAGTGTAGACATGGTCAGGAAGCTTGGCTTGACCACAAATCCACTTCCTCAACAGTATGAAATTGAATGGCTCAATTCCACTGGTAGGGTTGAGGTAACAAAAACCGTTCAAGTACCTATCTCGATTGGTTCTTATCATGATAATGTTGTTTGAGATGTTGTACCCATGGATGCTTGCTCTCTTTTATTGGGTAGACCGTGTATCTATGATATGGATGCTACACATCATGGTAGGACCAATGAGTATAGTTTCTTGTATAAGGAAAAGAAAATTATTTTGTAACCCATGAGCCCTACAGAACTAAGAAACATTGATGTTAAAAGAGCTCAAAGAGAAAAAGAAGAGAGTGGAATTAAAAGTGTAGCTAGTAAATCAACCCATTCAACTACACCAATTGCTCAAAAACCTGATCTTAAGTTGAAGGGTAAGGTATTGTTGGCTGCAAAAGTTCTCTCACAAGATAACATAGATAGTATAGAGCCATTGCCATTCTCTGTTGCTTTGTCTTCTGTTATTACTAATACTTTGAAGGATAATGAGATGGAGTCGAGGACGACTCCAATTCAATAAGGGGAGGATGATGAGGACAACCCAACCAAGGATACAACCGCTGCCCCTTCTTCTTCTACGACCGCTACTTCGTCCCCGACCGTCGCTGTTTCGGCCGCTAATTCGTCCACGACGTCTGGAGGGCTTAATCCGGAAGCAAGTCCTTTCCATCCACCTTTGCTAGACCAGCACGCCAAGAACATCCACCGAGGACAGCCCACGCGCCAAGGAAGGCCCAAGATAAATCCCAATTCGTCGCCGAGTCCGGTTCGGCCATCCAGGAGCAGCAGTACTTCAAACGGACGCCACTGCAACATCCGAACTCCATTTTCGACGTTCGACAACTCGTTTGAAAGGTATCGAGATAACCTTTCCAATGGATCTAATCCTGTGGCCAAATTCCTTATGGAGCAAAGGAAAAGTTTAGAACAATCTCACGGGATAGAAATTCCAGGTGCGGCGTCACCTTTCTTTTGGGCCCAAGGCCCATGTACTTTTTGGGTTCCACCCCTCCTTTGGCTAGCGCCCCTTTCCTGGCTGCCGCACCCTTCTTGGGCGCCCCCCTTTTGTGGGTACCCCTTTATATTGGGTTCTCACCCCTGTTCTTCGTTTTTTAGGTTTTGTTGTGTTTTGGTAGACCCCGTGTGCGTCCCTCCTCGTGTTTGCGCATGTCGACTAGACCGCCCTAGCCGAGAAACAGAACCTCAACTAGTTCTCTTTGTTTGATTTCAATACTACCTTTTCGGTTTGCTTCATACTTTGTTCTTGCGGGTTCTCGTTTTCTTGCAGGAACTACTGATCATTGGATCTTGTATCTGTTTGGATTTGGCATTGTGATTGCGAAGCTCCCAACCTGTTTGGTAGGAAGCCCTAAATTTGGTGCCATCAACACCTCCAAATCGACGTATCATCACATCACCGAAAGATCGGGATCGCCGTCCCCATCAAGTTGGTATCAGAGCTCAAGGTTGCTCGGTGAGATTTTCCATCATATTTCGTTTTCTACCTAGAATCCAGAAAATTTGCCCCACCAAAAAAAAGATTTGTCCCTTTGTCCAAGCTAATTTGTGCCCTAACTTTTACTACTTGTTTTTGGTTTGTTGAATCGTCAGTTGCATATTCGTGTCTTTGCTGGTTTTAGAGTCTAGTCCCATTAGAGTTTCGAGTTCGAGTCACGTTTTGGTCACAATTGCTTGCGCATTGGAGTCAGTTTCTGTTGGTTGATCAGATTGGGACTCTCGGTGGTTGCTGGAGATCAGAAGAGATTATCACTTCTGCAGCATCCGATAAATATCCGGCTCTTGTTGTCGTGCGTGTACTTAGCGCACAGCCTGCACGCGATGAACAAAATAAACGCCATAATATCTTTCAGACAAGGTGTGTGGTGAATGAGCGCGCTGTGCATGTCGTTGTTGATGGAGGTAGCTGCAACAATTTTGCGAGTGTAGACATGGTCGAGAAGCTTGGCTTGACCACAAATCCACTTCCTCAACAGTATGAAATTGAACGGCTCAATTCCACTGGTAAGGTTCAGGTAACAAGAACCGTTCAAGTACCTATCTCGATTGGTTCTTATCATGATAATGTTGTTTGTGATGTTGTACCCATGGATGCTTGCTCTCTTTTATTGGGTAGAACGTGGATCTATGATATGGATACTACACATCATGATAGGACCAATGAGTATAGTTTCTTGTATAAGGAAAAGAAAATTATTTTGAAACCCACGAGCCCTACAGAACTAAGAAACATAGATGTTAAAAGAGCTCAAAGAGAAAAAGAAGAGAGTGGAATTAAAAGTGTAGCTAGTAAATCAACCCATTCAACTACACCAGTTGCTCAAAAACCTGATCTTAAGTTGAAGGGTAAGGTATTGTTGGCTGCAAAAGTTCTCTCACAAGATAACATGGATAGTATAGAACCATTGCCATTCTCTATTGCTTTGTCTTCTGTTATTACTAATACTTTGAAGGATAATGAGATGGAGTCGAGGACGACTCTAATTCAAGAAGGGGAGGATGATGAGGACATCCCAACCAAGGATACAACCGCTGCCCCTTCTTCTTCTACGACCGCTACTTCATCCCCGACCGTCGCTGTTTCGGCCGCTACTTCGTCTACGACGTCTGGAGGGCTTAATCCGGAAGCAAGTACTTTCCATCCACCTTTGATGGACCAGCATGCCAAGAACATCCACCGAGGATAGCCCACAAGACAAGGAAGGCCCAAGATAAAGCCCAATTCGTCGCCGAGTCCGGTTCGGCCATCCAGGAGCAGCAGTACTTCAAATGGACGTCACTGCCACATCCGAACTCCGTTTTCGGCGTTCGACAACTCGTTTGGAAGGTATCGAGATAACCGTTCCAATGGATATAATCCCGAGGCCAAATTCCTCTTAGAGCGAAAGGAAAGCACAGAAAAATCTCACGGGATAGAAATTCCAGGTGCTGCGCCTCCTTTCTTTTGGGACCAAGGCCCAAGTACTTTTAGGGTTCCACCCCTCCTTTGGCTGGCGCCCCTTTCTTGGCTGCCGCACCCCTCTTGGGCGCCCCCCCTTATGAGCGTACACCTTTATATTAGGTTCTCACCCCTGTTCTTCGTTTTTTAGGTTTTGTTGTGTTTTGGTAGACCCCGTGTGCGTCCCTCCTCGTGTTTGCGCGTGTCGACTAGACCGCCCGAGCTGAGAAACAGAACCTCAACTTGTTCTCTTTGTTTGATTTCAATACTACCTTTTCAGTTTGCTTCATACTTTGTTCTTACGGGTTTTCGTTTTCTTGCAGGAACTACTGATCATTGGATCTTGTATCTGTATGGATTTGGCATTGTGATTGCGAAGCTCCCAACCTGTTTGGTAGGAAGCAATAAATTCGGTGCCATCAACACCTCCAAATCGACGTATCGTCATCTCACCAAAAGATCGGGATCGCCGTCCCCATCAAGTTGGTATCAGAGCTCAAGGTTGCTCGGTGAGATTTTCCATCATATTTCGTTTTCTATCTAGAGTCCATAAAATTTGCCCCACAAAAATTTTTTTTGTCCCTTTGTCCAAGCTAATTTGTGCCCTAACTTTTACTACTTGTTCTTGGTTTGTTGAATCGTCAGTTGCATATTCGTGTCTTTGCTGGTTTTAGAGTCTAGTCCCATTAGAGTTTCGAGTTCGAGTCACGTTTTGGTCACAATTGCTTGCGCATTGGAGTCAGTTTCTGCTGGTTGATCAGATCGGGACTCTCGGTGGTTGCTGGAGATCATAAGAGATTATCAGCTGATATGGCGGCGGCGCCCCGAGTCCTTCGCGAACACGACGATCCACAGCCGTCCGATGGCGATCCAATGGTCATGAAGCTTGCTGACGTGGCACGATCGGATCCGCTCTTTGCAAATCTAACGGATACGATCTAATCTATCATAATCTAACGCAACGCAATCTCCGCCACTAGATCTTGATCCAACGGCTCGCAAACGCTGGGATTTTGATTCTGAACATTGCCGTCCGATCGGAATCCAACGGTCGGCGCTAACCCGTTATAAAAAACAGGTCGAACAAGCAGGCTTGGGCTGCGCGGCTACGACCATAAGCGCAAATAGTATTGGGCCCTGGACCAATACTATTTAATCGATTTTCCCGTATTTTCTTGATTAAAATAATTATAGAAATTAGTTTAATTAGTTTTAGACAATAAAAATATATTGAAAAATATAAAAAAATTCTAAAAAATACCTTGAGACATTTTAAACTCAAATAAAATATTTTTGGCACAACTGTGTATTAGCTTTATTTATAATTAATTAGTTTTCTTAAAAAGCCAATATACTTAATTTAAAATAAATTCAAATAAAATACAGATAAGTCCAATAAATTTAGAAAAATCACAAAATGCACAAATAACAGTAAAATAATATTATAGGCAAATTTTGGGATGTTACAATGTTGGGTGATTCGCGCCTGGGCAGCCTCAACTGACGCCTTCTCGTCCAGATGGCAGACGTTGAGTTGTGCCTCCATTGCCTCCAGAGGCAAGTCAGCTTCAACGGCCACCATGGCATCGCGTATCAACTGATTGTTGTTGAGAATCTCTGACTGCGGCCTCATCACCAAGTCAAAGAGCTTATTTAAGCGTTCTTGGACTCCAGGGTCCGACGTGACTACGGCCGACGCTTCCTTTGAGACTTCCATTATTTTGCGAAAGTCTGTAGGATAGTCGTCGGTGGCCGTGATCTCTGGATCATCGAGATCAACTAAAGTGAAGCCAAGCAGATCCGTTGGATCGGGGGTAGTTGGGGCAACAGGAGCCGGTGGCGTCGGCTGAGAAGATGGAGGTGGAGCCTCGAAGGAAACACCAGGCAGATCGGCCAGAATGTTGGCCACCTGCACCACTGGGGTCGGCTATTTATGAGAATTTAAAAGAGTTAGGCCGATATGCGAGAATATTCATTATATAAATCCATTAAGCAAATAACTTACCTTTGCAGTAGCCGACGCGTGTGGTGAGCTTTCACCGCTCTGCTTTTGAGGCTTGGAGCCTCTTTTAGCAGGAGCTTTAGTATATTTTTCCTTCTTCTTTTCTAAATTTCAATCGACCAGGTGTAATTCCCCAGAAGGGGTGCATAAGGAGGAAGTGATGTGACAGTCGATCGGAGTGTACTCACTAGGTTACTGTTTTTTCTCCATGTCCGACAGCGATGGACTCTGAATGCCCAAGGTACCTGAAGTGTACCCCGTGAGGCTGGTCAACTGGTGCGGCCTTTTCCCCTACTGGCCACTACCCGATTGGCCAGGATTGGCTTCTTCCTAGTAGCCTTTGTCTGCAAATGGGAACAAAAGCCAATTAGTAAGACGTGTTTGGCAGAATTGAAGGTTGGGGTGAAAAAAAATCCATTTAGCCGATACTTCGCCAGTAATGTCTACTAAACTTGTGTTAGTATAACTAGAGGAGCTAGAAGAACTAGACTCATCGCTTGAATCGTTGTCAGAAACTACCGTCGGTTCATGTAGATTTGGAAAAAATGTGTTAATAATAGCCGACTGTGTCATCTCCAAGAAGAGTGCCTCTGCGATAGATAACCACCAAGAGGAAAAGTGGCCTGCCCTACGAGTGTTCAGAAAGAAGTGCGGCAAGTCATTTATCTAAAAGTCATCGGCTATTTCCAGGACAATAGCAGCTGTAGCAACATTACGGACTCTGGCTCTAGGCTGAAGCCGATCAAGGAGTTGGAGACTTGGAACAACCTGGCCAAAGCCCAATTGCCGGGCGTAGGATGAAGGATGGTAGAACTCGTACGACGGCTGAAATGTCTGATTTCTGGAATTGAAGCCGACGTGTAGTATGCTCGGAGAAATAAACACCTTGTAGAAATCCAAAGTCGATAGAGACATCAAGGAACTGTCAGCTTCAAGATGCAGAAATGATAGCCATGAGAAATCGGCTGCGCCACTATAGCTAAAGAAATCCTGCTGACCAAAATCTTCATTGACCAACTGAAGGAAAAATGATAAGTATTTTCTTGTGCCGATGGGGGTGATCTTCGTCTCATTCCCAGAGCACATAATATATATCTTTCGCCATATGATCAGCTAGCTCTAAAAAGGGGGGACCATATTTCTCGAGTGTCTTCGCGAGGGAACGCTGTATCTTCTGCAAGGTCCAAGGCAAGAGATCGGATAAACAAATAGTATAGCCAGATCTGAAGGAACCACAAAGGTCCTCCTATGTTACCGACAGTGAAATTGGGAAAGCCTGTAAATAGCCGACTCCTTATCATATACTTCATTTGGTAAACTGCCCCTAACAGCATTTTTCCCAGGGCAAGCCGATGGCCCCCTACCAATCTCTCTGCTATGAACTGATACACTTGCGTCGGACCGAGGGAAGCCCTGCAAAACAGGAATCTATCCAGCCATAAGTTCAGGAAGGCCACATGCTTTTCATCCGATATTGGCCCGTTAACCTTGTTGTTATTGCCGATGTACTTGCTTCACCCTTCACCTTGGATTGGATAAGCTTGTACTTTGGTTTGCCACTATAAGCCGATATTTGCTCCCCGTCCGGCCTAAGGCAGCACAGCTGGGCCACGTCTAAAAGAGTTAGGCCGACGGGACCGGTGCAGAATATGAATGCATTAAATGTATCCTACTAGAAATAACAAGTCGTGGCCACTAAGGGCTTATTGGCTTCTGGATCGGCTAGAGAAAGAGGAAGACACTCTGCTATACCCATCCTTTCCCATACCTCTCTTTTTTGGGTTGCTACGTGGATGTACCAAGACCTCCACCCCTTAAGCACTATCGGCCAGGCCCTAAAGCTTTTGCTCTAACCCTCTATGTTATATCTGGCAGCTGATAATGGAAGGCGGGGGATTTCCTCATTTATGACTGTATTGGCATCTAAGTTCCCTACTGGACCTAAATAATACTGGTCAATGTTGTTCGTGATTGGGATGAATATCTGACTGGGGTCAATTCAGCCGATCTAGGATGAAGCCGATTGAGAAGCTTGAAAAGCGCGAAAGGGAGTGGCAACAGAAGTGAAGAAACTGATTTTAGATGTTCAGAGAACTCGAAGGCGTGAGAATGATCGTATAGGGGGCGCATATTTATACAAAAGGTCAAAAGTGAAACGATAGGAATGGTTTCGAAGTGTCGCGTGTAGTTAAAACGCACGATGTGCATATCGAGATTTTTATGGCGCCATTAATGCAACGGTTACTGGTAAAGACTTCTTGCTAAGCCGACGTCATGCAAGCCGATGGTTAAGATTTTTGGAAGAAAACAAGTTATCTCCCAAAAATAGGGGGCATATGTTTGCACCCAAATTTGGTATGTACAATCAAAATCGGCAGGGTATAGTCTATGAATAGTGACCAACACGCGGTATGGAAAGATTTTAAGATATTTGGTTACGGTAAAGATTCTGAGGAAAGACCGTCCGTATTAAGGCCGATACGGATTGCGTTCTGCAACGTGTTGTAATAGGACTCGATCGGCCGATAGGTATAAAAGATAGACGAATGCAGATAAAAAAACACACACAATCAAATCAACCAGCCTGCATTATACTTTCATCTACTTTTTTGTCGACTAGGAGTAGTTCTTGTAATTTAGAAGCTTTGTAATCTGATCTTGATCAATAAAGTTGTGCATCGCCGATCGTTGATCTTCATCGATTACGTCCTCAGGTTTGCTTTACTCTGATTTTGTTGCGCATCGCCTTTTTCGGAGTCAATCTACCTTTACCCTCTAGTTAGCCTTAATCGGCTAATTAGATTAACCCCTTACCTCCGATTTGATCGGCTTTTAGCTAGTTAGATCAAAGCCGATTGTCCTATATGATCGGTTTTGAGCAAATTTTATATCCTTCCTTACCGATTGCAGGGTCAAATCGGTTGGCACGCTCTGAACCTGGTGTTCGTCTTGTGTGTTGTGGTTGATAAACCGTACGTCAAGTTTTTGGTGCCAACAATATTTCCATATATATGACCTGTGAAACATGGTCATCAACCAATACATATGCTAGTCTATTCATATGTGTTCTCATATGTTTATCAACTAGGAATCACTTTAGAATAATCATCACAAAGTCATATATAAAGTTTCAAGTCACATACATGCTAATAAATAGTGATGACAATATTCAAGGAACAAAATAATTAATCATGAACATAAGGAAATATAATAATCTCTATGATTGCCTCTGAGGCATATCTCCAACACCCTTATCAACATGTATGTATGAAATGCATCCCAAAGTGCTTTGAAGATTATCCATGTGACCATATAGACAAAGTATGACACCAAGCTACACAAGTTTAGATTATACTAATCTAAGACATATCCAAGTGCATAATGTAATATTCTTACTAGCAAGCATAAATAAGACAATGTCATTTTTGCATGATTTTAACAAGTTCAACAGTTAGCATAATCTCCAAACTAGAAGCAAAACCATTCAAAAGATCAAACGGAAGACCTAGAGTTCAACCTAGTCAATACTTTAGGGAAGCTAGATTTGCATAAAAAGTCTTTCGTGCTTAACCATCTTTAATGCAAATTTTTATTTTAAATCTTTAAGGCACATAGCGGGATGCAAATGTTCGACATTATTTGCATTCTTTACCTACTTACTTTTATTTGCATTTCTCACATGTAATTGACTCAAGCCATCATTGACCATCTCAAGAAGGACTCTTAAGAGAATGGTCTTGGTCTTACAAAATACATTCCCCATGTGCAATGGGAAGCCGTCTCATGAATGTAGAGTGTTGAGATCAATTTGCACAAAAAGAGCCAATTTTTCTTTTCATTTTAGCACTTAGATTTATAAGCATGTGAAGGACTCTAGAATGGATTAACCTAGCTTCACCCAAGTTGCTATTTGGACTCTAGAAATCCAAGATTTCACAAATCATGGCCTATGCACCTAGTGAGGAAACTTAACAAGTAAAAGCTCCAAATTTCATCAAGTTTTCATTAAAGCTCAATTTTCATTTTTAGCAGGCTTAGCATGATGAACAAAATAAACTTGGACATATCTAAGCTAGCTATATTCTTCAAAAAAGTAGCAAGGTGTATAGCATGAAAGATAGTTAATTTGCATAATATACAAAGCTCATAAAAATAGAAAATGAAGTCTATATGCAATGCATTAACAGATTTCTAAACTCCCCCTCAACAAGTGAATCAATTTTAAGCAAGAATCTGGTTCGATTTGAGTGATTAGCATAATTAAGACATAGAAAGTCCAATAACATAGAATGAGAATAGAAAGTTAAGAAACTACAAACTGGGTGGCTATAGAGCATAGAAAAGATAGAAGAGAACGCTATGGCTCAGACTCGCTCTCATCTTCACCAATGACTGACATAGGAAAGTTGACTATAGATCAAAGCTAGGGAGTTGATGCAAAGGTTGTGTCCCGATCTTTCGATGAGAGCGATAACTTCGATTTGGTGGAACTGACTTTGACGATCCAACTACAACGTACGACGACGATGCGCCTTAGCAATCGCTAAACCAACTCCGGAGGGTTATTGATCTTACCGTAGGCACGATCAACCAGAACACGAGGTTCAATTCCTGCAACCAACCGAAGAACAAGCAATAACAATAGTAAAAGCAATCTGAAATTGCAAATAAGAATTGAAGTCAAAAACAAGGTGGGGTTCTATTGAAAATCTTGAAAAGATGGCTATCTAGCACAAGTCGAAGACTCAAAGTTTTGATGAGACCATACCGGCCCAGCAAGCCATGCTTTTATCTCAAGGCAAGACAAGGGCCCAATAACTTCTGATGCTCCAAGCCCACCCCAAGATCAAGCCCAATTCGTTCACGAGTCCAGATCGGCCCCCAGGAGCAGTACAATTAAAAATGACCATATATGGGTCATACGAAGTCCGTTTGATGTGTTCTTGGACACTACAGAGAAGCCCACGACGAGAGCTTTCCAACGGAAGTGGTTTCACGTCCACACTCCTTCTAGATCATCGGGAATTATCAAAAAAATATGATAAACAGAATCTGCCGGGTGCTACGACATCTCCACTTGAACCTAAAGGCCTTATCCGACCTAGGGTTGCACGGCCACCCCGTTGGCCTCCTTCCTTGCCTTCATCCTCTTATATATTCAGTAGCCGTCGCTAGAATAGATGGGTTTTGCTTAGATTATTCTGTTTTAGACAGTTTCGCCGTTTGTTCAGTTTGTGGAACCCCAACTTCGAGTTCTTCATTGGTAATTAGCAATATTCAGATTGCAACTACCTATTCTTGCTTGTGTTCTCGATTCGCATGCAAGTATTAGCCTTCTTGGCGAGGTCAATTGTGTTTGTGCATGGTTGATAACCAAAGGAGTCGTGGTGTAGCAATTGCAGGGTTCGAATCAGTTCTGATTGAAAACCGGATCGTTAACGTCGAGTTCTTCACCAATCGATTTACTACTACCTGTCGGAAGTTCGGGGCACCGTTCCCATCAAGTGGTATCTCGTTTAGGCCAGCAACTGTGACAAGTACGTTGGACATTTATTCAGCTTGCTAATCCGACTTTGATATTGCTTATTCCTTGCTACTAAATATTGCCTTCCGAGCTCCACATACTTCTTATCAGTTCAGGTTCTCCTTTGCAATCGCCTCACTCACGCTCCAGTCACGGTATCATGAACGAGCCACCGGTTGTATCACCTGCTGCTTTGGTCCATCTCCTTCTGCTGGTAAAGGTAAGAATTTTCCAATTCTTCCTTCTTATGACGGATTTGGTGTTGATGCTTATATTGATTGGGAAATAGAAGTAGATAAAATTCTTTCGCAATGTAACCTCTGTAATAAACGAAAAACTAAAGTTGTCGCTAGTGCTTTAACTCTCTGTGCATCAATTTGGTGGAACAATTTTTGTACTTATAAGACAGTACCACAAACATGGAAACATATGAAACGACTTATGAGAGATGAATTTGTTCCTGCTTATCATTCTAAAAAGTTACTTTATGAATTACAATGTTAACAACAATGTGATAAAACTGTCAAGTCATATTACGAGGAATTAGAAACTTTGTTGTTGCGTTGTGGTTTAGAGGAATCTGAAGAAGCTAAGGAAATAAAATTCTTAAATGGACTTGATATGAAAATTTACGGTATTCTTGTTGATAAGGAATACAGTTCTCTCTCTAGTTTATTTAATCTTTCTTTTAATGTCTATAATTGCCAAATTGAAGAACTTTCTTTGGAAGAACGGCATCTTGTCGAGTTTCCACTTGCTACTAACTTTTCACAGGACATTGAGAACAAGAACGAGAAGGAAAACATGCAAGAGAAGGAGGAACAAGAGATACTTGATATCCCATGCATGCCTCAAGAATGTACAGATCATGATATGCCTAAATCGGCAGAGATAGAAAACAAAGGTAAGACATAGGTGCTATTTTCACATGAGAAGAGAATCATGTTGATTTGCTAAATTTGGCCACTACTTGTGCTATGCTAGAATAACAGTTAGTGGACACTCAAACTGAATCACCTTTGTCATAATATGATTGTCTTGCTGTCCCTAATGATAAAAAAGAGTTGTGTGATAATGCCTCATTTATATCCATGCCTCAACTAGTGAATGAACATGTCAGTTTTATTTCTGATCTAAACACGTGTGCTAAAAATAAACATGTTATGCTAATGAAAAGGATGAGATTAAACTGTTGTCTTCCTTGAATACTTTGGGTTATATTGAATTTGATGTCATATGTGATCTCAATTGTTTAGAGGAGAGATTTTCTATGCTTGCTAATTTCCTATGGTCATCCAGTGTTAGTTTTCATGCTATTGGCAAACATAATGATAAAGGAAAGTACATGGTGCATCGAGTTTATATTTGTACCATTTTGAAATCTTCTTTTAATGTGACACACTATCAACAACCAAAGAATATGTTGGATTCTTTGTCGCCACTTGTTACTAACCTTTTGCAGGCCAATGAGCTTGAGTCGAGGACGACTCAAAATCAAGAAGGGGAGGATGATGAGACCATGCCGGCCCAACAAGCCATGCTTCTATCTCAAGGCAAGACAAGGGCCTAACAACTTCTGATGCTCCAAGCCAACCCCAAGATCAAGTGCAATTCATTCACGAGTCCAGTTCGGCCCTCAGGAGCAGTCCAATTAAAAAGTGACCATATCTGGGTCATACAAAGTCTGTTTAAGGCGTTCTTGGACTCTATAGAGAACATCACGATGAGAGCTTTCCAACGGAAGTGGTTTCACGTCCAAACTCCTTCTAAGATCATCAGGAATCATTAAAACAATATGACGAACAGAATCTGTCGGGTGCTGCGACATCTCCACTTGAGCCCAAAGGCCTTGTATGACCTAGGGTTGCATGGCCACCCCCTTGGCCACCTCCCTTGCCTTCATCCTCTTATATATTCAGTAGCCGTCGCTAGAATAGATGGGTTTTGCTTAGATTATTCTGTTTTAGACAGTTTCACCATTTGTTCGGTTTGTAGAACCCTAACTTGAGTTCTTCATTGGTAATTAGCAATATTCAGATTGCATCTACCTATTCTTGTTTGTGTTCTCGATTCGCATGCAGGGATTAGCCTTCTTGGCGAGGTCAACCGTATTTGTGCATGGTTGATAACCAAAGGAGCCGTGGTGTAGCGATTGCAGGGTTCGAATTAGTTCTAATTGAAAGCCGGATCGTCAATGTCGAGTTCTCCACCAATCGATTTACTACTACCTGTCGGAAGATCGGGCCACCGTTCCCATCAAGTTTGCACTTGGCTAAACTAATCAAACAAAACCCAAGTGTGTAAGGCGGCGGGTACTGAGTATATAAGACGGAGGGACATGAGAGGGTCGTCCTAGGGTTGTGTGCAGCTAGGGGGTGCACACAACTTGTGCTTGGGGCCCACACGCTTACAAGGCCTGAAACAGCCCAAAACAGTATTTAGTGTATTGTTTCGGTGATTCTAACTGATCACAATGAATCTGGAGCTAGGACCAGACCCATTAGAAAGGTCTTATTGTGACCTTTCAATCAAGTACAAGAACTCTTCAGTCAGACACCATATGCAAAAGTTATACTTGTTTTACTTCAAGCTAGTATCTGGAGGCCGAATTAGATTGTAGAGCATGATGGATTTGATATCTCACCCTTCTTTGCCCATGGATGATGTATTGGAGTTGGTACAACCAAGTGTGATCGTATCCATAGTAGTGATGTCCTTATCATCCTCCCCTTCTTGAATTTGAGTTGTCCTCGACTCAAGATCACCTTTAGCTCATCCTCAATATAAAACATCCTCATATAGGTCCTGCATTTAATTAAATAAAATAGTAGCTCCGCCTCTTTATATATTTTTAACACAAGAAAGACATTTGAAGGATTCACCTGATAATCATCCATATAGCTCAACTTTTCTTTCCAGCGTATAAAGGCATGACGAAAACTAGCACTCTTGGATGCTTCCTCCCATCCTTGAAGGAAAACCATCCTCAGTTTTGGACAAGCTTGAGAAGAAAAGCAAAAAAAAAAGAACAACGTGTACGCAGCATATATGTATATATCCCATATTTCATTATTTGTTTGGTTTCATGTAATGCTATTTACATAACAGCAAATGAGGAAATCAAATTTAAGCAAAGCCCCTTTCCTCAAAATTTTGCAACTCAATTTGTGATTATAAGTGAAGCACATAACATAAATATTAACATGATTCAGTTTGCAACTTAATTTGCAAATATAAGTAAAGCACATATCTATCCCTGTCCTTGGATAAAGAATACTTATGTTTTGTAAGCCTTGTTCAATAACATAAAGGGGCAAAACTACAAGTTTTGGCCACATTCATAGCTCATTCATATCATCAGATTGTAAACAAGCAATATCAAACAATTCCAATAGCAGTGACACAATTTTAATGGGCTTCCACTCATCAAGTACAACATGCTGATTAGTAATACAAGTCAATATACTAAAAATTCAAACAATGAGGTAGCAAGCTATGGGTATCACACATATCAGAAAAATTTGATGGTGCCTAAAATGAAACAAGCTGTTGCATATAGCTAGGATTGCCCAAAACAACAAGCTTCAATGCAGCGAGTTTATCACAAGTTATGCATATTCTATAAACAAGAAACTTGCCATCTATGCCATAATCCCCAAATAAATTAAATTTAAAACAGTAGGCATATGTGCTAGATAAAGACTTAAGAGATGAAATTTCAGAAATCTTATCCATAGCACAATTCAAGCTAACAGGCTCATTCAACAAGATATAGCACAAAACAGTGGCAGGGAATATTCTAGCTATGACTTCCTTATGCATAATCAGCTTTACATGATCAAAATTATAAGCATGCAATTCATCATATGGTTCTACAATTTTGGCACAAGGTGGTAACTCACTAGAATTAAGTACAACAGAAATATACTCACAAATTTGCTCCCTTTCTTGCTGTAAAATCAGATATGTATCATGGTCATTAGCGTCCTTCTCAGAAGATGTAGGTACCTCAAAACTTTCACTTGATAACGTAGGTTTTTCAGCTTGTAGCTCCCC
Organism: Otatea glauca; assembly: GCA_036346275.1. NCBI lineage: Eukaryota > Viridiplantae > Streptophyta > Magnoliopsida > Poales > Poaceae > Otatea > Otatea glauca. The sequence goes on along the minus strand of CM070731.1, from coordinate 24,481,833 downwards.
TTCTTCAGAAGTAACCTGCATATCACATGGAACAGCAACATGCTCTCATTAAGGTATGGTGCAGTGCATGCAACAGGAGTAGCGTTTAACTCTGTAGGAGCTTGAACTTTGATTGCCTTCTCTATACTTTTCTTTCAGCTTCACATGAAAGATTAAGCAAACATGACATCGAATTGAATTCTTTACAAGATATCATGATCTGAATATCAAATTTTAGTCCAAAATAAATGTTGTTCATTCGAGTCTTTCCGGTCTCTTCTAACCCAGAACGCAAAGATCTATGCTGAAATTCTTGGTAGTACTCATCCATAGATTTACTACCTTGTTTTAGACGTTGCAATTCATTCGGTAATTCGCGAGCAACATATGAAGGAACAAATCTAGCTCTCAACATTTTCTTCAATTTAATCCATGTGCTAGCGATGTCCTGATTTTTACGCATATAATCATTCCACCAAATAGCAGCAAAATCAGTAAATCCATTATTAACAACCCTAACCTTATCATGCTCAGGAATTTCATGTTTATCAAATGATTGTTCTACAACTAATTCCCATGTAAGATAACCTTCAGGATCATATTTACAACTAAAAATGGGTACGATGAACTTACTTTTGATACGTGTGCTATGTCGTCGTACCTCCCGTGGTGATGAAGCTTTGCTCGTAGTGCTTTGTATCTTGGAGTGTGAAATACCTCTTCTCCTAGGATGCTGTTGGGCCAAGCACTACAACATTGAGAACCTACCATTGTTAGTGAAGACAAAAAACAAATCACAAGGATATGTCCTACCAACTACTAGGATGTGGTGAAAAGTCGCTCAACTCTCAAGCTTTAACCAGAGCTCTTACAAGTTCTTACCATGCAGCAGGATTTGTCGGCCATTGGTGGTGTCAAAAGTTCTCCGAAGCTTGGATAAAGCGATTGCCAATGGACCGAACAAACGTACGAGGTAGAATATGTGAAGCTAGGTAGGCTATACTTATTTCCTATGAAATCTGATAATTCTAGTTATTGTAATGATAAGTAATGACCCAAACTAGAATTCACAAGTCCTAGTTGCCGATCTCAAAGATATAAGCGAATTTCAAGACAACACACGCGTAAAGATAATGGTACTTATGCGATCAGGAATGAGCTATAAAATATAAGTGAGGCACCAAAAGCTCTATTGCACAAGTCGTAGAGAGACGCTAGCTTATGCTTCAAGAATGTAAAGAGGGCGCAAGATTGCTCAATAATTAATACAATAGCACAATATGAAAATAATGAACACAAATTAGGGTTTTGCTCAATGTAGTGTTGTCAGCCACTATTTTCTTTTCTTTTCTTTTTTTCTTTTTTTTCTTTTTTTCTTTTTTGGCCTTTTGGCTCTTTCTTTTTCTTTTCTTTCTTTTGGTGACTTTCGGCCAACATAAGTATAAGCAAAGTTTTGGAATCCCTAACTTGATGTCACAAGATAGTATGACATGATAATTCAAGATTATCCAATGTATCAATTAGAGCAGCCCCAAGCAATATCAAATAGCTACTCTCAATTGGGATCAAAGTATTCGCAAAGGATGAATTGGTTCCCAAAGGTGTGTGTATTGATATTTTTGGCTTTTATGGATTGTGGATGCTACTAGACTCAACCAACTCAAAGGAACAAGCTAGAACACAAATTGAAGCAAGAAATCCAAATTCGGCCAGAACAGTGCAGCAAAATTATCGCTGCAATGAAGATATGAAAAAGACCGAATCTAGTTTGCTCACAATGTAATGAATTGATGGTAATGTTCTATGCTTTAAAACAAGTATTCGAACACACAATTTGGACCTCGTATTAGAAGTTATAGCCAAAACACTGAGGTGCACAGATTTGACCTAAATTCAGCCAATCTGACCAAATCCGAATCAAATTCGGTTTGAAGGAGTCCGAATCACAAAAGACACCCAAAATGGTTTTGTAGAGGACTCTTCAAGGATTCAGGAAAGTATAACAACTTTTCAATCAGAGTTCAGATGTGGGAACTATGATCAAAATACCGAACTAATCTGGACTGGAAGTATACTTGCTTCACCAACTTTGACATCCAGATTAAACAAAATTGGATCCAGAATTAAAGTTCATCCCCAACTAGGTTTTTGTAGAGCTTGTTCCCAGGTTTTAGGAAAGTGCAAACACACTAGAATCCGAACTCGTATACGAAAGTTATGAACAAAACAAAGTACTAGACAGATTGATAAAAAAGCTACACGAAGGAAAAACGATCAGCAACTAAAACAAGGACTCTAATGGATCAAAACCTAACAAAACTCACTAAAATACTAGATGTAATCTAAAGGTTTAATTTTTGTAGAGTACTTTTCAATTTTGGATAGAAAACAAAAACTAATCTAAGGTACTGAATCTCTCACCGAGAAACTTGGCGCTCTGATACCACCTGATGTAAAGGTTGTGTCCCGATCTTTCGATTAGAGCGATAACTTCGATTTGGTGGAACTGACTTTGGCGATCCGACTACAACGTACGACGACGATGAGCTTAGCAATCGCTAAACCAACTCCGGATGGTTATTGATCTTGCCGTGGGCACGATCAATCAGAACAAGAGGTTCAATTCCTGCAAGCAACCGAAGAACAAGCAAGAACAATAGTAAAAGCAATCTGAAATTGCAAATAAGAATTGAAGGCAAAAACAAGGCGGGGTTCTATGGAAGATCCTTGATAAGGTGGCTGTCAAGTACAACTCGAAGACTCAAAGTTTGCACTTGACTAAACTAATCAAACAAAACCCAAGTGTGTAAGGTGGCGGCTACTGAGTATATAAGAGGAGGGACATGAGAGGGTTTTCCTAGGGTTGTGTGCAGCCAAGGGGGCGCACACAACTTGGGCTTGGGCCCCCACATGCTTACAAGGCCCGAAACAGCCCAAAATAGTGTTGTAATGTATTGTTTTGATGATTTTGACTGGTCCACGATGAATCTGGAGCTGGGACCAAACTCATTGGAAAGGTCTCGTTGTAACCTTTCAATCAAGTACAAGAACTCTCTAATCAGACACCGTATGCAAAAAGTTATGCTTGTTTTACTTCAAGCTAGTATCCGGAGGCCGAATTGGATTCCAGAACGTGATGGATTTGATCTCTCTCTTCTTTGCCCATGGATGATGTGTTGGAGTTGGTACAACCAGATGTGATTGTATCCATAGTAATGATGTCATCATTAGGAGTGCACACAGACCCCGTCTACCCAGGGGATCCAACACCTGTTAGACCTACAAGACTGTGAGGGAACTAAACCTAGGGTGATAAAAGGATAGCTAATTGTGCATGATAGCAGCCTATAGCATAAGATCAGAGGTCCATACAAAGCATGCTAGAAGTCTAAGTGAAGTGAACTCAGAACTCTAAAAATAAGCCCAATATCACCTAGAAGATGCAAAAGAAAGGAAATGCTGAAATAAAAACATATGCAGTACATAGTATACAAACCAGCTCCCCCTCAAAATATACTGTAAGGGCAAACAACTCCAATCTCTCCTCTTAAGGCTACAAACCTAGAGCTACCCAAAGGCTTGGTAAAGATATCGGCAATCTGGTGGTCACTCTTCACAAACTGGAGCACTATATCACTCTTCTCCACATGGTCTCTAAGGAAGTGATATCTAATGTCTATATGCTTGGTCTCGGAATGCTACACTTGGTTCTTAGCAATGCAAATAACAGATGTGTTGTCGCAAAAAAGTAGAATATTATCTATGTCTAACCCAAAGTGGCGCAAGGTCGATCTCATCCATAGCACCTGACTACAACAAATAGCAGCTGCAACGTACTCGGCCTCAGCGATGGATTGTGTAACTCAGGACTACTTCCTAGAACTCCAAAAGACAAGAGAAGTGCCAATGAATTGGTAAGTACCATAAGTGCTCTTCCTATCCATCCTATAGTTAGCAAAGTCTATATCAAAAAAGGCTCTAAGGGAAGGACAAGAAGAGGAAGAGTACCAAATACCATAGTCAAATGTAGCTCGAAGGTACTTGAAGATGTGCTTCACCGCTTAGCGGTGAGAAGCACGAGGAGAAGCCTAAAATTGAGCGCACAGACACACAGCAAAATTTATGTCTAGCCTCGAAGCAGTTAGGTACAAGAGGGAGTCGATCATGCTCCTAAACTCCTTCTGATCAACTGGCTCACCATCCTCATTAGGCTTGTGGACAGCAGTGGTGGCCGTAGGAGTCATCACCGGCTTCCCATCAGACATGTTGAAGCATCTCAGGAGGTCTCAGTGTACTTGCCTTGATGTAAGAAAATATCCTCCCGAGTCTGCTTGATCTAGAAGCCGAGGAAGTAGCTCAACTCGCCCATCATGCTAACCTCGAACTCTATGCTCATCACATCTGAAAACTGAGACACAAGAGAGTGCGACGAGCCACCAAAGATGATATCATCTATATAAATTGGGACAATAAAAAAATGAGAATCCTGGTGTCAGATGAACAGAGTCTTGTCTACTTTACCCATCTTAAAATCATGACTAAGAAGATAATACTTAAGCCTCTCATACCAAACTCTAGGGGCTTGCTTAAGTTCATACAAAGCTTTAGAAAGCTTGAAGACATGGTTTGGGTACTTGGAGTTCTCGAATCTTGAAGACTGTCTGACATACACCTCTTCCTCAATATATCCAATGAGGAATGCACTCTTAACATTCATTTGATAAAGCTTGAAGCTCTTAGATGCCGAAGATTCAAGCAGGATCCTAATAGCCTCTAGTCTAGCTACTGGGCAAAGGTCCCCTCAAAGTCAAGACCCTCAACCTAAGTGAAGCCCTGTGCAACTAGCCTAGCCTTGTTTCTAATGACAACCCCATCCTCACTCTGCTTGCTCTTGAACACCCACTTGGTCCCAATGATATTATGACCAGTTGGGGGCTCGACAAGCTGCCATACCTTGTTCCTCTCGAAGTTCTCAAGTTCCTCATGCATAGCATTAATCCAAGACACATCGGATAATGCATGAGAGACATCCTTCGACTCAAAGGAGGCAACAAAGGCAGAGTGAAGGAAGAAAAGAGACAAGCCTGATTTTGAGTGTGTGACTCACTCAAATAGATTGCCAATAATATGATCAGGTGGATAACGCCTCTGAGTATGGTGAGGAGGTCCAGAGTAGAAGTGGCCTCTACCTCATGAACAGAAGAGGCAGGATCAAAGCCACTTGCTACAGGAGAGACTGAAGGTAAGGGCTGGTCTCCTTGAGGAGCAGAGATAGAAACAGGAGGCACCTTAGGTGTAGAGGGGACTGGATCAGGTGGATCACCGTCATCTCCATCATCCTCATCCTCTACAAAGATGGTCTTGGAGAGGAAAGAAGAGTCTGATATATCGGGTCTAGCTCCTAGACTAGCCTCATCAAAGGTCACATCACGGGTCTCTATGATCCTATTCGTCTCACAACTCCAGACCCTATAGCTACGAGAAGAACTCGAGTAATCTAGAAAAATACCATCAGAAGAACTAGATTCAAACTTATCTAGATTACCGGACTTCAAAATGAAACACTTGCAACCAAACACACGAAAATTAGAAACACTGGGCTCCCACCTGCTGACTAGTCGCACTCTAGCTCGACCAACAGTGTCAATATGTATAGGCTATCCTGGTGCATCAGTCATCACAATAGTGACTGGAGGATGAGAAGCAACCACCATCTTGCCGTGTCGGCAAGGAGAGCAAACTAAGTCTTTGATCGTCTTGAGTTTGGACAAACCACAAATGAGGGGGGCAGCCACCTATTTATAGAAAAAATTCAATTTTTTTTTGAATTTTCTCGGATTTATTTTGAATGTTTTAAGCCTCCAACGGCTATTTTTCAAATTAAACGGGCCATGCCAGGCTAAACGGACCGTGCCGTGCCTAACTGTGCCAGGCCCTTACCGTGCCATGTCGAGCCGGGCCGTGCCGGGCCCGTCGGTAAACGGGTTGTGCCATGCCGAGACGGGTTGTGCTGGGCCTGTCGGTAAATGGGTTGTGCCATGCTGGCCTGCTATGCCGCTATGCCAGCCCAAGCATGGCACGTGCGAGTGGGCCGTGCTGTGCTTGGGCTGAGTCTACAGTGTCGTGCCTCGGGCCGGCCCGTTTGGCCATCTCTAACTTACACTCCTGGAAGAGACAGGCACATGAAGAACAGGGGAAAGAAGATGAAGAAGAACCAGATAGAGAAGAACTACCAGCATGTGCATTTTTCTCCCTCAGCACGACTGTCTCAACCTTGAGAGCCTCACAAGAAACGCAAGGGGCATTTCTAATCCAAAGAGTCTGGGTCTTAAGCTTCTTCCTAAGCTCGACTTTGATTTTATCCAAGTCCCCCTCAATATCAGCACATCACAAGCAACTTTCTTGTGACTTTGCTAGTAAGTCTTTAGCAAGTTCAACACACTTGACATTTAAAGATTCATTGTCAAATTTTAGTTGTCTACAGCCCTCACATGAGCTTACTGAGTCCTTAGAAGCATGCAATTTAAGTTTATTATTTCTAGTAGATAGCTTCCTAAGGTGAATGCTCATGGCATCAAATTTAGATAGCAATTTAGGGCAATTTTCATAAGATGCGTGAGTGTGAGCATAAAGAAAACTAGCATCAACAGGAATAGTGTCAACATAACTAGTGTTATCATTCTTCAACCTAAGACCTTCAAGCTCAGAAAGCACACTATCATGCATAGTCCTTAGGTTCTCAAGCTCCACAAGCAAAGCATCGCAAAGAGTACAGTCATCAGACGCTCGGGAGGAACAAGATCTAAGTGAAGCTAACTCCCTAGTCAAGGTACCTACTTTCTTCTCTAACTCCATACATCTAGCTCTAGCTCTAGCATGAAATTTTCTTAACTTAAAGAAAGCTTCATTGAGCTGATCATAGGAGGGTACCTCGTCCGAGTAACTGTAGAGCTCGGAGTCGTTGATGCCGTTGGTGTCCGCCATGATACACATCCCGATGAAGTCATCACCGCCTTTGTTCTTATCTTGCAGATCATCCTCGCTCTCATCACTCAAGGTCTCTGTGTTGGAGAGGATGATGTCGTCGAGTGCGACGAGGACACGGTGGAAGAGCTTCTTATTCTTCGAGAAGTTGCAGTACTTCTTCTCACGCGTCAGGTCATGAACTGGAGGCTTCTTGTTGAAGTTCTTGTCGGTGTAGTCGTTCTTTCCTGAACCATCAGAGTCGTTTTTGCCTTTCTCCAGCTTGGGGCAGATCGCTCGAATGTGGTTGGGGCCACCACATTCGAAGCAAGTGATTGTGCCACCTCTCATACTCTTACTTACCCTCTTGTAAGCATGAGAAAATTTGCGAGGTAAAAGAGTAAGCTCACTTTCTGGAAAGTTTTCTAGTTGTTCATCGCTTAGCTCATAAAGGGCTGAAAGGGAGAAACCAACTGAAGTCTCAGAACAGGATCCAATGGGATCAGTGGCCAAGGCCATCAACTGCGACTTCGTCTTATGAGAGACGACGTTGATCTCATGAGTCTTGAGTCAGGAATAAAGCCCATCAAGAGTCAGAGTCGATAAGTCTGTGGTGTCCTTGATGGTGGTCACCTTCATCTCCCAATCCGAAGATCGAGAGCGGCCAAGAAGTGTCAAGCGTTCTCTGAGTCAGAGTATGTGCAACCAACTGTACAGAGATCGCTCAAGATCTTTGTGAAATGACCAAAACACTCATCAAGGGTCTCACCAGCGTTCTGTTCAAATTTTTTGTTGTCACGCTTGTATTTATCCTATCTCACCGTCTTGATCTGGGTGGTGCCCTCATAGTAAGCATCGAGGATCACCCAGATCTGGTGAGCAAATCATAGGTGAGAGATCTTGTCGTCCTCACTGCGGCTAAAGCCCTGTATGAGGATGTTCCTTGCCTTAGCATTCGCTTTAACGTCAGCCATATTGCTGGCCATGACGTTTTCATCGACAGGAATCTCATACAGGGCTTCACCTTCTTCCAAATCTGGAAGCCCTAGGCAGTGATGTACGACTCCATTCTCGATATCCAAAAAGGAAAATCAACTCCAGAAAAAACCGGATGCTTGGTAGAATACTTGTCCATCGCCATGGCTCCTGAGACCAGTCAAGATCTATAAAAGAGAAAACTCGGGCTCTGATACCAATTGAAGGACCAAAGTGGCGATCAGAGGGGGGTGAATGATCACAATTAAATTTTCCCCCACACAATGGATCCAACCAAAACCTCACTTGAAACACTCAAATGCAAAGGAACAAAACAGAGAAAATCTTGGTCTTGAACTTGCTCGTGGGGTCGTGATGATCAAGATGATCTTGGATATTCTCCCACTTGTCATAGCAAGCAAGAACACAAGAAACAAAAACCTCAAACGTGCTCTTCAAAAATTTCTCAAAGATTCAACAAAGAGATCGAGTTCTTGCAAATGACTGCATAGATGATGAGGATATGATCTAAAGAAGATTCGTCCATCAATCATACATCCACGGCACAAGAAGCACAAGCAAGTAGAAGGAGAGAAGGAAAATCCAACTTGTGAGAATGTAAATTGCAAGAAATTAAATTGCGGAATTTAAAAGCAAGTGGAAGGAGGGGAGGCAAATCCAACTTACGAGAATGTAAATTGCAAGAACTTAAATTGCAGAATTTAAATGCTGAATTTAAGACATAATGTAAATGCTGAAATTAAATTCAGAAAAGTAAGGAAGTAAAATTTTATTTCTTGAAATGAAGGTTTATAAAGCCTCACAACAAGGTGGGCAAAGCTCAAAGGAGCACACAAAACCTTCAAGAGGGGAGAGCTACCCCTCCCCCTCTATTTATACTACTCTTGAATCATTCTCCACCCTTGGATGAGTTCAACTTGGCCCTCAAGTAACCTTATCAAGGGTTGAGATTGAGTCATCCTCCACCCTTGGATGAGTTCTACTTGGCCCTCAAGAAACATCATCAAGGGTTGAGATTAATTCAAGCTAACTTGGCCACTACTCTATCATCTAAACCGCAATCCAACGGCTCTCCTTGATCCGAGCAGCTCCAAGCTAGCATCTCAACCATTTCCTTGTCTTCTAGGCAGGCAGCGATTCTATCTCCGATCATCCTCTGGCTATTCCCGACCGTCTGGACCTCCGACGCACCTCGCCTAGTCCCAGTCATCCTCCGCCTCACCATGACCTAGTACCGTCGTCCTGGAACCATCAAAAACAAGGAAACCCATCACATAGTAATGTCCAAAATGATATACAATAATTATCCAATTGCTAAAAATAAATCATATTCTTAACTCAAATACAGTCAAATACTCATCACCAATATGGTAGACCTCCACATGGTCATTCACAAATTACCAACAAGAGCAAAAGAATTTTCACAAGATAATGAAGAGAATAGAATGCAACTATGCTGGTGTGGAAATGAGTGGAGGGGTAGCCACCTATTTATAGAAAAAATTCAGGATTTTTTGGAATTTTTTAAAGCCTCCAACGGCTATTTTTCAAACTAAACAGGGCGTGCTGCCCGTAATCGTGCCATACCGCCCATGGGCCGTGCCATGCCGTGCCAGCCCAACCGTAAGCGGGCTATGCCAGGGTGCCAGCCCAAGCACAACACAGGCTCGCGGGCCATGCCGACTCAGCCCAACAGTGGCGTGCCTCGGGCCAACCCGTTTAGCCCGGCCCACTTGGCCATCTCTTGGTTCAGCTAGATGTGAGGGTGATAATTCTCGTGGTCTCGATCTTTTGATGAAAGAGGTAAATCTCGATTCAGAAGGAGTAGACGTTGACTATCCGACTACAATCGCCCAGTACGTTGTGCCTTAGCGATCGATACACCAACTCCAAAATGTTATTGATCTTGCCGGAGCACGATCAACCTAACCCCGAAGGTCATGGTCCCTGCAAGCAATCGAAGAACGAGCAAGAACAAGATGAACAAGTAATTCCATTGCAGATTTGATTAAAAAAATCCAGAATTAGAAATCACAAGATGGCGGAGGGATTCCAAAGATAAGTAATACGGGCGGTCCAGCCGACACGCACGTTTACAAGATGCAGTAGCAAACACTAACTTTAATCTAAACAAAACCCAAACCCTAGATGAGGGTGCGACTGGCTATTTATGAGATAAGAGGAGGGGGAGGTCGACCAAAACCTAGGGAGACCGAATACAACTTGATTACATGGCCCAAGGCCCACTTTGACTCGGACTAGAAAAGTGATATGATTTGTTTTGGAGATTCTGCACAGCTCAGATGGAATTGGAGGTGAAACTGGATCCATTGGAAAGAGGGTGAAGAAAGCTTTCCATCAAGTACTCATGTGCCCCGAACACCCTTGTGGATTAAAAGTTATGCTATTTTAAGTTGGTGCTATCAGGGAGGTCGAATCCTAGTCGAACTCGCGCACAAGACGACCTTGTTTTATGCTTGGCATTTTGAGGTTTTTCTCCTTGGTTCCTAAGGACAATAAAATCATTACAAGTATTAAATAGCATTCCATTCTATGAATAATTTCTATCAAGATCTAGGAACGTATTCACCTGATAATTGAATCGACGTGCTCGAGCACGAGTAATTAGTGTTAGTGTTATGCCCTTGAGGCAATCATTTAGATGATTGTAACATGACTATGTTTATGAATAACATTATGATTATTGGTCCAATGAATGTATATCATTGTATTGATCAACAAGTATGTGACTTGCTTATGAAGCTCTTTACTTAATGATGTAATTCGATAAATATCTCTGATCGGATTTCATCGTATAGGACAACGATGAATAGATCAGCACATGTAGTGATCGATGATCATGCTTCATAGATCATGGGATATGGAGATATCATCTATACATTGTGGACGCATGTTGAAGAACATGGGTTAGATAGACCCGAATGGGACATCGCGAGAATGCTTCATTCTTATGTGTCATCGATGTATCTCATACCTAGTAGATGTATGATCCTTAGACTTGAGATTGTCATATTCCCTACATGTGTAATAGTTTTCCTTGGGGCTATCAAACACTACTTCCTAACCGGATAGTTATAAAGGTGGCTTTCATGTTTACTATGAAACGTGCAGAGGGAAGTGAGCAGTCAAGATGGAATTTGCCACTCCAATGAAATGGAGATATATGACAAGGCCACTCGTGTGATATGATTAAGGAAGTGCATGGCCATGCCTTGATTGAGGAGTCAATCACAACTTATTAATATATCACGGATACGAGAGATGGATTGAATCATCAAAGGATGACATGCTTCTCGCCTTGAGATCAATCTTCATATACTTGGCAAAGGGATTATTGCATGAGTACTTTTGATAGGTTCTGTCCGATTTGATCATAGTATGTTTGGGAGTTGGCATACTTTGCAAGAAGCCGCTACCAACTATTGGATTGAAAAGGAGTTTTCCGAATCCATGTCCAAACGTACGTGAACCTGCAGGGTCACACACTTAATGGGCTGGGACGTATTAATTTGGATTGGATCCGTAATTAATGAACCTCGTGGGCTTAGCACGCTGATGGGCCCTAGTTTAGGGTTTCATCTTGTGGCTATATAAGGAGGGGAGGAGGGAAGGCGCAGGGTGTGCTTTCCCACGGTTTAGGAGTGATTCACTCGAAACCCTAGCCTACTCCTCTCCCTGCCCTTGCCGAGCGACCAGGTGTTTGCACACCGACGCACGGCATTCCATCTATGGACGTGTGGACTACTGCGGTGACGCTGCTGCGACTGTGGCGTGGGAGGACGATCCACGGTGAGGCGAGGACGATCCACTACATCGACGTAACGACTGCGGCGAGGACGATCCACTACATCGACGCGCGAAGGATTCCGCAACTGCGCGTCTAGTGGTAATCTTATCTATGATCCCCTTCTTGCGAGTAGCTTTCTGGTTACACGGTAGTTTTTTTTTGTGCTAGCGTAGCATACCGCGTTCCTTTTCAGTGGTATCAGAGCCATCTCGTATGGTTTTGTGATCTGGATGTTGCACATATGATGTGTAAGGTTAGTAGATTGGATCTATTACATGTTCAGCCAGTTCATGTGATGAATTGGTGATGGCAGCCATCAATGAGATCGATCGATTAGGGTTTGTGGAAAGTGCAAACCGACTCAATCTTGATTTGAGTGAGTCCGTTCATGGTACGACGTTACCCTTACCGGTCGGGTTACCGCCATCAGGGTTTCTGAAACGTATCCATATGGGACCAAGCCAATCAGATTGAGTTGGATTGGGTCAATCTGGTTGATCCATGGTAAGCGCAAACATATTCAATATTGATTTGGGTAAGTCCGTTCATGGTACGACGTTACCCTTACCGGTTGGGTTACCGCCATCAGGGTTTCTGAAACGTATCCATATGGGACCAAGCCAATCATGTTAGATCGGATTGGGTCAATCTGGTTGATCCGTGGAAATTTTGAGGGTGTTTTCCCATGTCAGAAGACATGCCTCAAAAAAATTTCAAGGGCGCCCCTCGACCCGCCCACGATCGCCGGTGGACCGCCCTGGACCCGCCAGAGCGCCGCACCTCGGACCGAGTCGTCGAGGGTTGCTTTTGTTTAACTCGCTTTTGCAGGAATTATGTGAAATAGTATGGCCTATGTGTATGTGATGCATGTAATTTCCACATGGCCTGCGTGCCGTGTCAAGCCATAAGGCTATTTAAATTGTATAATGACCTGCGTGTCGACTTGTGATGCTTCAAACCCTAATGTAAAATTCATTATCAAAAGTTGTAAGGAGTTGCATCCATAATGATGAAGACGATGGTATCAAGCAAGATGGCTAGGTGAACAAATCAAGAAAGGTGGCTAGGTGAACAAACAAGCATGATGATGGAGATCTTAATGCTAAGGGCCATGCTATTTCACAGCTTATTTTGATTTTCTGTGGATGTGTGTTTAATCCTTACTATTTTCTTTATGCTCATTGCCTGTGATGCCATGTTCTTAGTAATCTTTGTTCTTCCCTATAGTTAAAAATTTTAAATCAAATTGTCCATCCAATTGTTGCACCTATCAAGAATTTAGATCGTTATTGATATGACTACCAGAGTAGTATATCAATGGCTATCTCAATAGATGATAGGGATTTGTTGGACACATCACGCATAACAATGGTAGATTTAATCAAGCTATCAAAACGGTTTTGGGCTTGAGGACATAAGTGGTTGGGATTTGATTTCAGTAATGAAGGAACCTATACAAGACAAGTGGTGTCTAGGAAAACACACATGAGGCAGGTTTCTTAATTGGCACCCGAATACGGGAAGTGCTCCCTCCCTCATGTGAGCCTTTGGGGCAGGTTGACCTGGCCATGAGTCAAGTTGATGGAGGCATTCATTACTTGTTTTCATACTCAACAAACAAGAGTTACATATGATGTAATTAGCAAAGGTGTTGCTTACTTATGTCATTAAATTTCTAGCAGTGATGCCAAAGCTCACTAGTGTTTGATGAATATGGATCTTGAATACTCACTATGTGTCTATAAAAGGGACATAAAATAGGAGTGTCTTTAATTAAAAGGTTTAATAAAAGTTTTACATAAACATAGTGCTTAGAATCTTTGCATGTTTTTATTGTAGTTCAATGGCACCTTCTCCTACTCCTGCTACACTTGGTTTTGCTTTGAGATCGGTTTTCGAAAGGGAAAAACTGAATGGAACTAATTTTGTTGATTGGTATCGCAACCTGAGAATTGTTCTCAAACATGAAAAGAAGGACTATGTTCTAGAGAATCCAATTCCTGATGAACCACCAAAATCTCGCTCAAATTTGAAGGTTGAATATGAAAAGCATGTTAATGCTTCTGTAGAGGTCAGCTGTCTCATGCTAGTCACCATGGACTCTGAGCTACAAAAGCAATATGAGGACCAGGATGCTTACAATATGATTGTGGGCTTGAAGGGCATGTTTGGGAATCAAGCAAGAGCTGAGAGGTATGGTATCTCAAAGCTTTTATTTGCTTGTAAACTGGCTGAAGGCAGTCCGGTCAGTCCTCATATGTTCAAGATGATTGGTTACATTGGGAGATTGGAAAAACTTGAGTTTCCCCTTAGCCTCGGTTTGGCCACAGATGTTATTCTCCAGTCTCTGCCTCAGAGCTTTGAGCCATTCATTATGAATTTTCATATGAATAGCATGGAGAAAAGCCTAACCGAGCTACATGGGATGCTCAAGGCTGCCGAGGAAAGCATTAAGAAAAACCCAATCATGTGATGATGGTGAGAAAACAAGCGCTTTAAAAAGAGGAAGGCTAAGGTGGGGAACGGGAAAAAGCAAGGGCAAGGGCGAGGCAAGGCTCAAGATGAGATCGCAAGCCTCAAAACTAAGCTTCGAAGCTTAAAGTTGGCCCTCAACTCGATACCCAATGCTTCTATTGCAAGAAATCGGGGCATTGGAAACGGAATCTGCGAAAAGTACAGCGGATAAGAAGAATGGAAATGTGGTTTCCACTTCGGTATTAATGTTATAGAAATTAATCTTGCTACTTCTTCACTCAGCTCATGGGTATATGATACCGGTTCGGTTGCTCACATTTGCAATTCGTTGCAGGGGCTGATAAAGAGTAGAGACTTGGCAAAAGGAGAAGTGGATCTTGGCGTGGGGAATAAAGCAAGAGTTCTTTGGTCTTGCTGCTGGCACATACCCATTGCATTTGCCTTCGAGATTAGTTTTAGAACTCAATAATTGTTATTTTGTTCCATCTTTGAGTAGAAACATTATTTCATCTTCTTGTTTGGAACATGAAGGTTATGATTTCAGAATAAAGAACTTTGTTTATTCGATATTTTTGAATGATATGTATTATGGTCGTTGCCCCAAGGTGGATGGGTTGTACGTCCTTGAACTCGAAGAAAAATATTTCTATAATATTAATGTAAAAAGGCATCGGCCTAATGATTTGAACCCTACCTTTTTGTGGCATTGTCGCTTAGGTCATATAAATGAGAAGCGCATGAAGAAGCTCCATGGTGATGGACTTCTAACCTCATTTGATTTTGAATCATTTGAAACATGTGAATCTTGTTTACTTGGCAAGATGACAAAAGCCCCTTTCACAGGTTTTAGTGAGAGAGCAAGTGAATTATTGGCCCTAGTACATACGGATGTATGTGGACCAATGAGCTCGATCGCTAGGGGTGGGTTTGATGAATTTGTAACTTTTACCGATGACTTCAGAGATATGGATATATCTATTTAATGAGGCATAAATCTGAAACTTTTGAAAGGTTCAAAGAGTTTCGTAACGAAGTACAAAATCAACTTGGCAAAACAATAAAACACTTACGATCCGATCGTGGTGGCGAATACTTGAGCCAAGAGTTTGGTGATCATCTAAAGCAATGTGGAATCGCTCGCAACTTACTCCGCCAGAACGCCTCAATGGAATGGCGTGTCCGAACGACGAATCGAACTTTATTAGATATGGTTCGGTCAATGATCACCAAACAGATCCGCCATTATCCTTCTAGGGTTTCGCTCTAGAGCACAATGCTCACTTTGAATAGGGTCCCATCAAAATCCGTTGAGAAGACGCCATATGAGATATGGATCGAGAAGACCCATGTTGTCATTTCTCAAGATATGGGGATGTGAGGCTTATGTAAAACGTTTACAATCAGATAAACTCGCACCTAAATCAGAAAAATGCTTTTTTGTGGGGTATCCTAAAGAAACAAAAGGATATTAATTTTACAAAAGAAACGAGAACAATGTTTTTGTTGCACGAAATGGTGTCTTTTTGGAGAAAGAGTTTCTTTCAAAAGAAATCAGTAGGAGTGATGTGCATCTTGATGAAGTTCGAGAATCACATGAATATGTTCAAGCTACCACTGAACCTTCACAAGATGTACAAAGTGTTGTACAACCTGTGGAAGAGACTCCAGCCCCACGTAGGTCGGGGAGGCCACGTCATGTACCTGTAAGATATGGGAATGACATATTATTGTTGGACAATGATGAGCCCACGACTTATGAAGAAGCAATGTTGGATAATCAAGTTTGGAACTTGGTCGACTCTCCTGATGGTGTAAAAACCATTGAGTGCAAATGGATTTTCAAGAAAAAGATAGACGTAGATGGAAATGTTCAGATCTATAAGGCACGGTTGGTGGAAAAGGGTTTCAAACAAGTTCAAGGAGTTGACTATGATGAAACTTTCTCACCGATAGCCATGCTCAAGTCTGTCCGGATCATTTTAGCTATTGCTGCATATTTTGATTATGAAATATGGCAGATTGATGTCAAAACAGCCTTCCTTAATGTGAATCTTTCTGAGGATGTATACATGATACAACCTGAAGGTTTTGTTGATCCTAAATATGCTAAAAGGGTATGCAAGCTTCAAAGATCCATTTATGGGTTAAAGCAAGCATCTCGGAGTTGGAACATTCGTTTTGATGAAGTAGTCAAAGGTTTTGACTTTATCAAAAATGAAGAAGAGCCTTGTGTTTACAAGAAGGCTAGTGGGAGCGCACTTGTATTTCTGATTTTGTATGTGGATGACATATTATTGATCGGGAATGACATTCCTATGCTTGAAGATGTTAAGACTTCATTGAAAAGGAGTTTCTCAATGAAGGACTTGGGAGAAGCATGCTATATCTTGGGCATAAAAATCTATAGAGATAGATCAAAAGGTTAATTGATTAAGTCAGAAACGTACATTGACAAGATATTGAAAAGGTTCAATATGCATGAATCCAAGAGAGGTTTCATGCCAATGTCACATGGCATCGGTCTGCAAGAATCGGTGTCCTTCGACATCCGATGAGCGAGACAGATGAACAAGATTCTATATGCTTCACTATTGGGTCTATTATGTATGCCATGATCTGTGCACGCCTGATGTCTCATATGCTCTAAGTGTCACGAGCGGATACCAAGCGGATCCCGTGATGGTCATTGGATAGCCGTAAAAATATCCTAAAGTACTTGAGAAGAACTAAGGGTATGTTCCTTGTTTTTGGAGGTGAGGAAGATCTGTTGCAAAGGGTTACACCGATGCAAGCTTCCAAACCGACAAAGATGATTTTCGATCGCAATCCGGTTTGTGTTTACACTTAATGGAGGAGCGAAGTGGAAGAGTTCCAAGCAAAACACGGTGGCCGACTCTACGACGAAGCGGAGTACATTGCGGCCGGGAGCCGCAAAGGAAGCTGTGTGGATTAAGAAGTTTATCACGAGCTTGGTGTGGTCGCTAGTGCCTCTAGTCCAATGGACATCTATTGTGATAATAGTGGTGCCATTGCACAAGCAAAAGAGCCTAGATCACATCGAAGTCTAAACACATACTTAAATCGCTTTCACCTTATTCGCGAGATTGTGGATAGATAGGTGACGTGAGAATATGCAAAGTACATACGGAAGCCAATGTGGTCGATCCGTTGACAAAGCCACTGCCACAGCCTAAGCATGAGGCGCACACAAGGTCTATTGGTATTAGATACTTAATTGATTGACTCAAGTGCAAGTGGGAGATTGTTAGTGTTATGCCCTTGAGGCAATCATTTAGATGATTGTAACATGACTATGTTTATGAATAATATTATGATTATTGGTCCAATGAATGTATATCATTGTATTGATCAACAAGTATGTGACTTGCTTATGAAGCTCTTTACTTAATGATGTAATTCGATAAATATCTTCGATCGGATTTCATCGTATAGGACAACGATGAATAGATCAAGACATGTAGTGATCGATGATCATGCTTCATAGATCATGGGATATGGAGATATCATCTATACATTGTAGACGCATGTTGAAGAACATGGGTTAGATAGACCCATAATGGGACATCGCGAGAATGCTTCATTCTTATGTGTCATCGATGTATCTCATACCTAGTAGATGTATGATCCTTAGACTTGAGATTGTCATATTCCCTACATGTGTAATAGTTTTCCTTGGGGCTATCAAACACTACTTCCTAACCGGATAGTTATAAAGGTAGCTTTCATGTTTACTATGAAACGTGCGAGAGGAAGTGTGCGAATAAGATGGAATTTGCCACTCCAATGAAACGGAGATATATGACAAGGCCACTCGTGTGATATGATTAAGGAAGTGCATGGCCATGCCTTGATTGAGGAGTCAATCACAACTTATTAATATATCACGGATACGAGAGATGGATTGAATCATCAAAGGATGACATGCTTCTCGCCTTGAGATCAATCTTCATATACTTGGCAAAGGGATTATTGCATGAGTACTTTTGATAGGTTCTGTCCGATTTGATCATAGTATATTTGGGAGTTGGCATACTTTGCAAGAAGCCGCTACCAACTATTGGATTGAAAAGGAGTTTTCCGAATCCATGTCCAAACGTACGTGAACCTGCAGGGTCACACACTTAATGGTCTGGGACGCATTAATTTGGATTGGATCCGTAATTAATGAACCTCGTGGGCTTAGCACGCTGATGGGCCCTAGTTTAGGGTTTCATCTTGTGGCTATATAAGGAGGGGAGGAGGGAGGGCGCAGGGTGTGCTTTCCCACGGTTTAGGAGTGATTCACTCGAAACCCTAGCCTACTCCTCTCGCTGCCCCTGCCGAGCGACCAGGTGCTTGCACACCGACGCACGGCGTTCCATCTCTGGACGTGTGGACTACTACGGTGACGCTGCTGCGACTGCGGCGTGGGAGGACAATCATTAGAGGGCATTTCGGTCCAAATGAAAATACATGGCCATATATGGTGTGTATGTTTGGTGAAAATAGGATGAAATTATCTGTAATGGCATATATCTAAACAACTTAAGTAAATTGTGATATGTTTCGAAGAGACAAATAAAGAATGGCATATCTTCAAAACAGATACTCGGAGTGGCATATCTTAAAATTTCCAAATTTTATTTGAAAGAGGGAAAAAAATAATGAAGCAGATGGTAGAGACTAGAGACTAGAGTGCCATCGCCAAAAAGGCAAAAACCCTAGTTAGCCGCAGCCCTCCAACACAAACCAAAACCACTTCCTGACAAAGCCACGCTGTGACCCTTATCGACCGTGAGATGGCGGCGGAGACCGACTCGGTGGCGGTCAGCGGGCTCGCCGGCAAGATGGAGGTGGAGGCTTACCGCCGCCTCTTCTCGCTCGTGTTCATTGAGCGCCACCTTCGCGAGTCCGTCCGCCTCGATGCCCGCCGCCCCGCCGAGTCCCGCCCCACCACCGTAGCCCTCGGCGCCGTCTCCTCTGCCCCAGCTCCGCCTTCATCCGCCTTGGCAACACCGTACACAACCCGTCCACTCTCACAACCTTCTCCGGTTCCATTCTCATTTTGGCCTTTCACGCCACCTGTTATACAAAATGCCTCCGTCTCTGTTACCGCAGGCCATGCTCGCGTCGATCAAGCTCGAGGTAAAGTCGCCCCCTGCAAGGTCCCCCGATGAAGGATCTGTCAGTTCGTGTGCCATTGCTCTCCCTATTGCTGCTGGTGGTGCTTTTGCTTTGTGTAATGTGGCAATCTTATCTTGTTTGTGTTCTGGTGTGGTGTTCCTGTAGCTGTGGACTTCCACATGCTGCTTATCTACTCCCCATTCGTGAGGCCAGGACGGCTGGCTAAGGCGGCGCCTGTCATCTCCAAGGCTCTGGAGGATGTCCTCATGAGGTTTCTTTTATGTCTTGTTGTTGGCCCATTTCTTGTGCATCTTCACTTCTTACTGAATAAACGGATGGATGATTATGTTTTGCAGGATTGAAAACAAATCATGATAGTTCACTATGATGGAGTAGTTGGGCTTCAGCTATTGGGGAGGATTATTTTTGTCGTGACATTCTTTTTTATTGGCATACTAGTAATGGCATAGTAGTAATGTGAAACATAAATGAACACAATTTGAATAATCTTCCTGATTCTCTTTTTAGCTAGCCAAGTAAGGGAAGTTTGATATATGATTCTTGATATAGGATAGCTAGTTGAAGAATTATTTTTCATGGATATTTTTCTGTGAATTGAAAGGTCAGGGGGTTTGTTGGCGTCAAAAACTTCAGGTAGGGTTTCTGACAACAGTACACCAGATGAACACCGGTTCAGAGCGTGCCAGTCGATTTGACTTGTAACCGACAAGGTAAAAAATATAAAATTCATACAAAGCCGATCGCGAAGATCAATCGGCTTAGACTCAACCAGCTTGAAGCCGATCAAGATCAAAGTAACAGGATAGGTCTAATTAGCCGATTAAGGCTAATCATATGATAAAGGTAGATCGATTTTGAAGAAGGTGATGCGCAACAAAATCAGAACAAATCGAACCTGGGGCGTAATTTGAAGAAGATCAACAATCGGCGATGCGCAACTTTATTGATCAAGATCGAATTACAAAGACTAAGTTACAAAGGCTACTCCTAGTCGACAGGAAAAAGTAAGAAAAATAAAGGCTGACTAATTGTATTGTGTTGGATCCTTCGCAGTTTGCTTCGACCCTTCTTTTATACCTGTCAGCCGATCGTGTCCCATTACAATACGTGTTGAAAAACTAATCCGTATCGGCCTTTTTTGGATAACCTTTCCCCGAGGATCCTGCGTTTACCAAATATCTTCAAATCTTACCAAATTATCTACTGGTTTTCGTATCTTTGACTTTATTGCCGATTTTGACTTGACTTGCCAATTTTCGGTGCAAACATATGCCCCCCATTTTTGAGAGATGACTTGTCATCTATCAAAAATCACAATTATCGGCTTATGTCCCATCGGCTAACTGTTGAAATTCACCTAATAACTGCCGCTTTATTTGCGCCGTAATTCTCTGACACAAAGGTAGTGCGTTTTAACTGCTCGTGTCTTTTGAGATTCATTTCCCGCCGTTTCATATTTTTCACCGTGTTATAAATACGCGGCTCCCCCGGACTCATTCCTCACGCGCACAAGCTCTCGAGTTGTCTTCAATCGGCTTTTTGATTTTCAAGCTCTTTAGTGTTCACTGCTTCCAATCGGCTTTTGTCAAAATCGCCTCAATGGACCCTTCTCAGGTATTCATCCCGATCCCAAACAGTAATGACCAATTCTATCTGGGTCTAGTTGGAAATATAGAAGCCAATTCCGTAATAAATAAAGAGATTCCTTGTCTACCTCTGTCGGCTTCGGGGCATAACATAGAGGGTTGGAGTAAGAGTTTCAGGGCTTGGACGATGGCTCTTAAGGGGTGGAGATCTTGGTATATTCATGTAGCAGCTCAAAAGAGGGGTGAATGGGCAAAAATGGGCATAGCCGAATGTCTCCCTCTCTCTTTAGCCGATCCAGAGGCCAATGAGCCCTTGGTGGCCACGGCCTGTTACTTCTGGTCGGATACCTTCAACGCTTTTGTATTCTGCACCTGTCTCGTCAGCCCAACCCTTCTGAACATGGCCCAACTGTGCTGTTTAAGACCTAATGGAGACCAAGTATCGGCTTATAGCACCAAACCCAAGTACAAGCTTATCAAATCCAAGGGTGAAGGATGGGCTAAATATATTAGAAATAACAATAAGGTCAATGGGCTGGTATCGGACGAAGAGCATGTTGCTTTTTTGAGTCTCTGGTTAGACCGATTTCTGTTCTGCGGCACTTCTTTAGGACCAACTCAAGTATATCAAACCATAGCAGAGCAACTGGTAGAGGGTCGTCGGCTGGCACTTGGAAAGATGCTTCTGGGAGTCGTCTACCAGATGATGTACACAATAAGGTGTCGGCTGTTCACTGGTTTTTCGAAATTCACTGTCGGCAATGTCGGAGGACCACTCTGGTTTATTCAGATCTAGCTATACTGTTTGTTCAACCGATCCTTTGAGTTGAATCCTTCTGAAGACACGGCATTTCCTCGAGAAGACACCCCAGAAGGCATGGTGCCTCAGTTCATAGCTAGACGATCTTATGGGGAGAGATTTATGATGTGCTCTGGGAATGAGACAAAGGTGACTCCTATCGACTCTAAGAAATACTTATCATTCTTTTTGCAGCTTGGCAGTAATGAATTCAAACAAAATGATTTCTTCAGTTATACAAGTACAGCCAATTTCCCATGGCCTTCTTTTCTTCACTTAGATGTTGATAGTGCTCTAATGCCGCAAGATACTTTGGACCTATTCAAGCTTTTCACTTCGCCAAACATTTTGCACGTCGGCCTTCATACGAGGAATCGGACTTTTCAACCTTCATATGAGTTCTATAATCCATCAGTTTATGCTAGACAGTTAGGCTTTGGTCAAGTCATCCCTAGTCTGCCATTACTCGATCGGCTTCAACCACGAGCCAGAGTCCGTAATGCTACCACGGCCAACCTCGTCCTTGAGATAGCCGATGAACTTCAGATCAAGGACTTGCCACATTTTGTGCTGAACACTCGTCGGTCAGAACGCTTTTCTTCATGGTGGTTATCTATTGCAGATGCGCTCTATTTTGATAAGTCAATGTCGGCTATTATCAATGAATTCTTCCCAAATCTTCCTGAGCCGACAGTAGACACTAACAGCGATTCAAGCGACGAGACTAACTCCACGGGGTATACTAATACAAGTCTTGTAGATATTGATAAGGTATCGGCTTGAATAATATTCTTTTACACATTGACTTTGTCAAACACATTTTCTTATTTTGCTTTATTTTCTTTCTACAAACCAAGGCTGCCGGCAAGAAGCCTATTTTCGGCCAATCGGGCAATGGCCAAGCAAAAAGGCCACTTCAGACAACTGGCCTCATAGGGTATACCTTAGGTACCCTGGGAATTCATAGTCCTTCCTTATCGGATATTGAGAAGAAACAACCGAGTAAGTAGAAAGAACACAATCGACTGTTATTATTCTTCGTTTTTCCCCAATTGACCTTTAGCTGATTATATTTTCAGAAAAGAAGAAAACGAAGTACACCAAGGCTCCTGCAAAAAGGGGGTCCAAGCCCCAAGAGCATAGCGGCGAGAGTTCGCCACATGCGTCGGCTACTGGAGAGGTAAATAATCGTACCTTAAGTAACTTACTTCTCAAAATGTCGGCTTATCCTATATTTGCTTCTTTAAGCTGACGCAGTCAGCTCAAATTGCGAAGATTCTGGCCGATCTTCCCAAAATTTCATCACGCAACTCTCCCCTCCACTGTCAACGCAGGCAACTCTAGTCGCCGACCTGCCAGAGCTGTCCGACCCGACAAACTTGTTGGGTTTCTCCCTGGCCGACCTTGATGACCCTGAGATCATGGCCATCGACCACGACGGTGATTTCAGAAAAATCCTCGAGGTTTCGAAGGAAGCATCGGCGGCCATCACCTCTGCTCCTGGCATAAAAGAAAGGCTCAATGAACTCCTCGGTTTGGTGATGAAGCCTCAATCGGAGATTCTGGCCAACAATCAACGGATCAGAAATGCGATGGCTGCAGTAGAAGCCAATCTACCTCCAGAAGCCATGGAAGCTCTCCTCAATATCTGCCATCTAGACGATAGGAGGTCTGAAGTGGAGGCGACTCAGGCAAGGATAGCTCAGCGTGAAGCTCAAGAGGCCGATCAGAAGATTCTGGATGAGCTGGTAGCTGATGCCAAGTCTAAGAAGCAGAAATTTGACGCCGATACATAACTTCTTAAGGCTACAAAGAGCTCTCTTGGGAAACTTGAGTCGACCAAGAAATTTCTCCTAGAAGAGTTGGCCAAAACAGAACAGCTAATCACAGAAGGCCAACAAACTTTGGAGAAGACTTCGTCAGCTATCAAGGACCAGAAGCTTGGCATTGCGATGGCCGTAGTCAGCATTAAAAAACAGATGGCCAAGGTGGTGCCAGTGCTAGGAAGTGCAAAAGACGACGATCGCATTATTGACGAGGTTCAAAATGTGATCGCAAAGGCCGCAGATGCTTTGTCAGCTTTGGGCGCAACTCTTCCAGGCTCAGGCATCCAGTATTGATCGAAATGTAAAAACTCTGCTGGTTGTTTTGGAAATACTTATCTGGACACTTTTGTAACTCTTATAATCGGCTGTTTGACTGATTTTAATTTCACTTTCTAGTAAATACTATCTCAGTTTTGCAATCCTTTTAGTCGATTAACAACATCGTGTTAACTTGGCCTTTTGAACGTGATCCTTTAGTCGGCTAGGCTCCAATCCAAACGTTAGGATAGTACTTCTTTAAATATTTCCCATTAATAACTTTAGGCAATACATATCCTTCTAACGTCTCTATTATGTACGAATTTCCACCGACTAGACGATTAACCTTGTATGGTCCTTCCCACGTAGGTGACCATTTTCCGAATCGGTTATCTTCCGAACTAACAGGCAATATCGTTTTCCATACTAAATCGGCTTGATCGAAAGATTTAGGCATGACCTTTTTATTATACGCCCTTGCAACCCAGATTTTATTCTTCTTAAGCCGATCAAGTGTAACATTCCAAAATTTTGGATTTTAGAATGTTTAAATTTGAAAATTCACAATTTGCATTTTTCTTGAATTAATTTCAGCTTAATTTGAATTTTCTATTTATGAATGGATTTAATTTGACTAATCTATCCATCAAACAAAATATTTTTAGTTTTAGTTGGCTTCATTATGCTGCAAGGAATTTTTCTGTATTTTTGGAGATTTTTCTGAATTTATTTGATATTTATTTGAATTTAATCGCTTTTATTTGAATTTCTGGAATTTCTTTAATTCGGAAAATGATTTAATTTCTAAATCTCTCCGTGGGCCGAATCCGTCCCGCCGCCCCTCTTATTCTCGTCGGCCCGCTTGCTCGCCCATCTCCTTCGCCGCCCGCTCGCTCGCTTTCCTCTGGTCCGGCCGGCCGCGCGCCGAACGCCGATGCACGCCACGTGGACGGCCAGATGTCGCCGCGTCGCCGCGCCGCAAGGTGCTGCGCTGAAACCCTAGCACGCAGCGTTGTTTTCGGCGTCCGTGCCGCGCACGCCTCCCCAGGCAATTTAAGCCGCTGCTGCACCCAGCCCGAGGTTCGCCTCCTCGCGCCGCACTCGCCGCCTCAAGCCTCGCCGCCCGAGACGCTTCCGTCGCGGAGATATCGCTCGCTGATGTTCCGCCGCCGTCCCGAGCGCTTCTTCGTCGTCTTTCTCTTTCTCTGGTGAGCCTCCGCCGCTTATTTTGGTCGCCTTGAACTCCCCGCGACTCCCTCCTTATTTTGCCCCTAACCCGGCGCCGCCTCATCGTGTTTTGCTCCGTCGGCGTCGCCTTCTTCTCCGCCTCCAGCATTGTCTGCGCCAGCGCCGCCGCCATCGTCCCTTGCCGTGTGCGTGGCCGTCCAATCCGCCCTGGTCGTCGGATACCCGCCGCGTGGACGGGCCCGATCGGGCCGCGTCGCCTCGCCTCCTTGACCACGCGAAAATAGACGCGCGTTTCCTTGCAATCACCCCGAAGAAGTTGCAAGGACAACGGTGATAATTTCAGATTGGAACTCCCTATTCTAATGGGGGCATTGGAGCACAAGCCATAGAATCAAGAGTATATATTTAATCTGAAAATTCGTGGTTCTCTTTACAATGGATGGTGTACACATATATATACATATGAGAGGGGGCATGAATAGTATGGGCGGTGAACAAGATTGATTTATGTCCGTGAACAGTACACATGCTACAGTACTCGGCCAAAGAAATTGCCATATGGAGTGCTCATCTAGTTGGAAACAATCTCTTCTCTCCATGTCATGGTGATCACCTTCCTTTCTTGGAGATTGTTGAAATCTCTTCTTTCCTAAACATGGCGATCTCTTTCTTTGCTTAAAGATTGCCTTTGTCTCTTGCCTTGTCATGGTGCTTTCTTTCCTTAAAGATTGATAATATCTCTCCTTCCTTTTCTTCTTCTCCTTCCTTCTTTCTTGCATCTTTCCTTTCTTCTTTGATGATATATATAGAAGGATATCCAATATGAACAGTATGTGTGAATAGTATCTTCATGTGGTAGCCGTTCTCCCTCGCCTTCCACTAGGGTCCACCATAATACATTCGCACAATTTGGCTCCAATACTGATTTTTGTGCAATCTTCATAACGAATAACAAACAAGCACCCTCTATTAGGTAGTATAAAATTCTCGTGGAAATATAACAAACATTACATAAGGAAATGATTCACCTGTTGATATTTGATGCGGCTTAGTAATTCTTTCCAATTAATTGAAATACTAAACCGAAAAGTACTTGACGTGTGCATATCCGCATCAGTCTTGGATGTGTTCTGATGCAAGAAGGCAAAGTAGTTTCATACGCCTCACGGCAATTGCGACCACATGAGGTAAACTATCCAACCCATGACTTGGAAATGGCTGCAGTTGTGCATGCACTAAAGTTGTGGAGGCATTATCTCATTGGGAATCGATGTGAAATTTTCACAGATCATAAGAGTTTGAAGTATATCTTCACTCAAGCAGACCTCAACTTAAGACAAAGAAGATGGTTAGAATTAATCAAGGATTATGATGTGGGAATACATTATCATCCTGTCAAGGCTAATGTAGTTGTCGATGCTTTAAGCCGGAAGAGCTACTGCAATAATGTGATGATTCAAGAAGGTCAACATGCTCTTCACGAGGAGTTTCAGCGTTTGAATTTGGAATTAGTGGATGAAGGTTCCGTTGCTGCTTTGGAAATTCAACCAACCTTGATGGATCAGATCAAAAAGATGCAAAAGTCAGATAAAGAAGCTGCTAAGATCAAAGTTAGAATAAAGGAAGGTAAAGCCCCAGGATTTTCAGAGGATGAAGAAGGAACAGTTTGGCTTGGAAAAAGTATATATGTGCCGAATCAAAAAGAGATCAAGCAGTTAATATTAAAGGAGGCGCATGAGTCAGCGTACTCAATTCATCCAGGTAATACTAAGATGTATCAAGATCTTCGTGGTATATATTGGTGGCCAAGGATGAGAAAAGAAATCGCAGAGTACATAGCTATGTGTGATGTATGCCAGCGAGTTAAAGCTGAACATCAAAGACCCGCAGGATTGCTACAGCCGTTAAAGGTGCCTCAATGGAAGTGGGAAGAAATTGGAATGGATTTCATTACAGGACTTCCGAGAACCAGATCAGGTTATGATTCAATATGGGTTGTAGTAGATCGTTTGACAAAAGTTGCTCATTTCATTCTTGTGAGAACAACCTACCAGGGAGATCAACTTGCAGAGTTGTATATGTCAAGAATCGTGTGTTTGCATCGTGTGCCAAAGAGAATTGTATCAGATCGAAGCACTCAATTTACTTCAAGATTCTGGCAAAAGTTGCAAGAAGCGTTGGGTACCAACCTGAATTTCGGCACAGCTTATCATCCTCAGACTGATGGACAAACTGAGCGAGTAAATCAAATCCTTGAAGATATGTTAAGGTCTTGTGCATTGTCCAATGCGGCAAGTTGGGATCAAAGTTTACCCTATGCAGAGTTCTCATATAACAATAGTTATCAAGCAAGTTTGCAAATGTCGCCATTTGAAGCCTTGTATGGAAGAAAGTGCAGAACACCTCTCTGTTGGAATGAAACAGGAGATCGCCAAGTCTTTGGTCCTGATATTTTGCAAAAGGCTAAAGAACAAGTAAAAATGATTTAAGAAAGATTGAGAACAGCGTAGTCTAGGCAGAAGAGCTACGCTGATAATCGTCGGAGAGAGTTAACCTTTGCTCCTGGTGACTATGTGTACTTGAAAGTCTCACCGCTCAGAGGAATGCGTCGATTTCAAGTTCGTGGAAAGTTAGCACCAAGATTTATTGGACCGTTCCCAATCCTAGCTAGAAGTGGACAAGTGGCTTATCAGTTGGAGCTGCCACCTCAGTTGTCAAATGTGCACAATGTGTTCCATGTGTCACAGCTAAAGAAGTGTCTCAGAGTACTAGAAGAGCGGATGCAGTTTGAGAATGTTGAGCTACAGGAGGACCTTACCTACCCAGAGTATCCTATCAGAATTTTGGATGAGGCAGAACGCAGAACAAGAAACAGGACAATAAAGTTTTGTAAAGTTCAGTGGAGCAACCATTCTGAAAAGGAAGCAACCTGGGAGCGTGAAGAAGATCTTAGAGAAGAGTACCCCAACCTTTTTCCCTAGTCTGTCCAAATCTCAGGTCGAGATTTCTTTTAAGGAGGGGAGGTTTGTAACATTCCAAAAATTTGGATTTTAGA
The DNA here is from genome assembly GCA_036346275.1 of Otatea glauca. Classification (NCBI taxonomy): domain Eukaryota; kingdom Viridiplantae; phylum Streptophyta; class Magnoliopsida; order Poales; family Poaceae; genus Otatea; species Otatea glauca. The sequence continues at coordinate 24,453,755 of CM070731.1, read as the reverse complement.
ATGTTTAAATTTGAAAATTCACCATTTGCATTTTTCTTGAATTAATTTCAGCTTAATTTGAATTTTCTATTTATGAATGGATTTAATTTGACTAATCTATCCATCAAACAAAAGATTTTCAGTTTTAGTTGGCTTCATTATGCTGCAAGTAATTTTTCTGTATTTTTGGAGATTTTTCTGAATTTATTTGATATTTATTTGAATTTAATCGCTTTTATTTGAATTTCTGGAATTTCTTTAATTCGAAAAATGTTTTAATTTCTAAATCTCTCCGTGGGCCGAATCCGTCCCGTCGGCCCACTCCTATTCCTCATCGGCCCATTTGCTCCGGCCCATCTCCCTTCGCCCGGCCCGCTCCGCTTTTCCTCTCGGCCCAGCCAGCCCGCGCCGCCCGATGCACGCCACGTGGATGGCCAGGATGTTGCCCGCGTCGCCGCCAAGGCCACTGAAACCCTAGCACGTCGCGTTTGCTGCGTCCGTGCGATGCACTCCACCCCAGCTATTTAAGCCGCACGCACCAGCCGAGGTTCGCCTCGCGCGCTGCACGCCGCGCCTCAAGCCTCGCCGCCGAGACGCTTCTGTCGCAGAGATATCACTCGCCGAAGTTCCGCCGCCATCCCGAGCGCTTCTTCGCCGTCTTTGTCTTTCTCCGGTGAGCCTCCGCCGCTTATTTTGGTCGCCTTGAACTCCCCGCGACTCCCTCCTTCTTTTGCCCCTAACCCGGCGCCGCCTCATCGCGTTTTGCTCCGTCGGCGTCGCCTTCTTCTCCGCCTCCGGCATTGTCCGCGCCAGCGCCGCCGCCATCGTCCCTTGCCGTGTGCGTGGCCGTCCGATCCGCCCTCGGCGCCGGATGCTCGCTGCGTGGACGGGCCCGGTCGGGCGCGTCGCCTCACCTCACCGCGTCGCCGCCGTCTCGCGATGCGTCAAGACCGCCACGGCTCCGCGTCGCGCCGCGTCACCCGTCCGTCGGCGGCGTCACCGTACGCCGCCAAGGTGCCCTAGCCCCGCATGGAAGCCACGTCGGCGCCCCGTGGCGTCCTCGTCAGCAAGTCCACGTCACCCCAGATCGCCTCGGTGCACCCGGTTCACCGTGGATCGAGTCTCTGACTCGTGGGTCCCGCTTGTCAGCCAAATCCTTTTTTTTATTCTTTTCCAGAAATCCAGAAATTCCAGCCAGTCGCGTTGCGCCACGTGTCAGCCTCTCTGATTTTTCTGATTTTCTGATCTGGGAATCTTCCAGGAGCCCGTTCTCCTTCGTTCGAGCTCCGATTCCAGTTATTCAAATTTATAAATTCTTCTAAATTCAAGGTCTATCTTCCAGTACCATTATTTTCAATTTTTAAATTTTATTTGAATTTGTTTTATTTATTTTCTCTCGTTTCGCGTGTAGACGACGTAGTCGAAGATCAGTCGAATCAACAATCAGAGGTAGAACCAGCAAGAGGCAGCGAAGGCAAGTCTTCCTTGAACATATTGATCCCAAATTTTATGAAAATGTTATGCTGTTTTTAAATTATGCATGCTTACTTTATGCAATGTACTTTAAACATAGTTTTAGAGTATAGTTAAATTCCAGTTTGTTATACCCTCATTGGTATTGATCATGTCGAACCTTTGACACCCTAGATGCTATATATACTAGCTGTTTTGTTTGGTGATATCCAGTATATTAGCATGGAACGGTAGAATTGCTTAGTCCAGCTTAAGCGTTTCGGTATTGTGCCATTATGGGAATCATTTCAAATATTGTTCAAACTTATTTGTGAAAGTGCGGCAATTGGTGTTGCTGCTGTGATTTAAATGAAATAAAGTGGAAATGGTTTAGACAAGGCGGATGGATGTTTGGCGGTGCGTAAAGCACGAGACCTTGGTATGTGAATGTTCCGCCTAGTCAATTAAGGACCAAGCGTGTGTTACCATGGACCGAGCACTACCGTACAACCACAAGTCTATATGTGTACGACCTGGCTAAATAATTTGTCGTCTCATTATTAGCTTCGCGGTTGGTGAGTGCGGATGTTGGCGATGCAAGAGGGGCTTCAGATCTTTGGCGGCTAGAACCCTAAACGGTGAAACCTTAGCGGGCGAGGTTAATAGTGGGGTTGTGCATTGTAAAGGCCTTGTCATGATCTCTCTGCCGACACACCAAAGGAAGTATGTTAAGTGCATGGCAACAAGAGTCGATCATGTCTTGTGGGTAAAGTGTACACACTCTGCAGAGTTAAAACTACTTAAGTAGCCGTGCCCACGGTCAAGGGCAGGCGAGGTACGCTTGCACATTGTAGATTTCATGGTTTTGTTTTAAAGGAAAATAATGGTTTGGGAATCCGAGAGCAGATGGAACTCTTGGGTTATGGTTTGGCAGATGGAGCCAGTCAGGTAGATGGAACCTGCTTTTATTATCATATCAAATTCAATTACTATGCTATTACATTTTGATCAAATGCTGCTTTATGAAATTAATATTGGTATTTACAGTTAAACTTTGCTTTATGCTAAAAGAGCCATATTATGCCTTCAATTGTTTAGCCTAGCATATAGTTATCATGCATTATGTTTCCAAGACTTGCGGAGTACATTTTGTGCTCACCCTTGCAACATCCCCAACTTTCCACAGAAGAGTGTGCAGAAGCTGAAGCTGACTACGATTTCTACGCTTGTGGTTACGACGAAGGTGATCCGGAATGCTAGGACGCGAACCCCAGTCGATTGCCTGTTGGGCAAATGGATGGGCTTACTCACTTTGCTTTTGTTATTTCATTTCCGCTGTTTCTTATTGAACTCTAGCTATGACGCTGCTTATTTGTAATATTTGGCCATAAGGCTAATACTCTTTTGCTTAATTAATACTATGTGCTTCGTGATATGGATGTGTTGTCATCACTGTTTCCACTGTGTGTGCTAGCTTTTCCTGGACTAGCATAGGTTATACACAGAGGGTTCGGATTTGGAGATCCGGTCCCGACATCAAGCATGGACAAACGTAATTCTGCCAACTCATCCATGTTGTCGATCATCGAATTGTTATAATCCTGAACCGACAAACCGTTTTGTCTTGCCACTCGTATAGATTCAATGTTGATCTCCATGGGTAAAACGGCTTCTTGACCATACACTAACTGGTAAGGTGAAAGCTTCGTTGCTCCGTGATAAGCTAGCCGATACGCCCAAAGCGACTCCGATAAATTTGCGTGCCAATTCCTTGGTTTTTCATCAATGTTCCTTTTGATCAACTTGATTAACGTTTTGTTGGATGACTCGGCTTGTCCGTTAGCCTGAGCGTAGTATGGAGACGAATTCAACAGTTTGATTCCCAGACTTGTTGCGTAACTCTGAAACTCATTAGACATGAATACCGTACCTTGATCGGTCGTGATCGTTTGCGGTATTCCAAACCGATGGACAATATGCTCATTAACAAAGCCGATGGCTTCGACGCTGGCCACTTTCTTAAGTGGTATAGCTTCAACCCATTTAGAGAAATAATCAAAATAAACTTGTGGCCTTTACTTGAAGAAGGAAATATTTGGCCGATTACATCTATTCCCCAACCTCTGAACGGCCATGGCTTGATAATTCGGTGCAAGGCTGCTGCTGGTGCTAGTTGTATATTGCCAAATTTTTGGCAGGTCTGACATCCTTTATAATACTTGAAACAATCTTCTAGCATCGCCGGCCAATAATAATCTGTCCATCTAAGCATCCATTTCATCTTGTGAGCCGATTGGTGAGAACCGCAAATACCTTCATGTACTTCACCCATCGCTACCCGTGCTTCTTCGGCTCCAAGACATCTCAATAGGAATCCTTCCATCGTCCGATAATACAACGTATCGTCCATAACAATGTACTTTAAAGCTTGTTGCCTAGTCTTGCGTTCTGTCGGCTTAGATGGATCAATCAGGTAATTCTTTATTTGCGTTCTCCAATCCATGACATCTACACACATGACGGCTTTATTCACTAGCTCAGTTACCTGATATCGGCCAAAGTCTTTGTACCCTGATGCTTGTTGAGCCAGGGCATTAGCTCTATCGTTCAACTCTCGAGGGATATGACCGATAGAAAATGATGTAAACAAGCTGATGATCTCGAAGCATTGTTCTAGATACTTTAGCAGTACTTCGTCTCGACATTGGTATTTTCCTTTTATTTGCTGTACAATTAACATAGAATCTCTGTATGCCTCAACCGTGCTTGCTCCAATGTTTTCTAACAATTGCAAACCCTTGAGCAACGCTTCATACTCTGTCTGGTTATTTGAGCATTGACTGTTTAATCGAAATGCAAATTCAAAATTATTCCCTTTAGGTGATATGAGCACTATACCGATTCCATCGCCTTCTCTGCATACAGACCCATAAAAAAACAATTGCCAAGGGGCTATAGATACCAAATCGGCAGAAGTGTCACGTCCTGTTATAAAATCGGCCAGAACTTGTCCCTTAAATGCTTTAGCCGATTCGTAAATCAGGTCGAACTCTATCAAGGCATAAGCCCATTTGCCAAGTCGACCTCGTAATATCGGAGCTAATAACATATATTTTATAACATCGGTTTTACATATTACTTTACAAGCCGATGCTAAAATATAATGTCTTAGCTTTGTACATGAGAAATATAAAGACAAGCATAATTTCTCGATGAAAGGGTACCTGACTTCAGCATCGAGAAGACGTCGGCTTAAATAAAAGATAACCCTTTCTTTTCCGTCAATTTATTGTGCTAAAATAGACCTAATAGTCTCGTTCTCTGCCGATATATATAACCTGAAAGGAATCCCTTTTCGTGGCGCAACCAAAACCGGAGGATTGGCTAAATAGTCTTTGACGTCTTCGAAAGCCTTTTGCTGATCGGTCCCCCACACAAATTCTTGATTATCCATTAATTTCAAAAATAGGGTAAAAGCACAGATCCGACCAGAGAGATTCGAGATAAACCTTCGGAGATAGTTAATCTTGCTGATCAACTTTTGTAATTCGTTTTTGCATGTTGGGGGCATTGTATTGACTATGGCTTTAACTCTTGTTTGATTGACTTCAATACCTCTTTCATGTACCATAAAGCCCAAAAACTGCCCAGCCGACACGCCAAACGCACATTTGAAAGGATTCATCTTCAAGCCATGTGATCTTATGTTCTGGAAAACCTTTTATAAATCGGCCAAATGCTGCAAGTCATCTGCAGACTTTACTACAACATCATCGATATATATTTCAACGATGTGACCGATTAAGTCATGAAAAATCAAATTCATGGCTCGCTGATATGTTACCCCAGCGTTTTTAAACCGAAAGTCATAACCGTCCACTCGAATAAACCTATGGACCCAAGACATCTAAAAGCTGTTTTTGGTATATCGGCTTCTGCCATGAATATCTGATTGTATCCGGCATTCCCGTCCAGAAAACTTATTATCTTATTCCCTGATGCAGCATCGATAAGCATATCGGCTAGTGGCATCGGGTATTCATCTTTTGGTGTTGCTTTGTTCAAATCTCTAAAGTCGACACAAACTCGAAGTTTTTCGTTTTTCTTCATGACTGGAACAATGTTGGAAACCCATTCCGCATATCGGCAAGGCCTTATAACTTTAGCCTCCAACAATCGCTCTATTTCTTCTTTTATAATTTTATACAGGGCCAGATTAAAACGCCTAGGATACTGTTTAAACGGTCGATAACCTTGTTTAATGGGTAGCCGATGTTCTACCAATTGTCGACTTAAACCAGGCATCTCGTGATACTCCCAAGCAAAACAATCTTTATATTCTCTAAGAATTTTGATTAACTTTTCTTTATATTTTACATCTAATTTTGCGCTAATAAAAGTTGGTCTTTTTCTATCACCAATGCCTATATCAATTTCTTCGAGCAGATCGGTGGACGTGAAGCCTTGACCTAACTTTTCAACCTCTTGAAAGTCTTCTATAGCCTCATAGCTATCCGTTATTTGCCGATAGCTTTGCATTTTGTCTTGTAATTCCTTCACTGTTTTTCTTGTCCCCATCGGCGTAATACTTCGTTTGCTCGATCAAACGTGCCTGGCTTGACACTGATCGGCACAAGTCCTGTTTTGCTTACGCAGATGAAATCACAATCTTCTAGTGTTTTTCCTGATATGCATCCGGTTTCTTCATGTTGCCAATTCGCATCAGAACTAGCCATGGCAATAAATGTATCGGCCGTGACAATTTCAACTTCCTCTACGTTCCACTGGACAAGCGCTTGATGCATAGTCGACGGGATGCAGCAGTTGGCGTGGATCCAGTCTCTTCCAAGCAGAACACTGTAGTTTCCTTTGGCGTCAATGACAAAGAATGCGGTCGGCAAAGTTTTACTGCCGACAGTCAGTTCTGTAACCATGACGCCTTTGGCTTCTGTAGGATAGCCTGTGAAGTCGTTTAGAACCATGTTAGTTTTAATCAAGTCTTCATCGGACTTACCCAGTTTCTTGCAAGTCGTATAGGGCATCAAGTTTATTGTGGCTCCGCCGTCTACCAGCATCCTTGATATCGGCTTTCCATTTATATACCATTTCAGATGCAATGGTTTCAGATGCCGATGATCATCTCTTGGTTTTTCAAAGATAGCATTTGGAACGCCTGAACATGATTGAGCAAAAGTTTCTTTAGCCGACTCAGTTTTGATTCTGAATTCGGCTGGCAATGTGAACACCATATTGATGTCCATTGGGGGTGTGTCGTCCCTAATCATAGGAGAATCTAGATCATCGGCCGACTCAAAATCTTCCTCGACCGGCTCCTTTTTTCTCCACTCTTTCTTAATAAACTTGATCGGGCGAAGCTCATTGAAAGTCTCATCTCTCTGTTTTTCGGTGTCGGCTTCTCAGATCTCCTGCTCCTTAGCCTCTGAAGCCGTTTGCGCTGCGATCGACTAAGGCCAGATGGACACCATCTAGGCTTGGGCTCTACTGGTTTTCGTATCTGGCCAACCAAATCTTCCCAATCTGAATTGGGCCCGTGTGTTTCGACCTGGTCTGGTTTGGATATTCTTTCGTGAACAGGCCTTTTGTAACCTCTGCCCTGATGTCGAATCGGCCCAGACAGACTATCTTTAGCCGATTGTCTCAGCCAATCGTCTCAGGGATAATGCTCCATCGGGCATGTATACGGCGATGGCAATACTACTCTCCTTTCCCAGCAAAACTGCCAAAAGGGACACCTTCTATATGCTCTCTCCACATTTTCGGTGTGATATAAATTATCCGACCAGCGAGTAGGATGTCGTGGTCGGCTATTCATTCTCTCATATTTCTCCATTAATTGTGAAAACATTGGTCCCGGTCTTTTAGCTGACTGCCTTGATGGTGATTTTTCAGCTTTATACCATTTACCCACCTGAGGATTTCCTTTGGGTTTAATGGTTCTCGAATTTTTTCCTTCATGATCGGCTTCTATTTGTAATGAGCCGATTGTAATTTTCAACGTCTGGCCGTCGTTTGAATTTGACTGAATGTTGACTTGTCGATCCTTCTTTGGCTCATCATGCATCGGCTCTTTTCCTTTAGCCGAACATTGAACCATGTTGATTGGGAATGGATCAGCGTCAACTTGCATGGTTGGCTCATCAGCAAATTTTAGCCAACCATCCTCAATAGCCGACTGGATCTATTGACGGAAAATATTGCAGTCATTAGTATTGTGAGAAAAGGAATGATGCCACTTGCAATACCTGCGCTTCTTGATTTCGTCAGCCGATGGTATGACATGTCCTTCGGGCAACCGTATTATCTTTTCTTGTAATAATAGATCAAAAATATGATCACACTTAGAAACATCAAAGGCATACTTAACTTCCGACTTATTTCTAGTCGGCTTTAGCCAGGAACAGACTAAGGACTTTTTAGACCCTTTTACCCATTCAGCTATATTTATTTCTGCTTCATCGTCTTCTGAAGAATCGCTCGGACAATAATCCACCATATTGACTTTGGCTTTATCCTTTTCTTTGTTATTATTTTTAAACCTATCCTTAAACGCTTTGTTGTCTAGGAATCGGCTTTCCTGAGCCGATACACGATGAAGCAGATGACATAAATCGTTGAATTCTTGCCCTCCAAACTTCTCTCTAAGCGGTGGAATTAATCCTTGAAAAGCCAAATCAGCAAGCTGATTGTCGGGCAATGTGACGCTGGAACATCGGTTTCTAGTTTCCCAAAACCTCTTAATGTAATCAGTTACCGATTCCCCAAATATCTGGCGGACAGAGCTTAGATCGAAAATCCTGAGCTCCAAACTGCCCAAAAAGAAGTATTCGTGAAATCGGCTTTCCAAATCGTTCCATAAGTGGACCGAATTTGGAGGCAAACAGGTAAACCAAGTAAAGGCTGCCCCAGACAATGACAACGGGAACAGTCTTATTTTTAATCCATCGGACTGAGCTGCTTCGCCGTATTGAGCAATAAAGCGTCTGATGTGTTCTAGAGTGGTAGTCGAGTCGTCACCAGAGAATTTTGCAAAATCTGGGACTCTGAAGTTGTGGGGGTAAGGCATACGATCTATGTAATCAGGATACGGCTTGCAATGGGTCGAGCAGACTACCTGAATTTGGCAGAGCTTGCAATGGGTCGAGCAGACTACCTGACGAGGCTAACTCCTGGGCTATGGTTTTAACACTGTTTGCTATCATCGGCTTAAACGTAGTAACAAGGGCCGATGATTGATTTATCAGGGCGTGATGTACAGATTGGTTAATCATAGCCGATAACTCGGCTTGAGCAGGCAGATATCGCCACGGCTTCGTGACACCCGCATCTCCCAGGGCGTTGACCGTCGGCAGGGCGGATTTTTGAGTGATGTCACGTCTAGTTTTCTGATAACAGCTTAGCATCATCTCCTCTGACGCAGTTTTCCGATCTTCAATCTCTTGACGTTGTTCTGCAGTCAAATCGTCCATTGTTGGGACGATTATAGCTTCTGCGTTGAGATCGGATGGCGGAATCGACTTTCTTGATGAAGATATGGTCCCACCGAGCGTGCCAAGAGTGTGTTGGCGTCAAAAACTTGAGGTAGGGTTTCTGACAACAGCACACCAGATGAACACCGGGTTCAGAGCGTGCCAGTCGATTTGACCTGTAACCGACAAGGTAAAAAATATAAAATTCACACAAAGCCGATCGCGAAGATCAATCGGCTTAGACTCAATCAGCTTGAAGCCGATCAAGATCAAAGTAACAGGATAGGTCTAATTAGCCAATTAAGGCTAATCAGAAGATAAAGGTAGATCGATTCTGAAGAAGGCGATGCGCAACAAAATCAGAACAAATCGAACCTGGGGTGTAATTTGAAGAAGATCAACAATCGGCGATGCGCAACTTTATTGATCAAGATCGAATTACAAAGACTAAGTTACAAAGGCTACTCCTAGTCGACAAGAAAAAGTAAGAAAAATAAAGGCTGACTAATTGTATTTTGTTGGATCCTTCGCAGTTTGCTTCGACCCTTCTTTTATACCCGTCGGCCGATCATGTCCCACTACAATACGTGTTGAAAAACTAATCCGTATCGGCCTTTTTTGGATAACCTTTCCCCGAGGATCCTGTGTTTACCAAATATCTTCAAATCTTACCAAATTATCTGCTGGTTTCCGTATCTTTGACTTTATTGCCGATTTTGACTTGACTTGACTTGCCAATTTTCGGTGCAAACAGGGTTAATTTACATTTTATCACTGCTTAATAATCTCTGTTAAGTGGTGATTGTTCGATCATTCTTAATGAAAGTGATAGAACAACAAGCGCTGTGCCTATGGATTTGGTCTGCTCGATCACATAGTTTTTCCACTTATTATTTTTCTGTAACATCTCTGCATCATTTTTCTTGTATGGCATATACTGAGGTAACTTTGATTTATTCTTTTATGTAGCTCTGGGATGATAAATTTGAAGGAGCTCTGTTTGATCAGTGGAAAAGCTTCTTGGCTAGCATACCTGGTAATACATCTATGATTTTACCATTAATGGTTTCTCAGTGTAGACAGAATGGAACAGTGTCCTTGACCTAGCATTTCCATTAATGGCTTCACATGATAGCGAAGTTAAATAAGATGAACATTGAGCAAAGCCTATGCCAGCACCCAAGGGCTCACTCACTCAGGGTCAACACTAGTGGTCCTCAATAGATAATGGTAGTCCCAAACTGGCATGATTGTAGGCGACAATCTGAGGATATGTGTTGATATTTACAGGGCCAGGTCTTAGAGACCGTCTTGCTTAGTATACTATATCCTTTCCCTTATCATGTTTACTCATCCTGGAGTACAAATACGTGTATGCTTTATCATTTCCTTATGATGTTATAATCTAATTTCTTGAGGTTACAACATCAATATGTCAAACCAGATTAGACTAAATGGGCGAAAACATTACTACATTAGAGTAAGAAAGGGCAAGGTCGCTCTCCATTGGAACAGACAATATAAGTCAACATAATAAAAAGTAAAACAAAAATGAGAGAAAGATACAAAATACTATTGTTGTTCTCTCTGTTACTGTGCTGATCAAGTTTAGTTCATATGATAGTGGATGATAGTGCCTACCTCTACTTTTTCTTTTCTGAATTTCTATTGTAATTTAAGATTCATTTCTGGTAGGTTCACATGATAGCACCAAATAGGTTGTTCTCACTACACTGCATGTGCATGTGTCATGTGCGCTTGTACAGTGTACACGCAATTACGAAAAAAATAAGTGGAGATGTTGCCGATCTTAAATAGTTTGCAAAAAGGCACTTATTTTGTTCTTTTCTTGACATTTCAGTTTTACAGGATGTCTATGGTTTGAATGCTGATGGATCTCTGTTCGATGCTGCATTGATTTCAGCGGTGGCTACATTTACACATTGTATGTTCATTTTTTTTCACTGTTTTAATTGACTTGATATCCTTTCACTATTTCATTACCCTACAATTGGAAGTATCAATATGCTATAGTAATCTTGTAGCAGTTACTACATCAACGAAGTATGAATTCTATTATTGATTTAATCTCCCGTTTCCTTTTTCTTATATATTACAATCGACACATGTACTTATTAAGTGTAGATACATCCTGTAGTCAGATCTGGCCATGATATTGCTGATTGGTTAATCATCTAAATATTCTACGGGTTGCTTTGTAAGTTACAAAGTTTATAGCTCCTTTTGAGATAATGTATGATGAGAACCATAAAAAACACAATAGTGTAAATTGTAGTGTGCATTGATTTTCTATTTGTCTATTAGAGCCCAAGTGAAGCTTCGGCAAGGCCCCAAGCCATGATTGACTTAATTATGACATTTTACAGCCTGCAAGGGATGCATATGTATGGCTACATGGCCACAACCATATACCAGTTGTCTAACTTCTTAGGCCATAAAGTTCTTTTGAAGGGAGAAACTTCTATTGGAGAGATGATACTCCCTCAGAATGGACAAAGGAAAAAAAAATCAGACTCATTGGAGTTAGGATGACCTGGATGAGTTTTGGGTGGAGTGCAGGGGTGCATGAGCACGTGGTGCTGGGTTTGATCCCTAGCCATGCAAGGGGTGAAAACACCCTAGTTAAAAAAGTTATTTTTTTTCTAGATTGGTTTCTTTACCAATTATTCGGAGGTCATGCACCACTCTTGAACTGTATCCAGGTGTATGACAGCTTATAATTTTTTGCGTTTACTTGTTGGTTTTAGCTAGTGAACTTATGGTTCGTGGTTGCGTTTATTTGGTCAAAACATTCACTTGGGCAAGGTAGGTTTGTTTTTCTTGACATTAAAAGTTAAGGGGGGCAATAGTACTGTAGTTATTGGCCAAGTTCTCAAAGCTCATTTATTCTCCATTTTTCTTCTCTAAATAAGTTTGCTTCTATACATCTCCGCTATGCTCATGTTAACAGCTGTTGGTGATGTGGTTATCCTTTCACTACTGATACTATATTGTATTTGCAGTGGAAATTCCTCTGGTATCTGTTGGTGATGATGGTAGAGTATTTACTGTTGGAGGCAATGAAGGCAAAATCAAATATGAATTGGTAAACAGAGAAAAGAGAAAGCTGTAGTGACCAAAATATTCAAAGCACGTCTTGCCAGGGACGTTTGAAGTGATACTGCGTCATGTTCTGGTGCATATCTTATTTCTATTTCGGTTTTGCTGTACCGGCAATAGCAAAGTACATAGGGAGCCATAAATAACTACAGAGTTGAACCGATAGTTTATCTAATTAAGGCTGTGTTTGGTTGGTAGAATGAGGTTGAATGGGATAGAATAGTCATGTATCATTTGGTTCCATTGTTTTGGTTGAATGGAATAGTACAGTATCTATAGGAAATATTTCTCAAATTTGTATCCTAATATCCAAGACGGGATGATTCCATTCAAACAACCAAACACATGGATGATTTTTTTCTTGAACAGTCACATATACCACTTGGTACAAGCAACCAAACAAACCCTAACTGTTCGCAAGCATAGGATTTCCTAGTTTTCTTCTCAAACTCAAAGCAGGGGAGCTTTGTTAGGGCCTGTTTGGGGGAGGTGCGGCTGAGCTGAAAAGCTACTTTTGATTTCTTTGGTTGTAAAGCGGTTGTGGTGGTATTTGTAGCTTTTCTTGTTATCTTGTTTTGGCAACCGTCACGCAATGTAGCTTTTGAGAGCTAATTGAAATAGAAGGTAGCAACATAGCGAAGTATAGTGGCGTTCGAGTGGGGAGGTGATGTAGAGGCGGCGAGGCAGGGTGGAACAGGTCGGGAAGGCGGAGCGAGCGAGTTTGGAGGTGTTCAAGCGAAGTCACAGCTGAAAAGCTCCTCCTCAGCAGTTGTAGCTTTTGGGATGCTTCTGCTGTAACTTAGTTTCCCAACTGCTTTGTAGCTAGCCCCTTAATTACCAGGATCTGTCCAAACTAATACAACATTACATTTACAACTAAAGAGTAGAAGAAACCGAAGAACTTCTGCATGGAGCAATTTTATACGTGAAGCCTCTCCGTCGTTTTTTTATTCATATTTAACCGCTCAGTAGCAGATGCACTGCACAATGTGCTGAATGCAAATCCTAATAAGCTAACACGGGGGGGTCATAACGTGATCATACTACATAATGTAGTTCCTGTCGCTTCCTTCTGTGACGCAAAAGGGCTCAACGCAACTGATTGACGTGCGTAATCAATTGGTCATCGTTGAGACGCAGGTTAGTTCACAAATGTGATTGTTCACCGTACGATCTCCATACGACATAATGCAACTGCCATTGCTTAGAGTTAGCAGATCACCAATCACATGACTGGCGACATGAGTTCGGGTGCTAAAAACCTTTTGGGCCCTTGGATCATCAATTAACGGTTTGGATGAAATGTGGTCGAGGAAAAATGAGTAGGCCCGTTTAAGCTTGAAGCCTTTGTTCTCGAACCCTCTGATTCCATCAGGACACACATAGGACGGCTTTGATTCCCCCAAGTCCAGGCAGCTATTCTTTGGCCAGATGTAGACAACTATATGCGTTTGCGCGGCGCCGTGCAGGCGCATGAGGACGTGCAAAGACGGTTTTCTTGTCGAAGAAAAGAATTGCGAAAAAAAAGTCCAAGAAGTTCGGAGCCTTTCCGTCAAAAAACTTGGAGCCTTTCCGTAAAAAACGTACCTAATGTAATTTTTTAGGGATTTCGCCCAAAAAAAACCATTTGGATTTAGAAATCTCGGGGGCCTTTACGTGTAAAAAATAATTTGCGCAAAAAGGAAATAAACATTGAAGTTTGGGGGTCTTCTCGCTTAAAAAATGTACCCAGATGTAATTTTTGACGGCCTATGCGCAAAAAAAAAGGAATTGCGCTAAAAAAATCGAAACAAAGCTGTATCTAGATGTAATTTTGAAGAAAAATCAGATTATAGAAATATGAGGACCTCTCCGGAAAAATCCGTACCTAGAGGGTCTTTTAAAAAAAACGACTCTAGATGTTTAAGGGTCTTTCCGTAAAAAAAATACAGCTATATGCAATTTTTAAAAATTTCTATGATGTTTTCGTAAAAAAAGCACCCAGCGTCACGCGGACAAAAATCGTGCGAGCGACGCAGGCAAGCGCGTTGGGGGATTCGAAGGTGCGACCGAAAGCGTGAACGCCAAGAGCCTTACCGCTGGGCCATACGCGTGTTGTTGTGAAGCGACAGTGTTAAAACACTTAACACGTATCAACAACGGGCTCAAACGGGATACGTGGCCACACGTGGAGCGAACACGCTAGCTAAAATACGCCGTGGACGCCGTGAGGAGGCCGGAATCCCACCATCTTTAATATATGGATTATTATTAGGAATACACACTTGTGACCAACCATGAGTCAAGAACATCTGAATATGCCCTTTGAATTTAATTGACGACACAAGTACCAAAAGTAAAAAAAAAGATTGAATTTCAACAGCGCCATTCAATAGAATGCATATGAACCAAAATTCTTACAATTTTATTGAATTCGAACTCAAGAATCACAACAAAGAAATTTAGATGATTACAGTGGAAATGACAAACCCGATCAAGTGGTCTTCTTCTTTTTCTTCGACTTGAGCATCACAAGACCAACAAACACGCTTAAGAAAGAAAGAAGAACTACACCCGCAAGCACAGGGATCAAAATCGCATACTCTTGAGGCAGAAAGTATTTGTAGACAAAGTGGTCGCTGTCAACAAATGGCTAGGTGGGAAAAAGAGAAGCAAAATCACCATCCAGAAAAAAAAATATAATAAAAGTTCTATTTGAATTGAAACGCAAAAAGCTTAGAAGTTACTAACCAGGATGATGACCCAGAAAGTATAGTACGTAAAGATGGACAGACTTGTCACTGTCAAAAGAAAGCCAACTGCCTTGTCTCCCAATTCCATTTGTCTAGAAATTTATACAAATCTAACCTTGATTTCGGATACAAAAATCAGCTGCCTGCATGCACACAAATGCAAAATGCATGAGAAAAATGTCAATCAAGTTGGAGTTGCACACAAGTAAAATACCATCAAAACAATCCAATGTGGGAAAAAGTAGACTAGACTGTCAAACCCCCCAAATTTTCTGAAAAGTACAAGGTGGTGAGCTAGCATTCACTCCGTTCCTAGGTCTCTTGAGCAATTTACTAAATTGAAAGTAAAAGCAACAAGAAAAATGCAGTTAAAACAAAACAATAGTATTACTGGTGTAGTAACACCGATTTACTATGATGAGTCATGGCACAAACTTCTACTGCCTCAATTTAGGCATTGAAATATCCAAATATTTCTGCAGTTGGTACTGTTATGCATATCCAATGCAAACTCCCACTAACCCCTCTAAAAAAACGCCAATTATAATTTCCAAGCATTAAGCATACAGAATTCGCAGCATCACATCTCAGTTGTGGTAATCAAAATTAACTATAGATGTGATTGCTGCTCCCTAGATAAAAATAGAACTTATCAATTTTAAAAATATAAATGATTATTTACCATAGGGGAATAATATACTAGGATCAGGAAGGAAATTTAAACATAATTTAAAAAAGAGTAAAGAACTTTAACCAAAGTAACTGTCTTGGTGCTCATTCATAGAAAATGACTTTAACTGGCCTCTAAAACAATGAACAACATGCTACTATATTGACCAAATTATTTTGGTCCAGTCACGAAGGGCTCACAAATACAGGAATTTAGGAATGAAATGGAGCCACATCATAGGCAATGCATCTAGGTGATAATGACTAACGAAACAAGTTTCTCTAAGAAAAAACACGTAGAAGCCCTAGTATGATTTCTCGATTTAGTTTTTTCTACTTCTTTTTTTTTGTAAAAAAAACTTGATTTCTCAATTTAGTTATCGAAGAACAAACATGAAAAAACATTACATCAGCGGATGCACTAATAACAACTAATTCCAGTACTTAGCAATTACGAACACATCTCATCAAGTCTAGAACTGCTGTGTAATGGTCACACTAGCTAGCACTAGGTAGCGAAATGAGGGGCGAAAAAAAAAAGAATACTCCCATCACCAAATTGCAATGCCTTACCACCAGATCACCGTATCAGAATTCAATGGATCCAGCTCCCAGAACACAGATCATAACTAAAGTACCGAACCAACAACACAAATCACTAATTTTGGACAGGAACGAGGGGAAGAAATAGCAAGGGGGAAAGTGTAGCCCGCAGAGTTCTTGGCAAGGCAGACACCGATCAGAGCAAATCCCACCCTTGTACGCGGAGCTCGAAATAAATTATTTACCTAGGTCCTGGCCTCTAGCTTAAGAGTTCCTAAGAGCGAACACCGCGACAGCTTCACCGGCACCTACGGGCTACGAGGCAAGAACACAGGGCGGCGGCGTTGCAGATCTGCGAGAGGATGAGAAAGGAGGGGAGGGGGTGTAGGTGAGGCAACGACGAGACGGAGGTGGTGGAGGAGGAGGAGGAGATGGTACCGGGCGAACCTGGCGAGAAGGATGCCGGGGTTGGTGGCCGGCGAAGAGGAGGAACAGAAGAAGACTGCGGCGGAAGGGATTGCAGGAGGATTGGTTGTGTTGTGCCCGTGGTTCGTAAGCCAGTAGGGCTGCCCTTGGTACACATTCCTAAGCCCATCCCACGTGATTTGGTAGGGTATGATAATGAGAAAAGTTAAGGACGCAGTACTAGTCTCGCGTCCTCGGGTGTGTTTAGTTGTTTGTTTCGTGCAATCGGCATTTAATCTGATAGTGTTCTTTTCATATTTTAAACTATATTTTATTTATCGGATTTAGTATCGGATATAAATAGTATTAGATACAAATACATTGTAAATAATATAAGTCACTGATTTAAAGTGAATATAGAGCGGAATCGATACGGTATCGAATATTTTTTTATTGGATATCGCACGAAAATAGATACCGTATATGGCATATATATATAACAATGATTAATCAACCGTATGAATTTGAATGCCACCAATCACTTCATAAGACATAGTCGGAGGGCGACTTGTCTATGCTAGTGTTGAAAACGTTCCAACGTGCCTAAGTGACTTAGTACGAGAGAATATGACATGAATTAGCTTATGATTTAATTTAGAGAAAAGAAAATAAAAAAAAGAGAGATTGAAAAAAAGAGAAAAATAAGGTCTGGATTTGTTTTCTACTATTCTCACCCCATTCTTCTTTTCTTTTATTTTCGGATCAGGTCAGATTATTTTTCTCCCGATCCAAATATGCTCATTGTCTTTCTCGGCCCGATCGCTAGACTTGCCTGACCCATCCAAATTACTGGAGTCTCTTTTGGGCTCAGCCGTCCTGGCCCAATTTCAGCCTTGGCCTAGCCAGCCCGATTCCCCTCCCCGTTTTTAACTCTAACCCTAAACCTACCTAACCTCACCCCTCTCTCCTCAATTCGGCCGCCACACCTTATCCCCTTCCCCATCTCTCTCGCCCGCTGCTACGCCCAAGCCTGTAGGATCAAGGATAACCAACTAAAGGGGGGTGAATAGCAGGTTTCTAAATTTTTTGATTCTAATTTGCAATTAATTAAAATACTAAGCTATATAAGCAATAATTGCAAATTTACAATTACAATCTCTAGGAATCACTAAAATACTTTAGCAATTTAAGTAGAGCAATAAACAATTCTAAGCACAAGAATAACAAAGGCAAATCACAAGAGAAAGAGAGGCAAGAATTTTATTCCGTGGTCTCGAAGACTTGCCGGTCTCCCCTACTCCACGTTGAGGTGACTTGAACGCTTTCAAGCCAGCTCCACCCGCTTGAGCCTTTCTCGATCACTCGTAGTAGCTCTTCACCACTCCGGTTAGGCGAGCTCCTTGCCTTCACAAACGATCAGGCCTTCTCACAAGCTTCTTTGAGAAGATCACCGATGCCACACGCCTCCAAGCCGTCTAGGAGGCGGCAACCTCCAAGAGTAATAGGTGTTGACGCTTGCTTGAGGTCGAATTGAATGTCAAGAGGCTCAACACCTAATGTACCATTCAATTTTCTCCTAACTCTCTCAAGATGAGAATTTAATGCACACAAATGAGTAGGAGACAATCTAGAGCTCAAGGATGATCAATGAGGACCAAAAACATACTCTAGAATGCAGGTGGAGGGTTATTTATAACCCCCACCAACCAAAACTAGCTGTTGCCCAAAAGTTGCTAAAAACGTGCTGAGAGGCTGGTCATACCGCCCCTAGGCCGGTATGACCAGCCCTCAGAGGTAAATGGTCGATACAGTGCATTTAATGCACTCACTATCAGTGACCGTTGGTCACTTGGCCGGTATGACCCGAGAGGGTCCGGTTATACCGCTCACCGGTATGACCGGAGGGTCTCCGGTCATACCGCACACTCAAACCACGAAATGCACCTTCTCTAGAAAAACGGACCGCTCCACGGCCAATCATACCGACGGCTGGTATGATCGGAGGGGGCCCGGTCATACCGGCCCCACAGACCATGAAATCATTCTTTGAAGTTTTAATTTCTAATTCAAATGCAATTCCATGAGGATGTTTAATTGCTATTTCTTTCCCTCACAAAAGATAATGCAATCCATATGAATGTCTAAATGCACAAGAATTGAGCCTTATCACTCTTTGTCAATCTAAAACATGCGACAAGCAACCCCTCTTAATAGTACAACGTTTATTCTAGTAATCCGATCTTTTACACCAAACTCAAGATCGGTAAAAGATTATGAAAGTCCTTAAATTATACCTTAGCCATCTTGTCTTGGACGATTGCTTTCCTTTTTCGCCAATTTCATGCTTCCATGTTCGTCGAACATCGGACCAACCTATCTCAAAAATCTCAATTTAAAATGTTAGTCCTTTTAACCATAATTATCATTAATTTCCAAAACCAAATTAAATTTGGGGCCTAGATGCTTTCAATCTCCCCCTTTTTGGTAGTTGATGACAATCCTCATGTAAAAATTAAATTGATTTTGAATTTTGAGTATGCAACTAGGAGTTCAAGTTGTATACTCAAAGATCTTTGTTTTGACAATATTTTGCTTTTAAAGAAGAAGAGTGTGGAACGCGCAAAATATTATCAAAACAACAATATTTAACTGAAAACTCCCCTAAATATGTGCATGTGGATGATGCATTGTTATTTGCATATTTGAGATTTTTGGGAAATTTTGACGGAGTTTCCCTTTAAATATGGAATTCGAGGATAGGCAATGAATATGAGAAAATGAACACGAATAACATGAAACATAATTATGAAGCACCCATGATAACCATAAACATCCAAAACTCATAGTAGTTCCACAACTAACCAAAAGATAGCAACAAGGTTCATATAAAGTAATAATAACTTAAGCTAATACTCCGAAGATACTTAATCTTCACTTCACCACTTCTCCCCCTTTGTCATCAAGGACCAAAAAGGAAGCAACCGCGCAATCTCAAGATGAAGGCGGTGGAGGGGGAGGAGGAGAACGACGAGTCCCATAGTGACGGAAGGAGATAGGAGTGAAAGGACAGGGGATGTCCCCTAGAGGGGGGTGAATAGGCGAATTAAAATATTTAAAACTAAATTACAGCGGAATAAAAAATTTGCAGCTAAATAAAATCTCCCGAGGGTCTAAGTCCGGAGTGTCCGGGACTTTTATCCGGATACTCCGATATGGCTGGACTGTCCGGGTTCAGGAGTCCGGATACTCCGGATTGGACCCGAGGGACTGAGACCGGAGTGTCCGGGATTTCTATCCGGATACTCCGATATGTCCGGACTATCCAGGTTCAGGAGTCCAGATATTCCGGATTGGAGACCTCAAAATGAGATTTTAAATCCCAGCAATTTTCCAACAATCTACTTGAATACAAAAGATCTAAATGCTATTAGGTACCTGGGGATAATGTAGATCTAGAGCCAAACACAACAATAGAGTAGATCGGGCAATTTCAAGATTCAAAATCAAATACTAAAGCAAGAGTAAGAAGCAAACTTGGAGACGATGATTTTTCACCCGAAGTTCGGATCCTTGAGGGGATCCTACGTCTCCGTTGAGGTGGCTCGGTCACACTTGAGCCGGGGTCTCTTTCAACCCTCTTCCTCCCGGTGTTGCACAAATGCACTCGCCGGTCTTCACTCCTTTGATTCCTTCCCTTACAGAGGCGGAACCGGCCTTCACAAACTTCACACGGCCAACCACACAAAGCTCCGGTGGCTCGTAGGCGACCTCCTAGCCGTCTAGGAGTCCTCAACCTCCAAGAGTAACAAATGCTCATGAAGAACAAGCTTGAAGATGAAATCAAGTGCTCAATCAACTCAAAACTCACTCAACCTAGCACCTCACTCCTCAAACTCTTCCCAACCCTTCTCAAAAAGGGGATCACTTAGATCTAAGGGTAAAGAGGTGTTTTGGGGTCTCAAGAACAAGGGTATAGCACCTCTAATCAACAGGGTAAAAGCCCCCCAAAAACCAGCCGTTGTAGACAGCTGCGCACAACCCGGAGACTCCGGATAAATACACCGAAAAAAATTCTCAAGAGCAAGGAAAAGTATTTTGTTTCGGTTCGACCTGCAGTCGCATATGAAATGGACGAAGGGAGAAATTTAGCAACACTTTTCCCGCAGGATCTCTTGCAAGAAGAGGATAATCTCTAACTTCGACTTGTCAATTTTATAGATACTCCAGACAAATTCAATCCGGAGTGTCCGGACTTAACACCGGATACTCCGGGTTGTCCGAACAGCACTGAGCAGCCCGACGAAAACGAGCATAACTTTTGACTCCGGACTCCGATTTCAGAGATCTTGGACTCTACCGAAAGCTAAGAACGAGGGCTACACAACCAACAAGGTCTCACTAACCAAAACTCAAAGGATAAACACAGATTTTATAAATAATCCAAGGGAGACCTACAACCCTCACTTTCCGGCACCACCACACCACTCTCTTTCTAAGTTTCACAAGGATGAATCACTTGAGCAATTGACACATCTAAAAGTCATTCGACATCACATCCCTCTTAATAGTACGGCAATCCTTAGACTCAAAATAAATCAAAGATAATATAAGTCTAGAAATAGTCACTTGCCGTCTTCTTTCTTAATGTCGATGCATGAAGACTTCCACCATATAATTGATGACATCTTCGCGTTGTCCAACTCGACTCGATTCACCTCATGAGACTCTCGTCCTATCAACCTTGACTTGATCATCCTCTCTGACGATCTCCACGCCAAGTCGATCTTGACTTAGTCCTCAACTCTTGGTGACATCGCCGTCTTGTTGACCTCGGCTTAACGATCATCCTCCAAGATACCTTGGTCATCATACACATACGGGACCTAAGTCTTTCCAAACTACTCATGAAAGACATTAGTCCCAAAAGCTCAATATATATAAATAAGTTGATATTTGTGAACAATTGATTACAACAAATGTTTCATATAAAGAAGCACAACATAAATGGAAACACTTGACATAAGAAATGTTCTCTACTAAGTACATCATGATGAATATGTAATTGATCTATATGCACTAGAGAGATAATTGCCAATATGATGAATCAATTAAATCATGGCAAGGATCACAGTCTTTACTTAAATGAAGCACATGATAGAATATACACGAATTGTACATGTGCAAATAATATTTGGAATAAGAGTAAATATGTGATCCAACACTAGATTAAACTTCATTAAGAGAATTGCATGAGAAAATATACAACTAAAACATGCATGCACCAAGTCAATCTATAGCAATATGAAGTTTAACTCTAGTTAATACATGCATACTAAAAACAAAGCACATAATGAACTCAAATGAATATATATGCACAAATAAATATTACATGAACCAATGTTCATATATATAATCAACATGCTACTTGGAGTTCACTATGCATTTACACGAAAGGAATGCAATAACAAATATAGAATAGATACCAAAATTGCATACCTTATCTCTACTTAACCATCCCACTTGATTTTCCTCTAAAAGATGAGACTGATACTCAACTAGGCAATAACATGTTAGTCTCATAGCAATATAATCATATTAGAGGTTTGTCATTTGTTAAGTACTAAGTGAAGCATTTACTTAATTACATAGATTGTCATTATGTGCGTTTGTCATTAATCACCAAAATAACATAAGTGCCTAGATGCACTTTCAATCTCCCCCTTTTTGGTGATTTATGACAAACCTATTATCAATTTCACCAAATGACAATATTAAGGTATTTAGCATTAAAACAAGCATGAAGAAACAATAAGAGATCATACTTACAAATCATCCCTTTTTGTCAATCGATTAGGGGACAATTGATAAATCCATAAATTCTCCCTCTTTTATCATTAATCCCAAAAAGGTGCTTAAAAGATTCTTATTGTCTATTCAATAAAATCTGTTCTCCCCTTTGATTGCACACTCAATAAAAAGATTAGGGAGAAAAAAAATAAAAATAAAAATAAGGAGCTAGTAATAGGACAATAATATTAAGCTCCCCCTAAATCTAGGCAAGATATGATACCACTTTTTTTCAAAGATTTAGGTAATAGATTTTTCTAATTATACCAATTTAAAGTAGTCATGATTCACATGATATAAGTGATGCTTAAACATGACACACGAATATGATTTCACATGGAGAAGATTTATTCTTTAAACATCAAGATTATATAGCAAATTTATATAATTTAATCACATGCTCATGATCAAATTAAATTCTAACAATAAAGATCATATAAAGAAGATTACACAAGAAGGAATTGCTTATATGATCACAAGATGTATACAAGATCATGAATCAAAATTGTATAAGTAAGATGCACTTTCATGATCAAGAATTTCATAAACTTATCAAGGGTATACCTCTTTGCAATGTGTCACCCATATGTACCTTTTACTTCTTGATAATGCCAAATGCAAGTCAGATGACACTTCAAAACAATTTAGGATTAGAGGATACCTCTCGAAGGATACCAATTAATGATACCAATTGAAAGATACAACACCATTTAGAATGACACAATTTAGCATAATGGTGTGCACAGACATTATTGAATATGGTCAAAAAGGAAACACGTCCCTTTGTCGATTCTTGTCCACCGCATGTTCGAATCGGTCATGATCACCGCGCCCCGCCTTAGATCCCTTGGACTATGGAGCTCCTCTCCATTTCCTTCATCCCACCGTCGAAGATGACCCCTTTTCCAATTCCTTGAACATCAATAGACAAGCACACGATTTCTGGGAACAAATATCTTTTAATTTGACCCAAGTTAGTTTGATAATGTCTAAGTACAACATGCACAATATAGATGATATACAGGACAATACTCTTTGCATGCAAAGAAATTCAAGATATCAATTGAAGATTTTATTACACTACTTTATAAGGAAAATATTTGAAACTCATTCAAATTTAATCTTGACATCCACTTGTAAGAGAGACAATGGGTAAAATACATTCAAACTCACTCTTGAGCTTACAAGGGAAATTTTCTCTTTTCCATAATAAACTCCGAGTTATGCAAGAGAGGAAACATTTTGATGCTAAGTTACAATTAAATCCAATTTCCAGAATAACTTAGCCAAAAGATGCACTTTCATTGGAATGAAAACTTAAATAGATATACTCCATTTTGAAGCCTGGAGCAATTAATAAGTTCACTTAGTTTTCATCTTGAAAAGCTTGCCAAGATTCCAATTTAAAACTCTTTAAAATCCCAAAAAGATGCAAATATCAGCACAAAATCGATTATAGTTTTTAAACCATTGCTCAAATGCAAACATCATCAACGCGGAAAAGATCCGTCTCGAAATTCTCTTCGAGGGCTATGAAGACCGAAAATTCATTTGAGCAAATAAAAACCTCGAAAGAATGGGATAATCAAGAGACTGCAAGAAAGAATAGATGGCAATTTAAGTATTTGGGCCGAGAAGTATAACCCGGATACTCCCGTGCTTTTGATCCGGAGTGTCCGGATAATCCGAATACTCCGGATAGATCAACCGGATACTTCGGGTTGTTCAGCTTCATCCCGAAAAACTTGAAAATAGTGAATGCTGAACCGAAGGTTTCGGAAAAAGAAATCTCGCTTTGAAATGGTCCTGAGGATGAAAACAACAGCAAATGAGCTCCCAAATAATTTTAGATGAATCATGGAGCAATAAATTGAGTTACCTTATTTTTCATCACAAGGAAATACTCAAATCATCTTAAAGGTATGCAAGATTTCAAAAGTGTAATATGCTGAAAAATTCAGTTTTGACATTCCATTTAAGCTTTTTGATAGGGCAGAAAGAAGGTTCAAATAAGGTTCATAAATTCTGAAAAAATTAGACATTGAAGTACAAATATAGAGGATCAAAATATGTTATAATACTTTCCTCTGATTATAAACCCATTTGAAGATACAAAAATCACAAAACAGCCCCACAATCAGCCTAAACATGAAATTTTAGCAAACTGAACATTCTGAATTTGGGTCAAATCTTGATCAAATAAAGTTCAATAGCCATGAGATTTTGCATAAGTGTTCCATGGACATCCAAGAGACTTCTACAAAAATAATTTCTCAAATATCACCCTCCAATAAAAAATTAGATCAAAATGGGCATTGGAGGTTTGATTTTGACACTAAGTCAAAAGAAATCAACATTCTTGCAAATGAGTTCAAATAAATTTGAAAATTTTCAGATATGAACTCCATATATGAGAGAAGGTTTTACAACAAAGATTTTCAATAAATAAATTTTATTTCGAGAAATATGATGAAAGATGTATTTGAACCACATAAAAGATTAAGATTTTCACCAGGTCCTCAAAATGGAACCAAATGAGTTTTGAATGGAAATATGCACTTATATGGCTTCATATGATTTATAGAGATGTTTTTAAAACTATTTGCATAATCAAATCCATTCAAATCGTAAAATCCAACTTTATGCGAGAGTGTGCCAAATAAGATCAAAAGAGAGAAAAAGCCATAACTATTTCAAATTAAGTTGAAATTATTTTAAATTATGCAGAAACATTCTTTAGACTCCCAAGAAACTTTTCCAAAAAGAATTTTCCAAAAAGGAGTCTCCAATCAAAAGATATGTCAAATTTTGCTTTGTAGGCATGATTTTTACTCAAAGAGAAGAAAAGTCAAATTTTTTTTAAATTGAGTCCAAATGGTTTGAAACTTTTCAGAAATAAACATTGGACTATTTAGAAGGTTTCCCAAAAAGAATTTCATTAAAAGGAATTTTCGTTCAAAAGATATGGCAAAATACGCTTTGTAGGTTTGAAAAGAAATTGAATTTTCACCGAATGCTCAAAATGCATTCCGGATTGAAATTTATGGAGATTTGAACTTTCATAGCTTTGTATGAGTTAGAAATACTATTTCAATCCAATATATACAAATAAATCCAATTCAAATAGCGAAATCCACAAAATGCAACAACGGGTCATTTTGGGTCAAATGGATGATTTTGACCAAATTCAAATGGCTATAACTTTTGAACGGTTGGTAGTTTGGAAAAACTTTGAACTAAAGAAATTCTTAAAATGACCAACCCTATGAGTTTTGTATTGACCACTTTTTCAAAAACTCAATAGATTTTAACTTATAAAAATGTTTCATTTAATTCAAAAACAAGATCATATAAGATCCATTTGAGGCCAAATTTGCTATTTTGTTTCTAAAATAGGAATTTTTACTCTGGAAGCATTGTAAAACATTTGAAATACATATTTGAGAACTTTTATAAAGATTTTCACAAATATTGACCTTTTAAATATGAATTTTGACTTTTGACCTAAATAGTCCTTTTGAAGAAACAAAAGAGAGGCAAACCCAAAATCCAACAATACAAAAACTCAAATGAAGCAAGGGATAAGATATAGAGATTTGAATTTTGTGTATGAGTCTAAGATACCATTTTGAACCAAGATACTACACATGATCCGGTCCAAACGGAGAAACTCACTAAGTGCAATAATATGACTATTATTGGTCAAATATAGTTTTTCGGCGAGTTTCAAAATCGAATAACTTTCGCTAGGTTGGTCTTTTGAAAGTCTTTTGAACACAAGAATTGTTAAGAATGACCAACTCTAGGATTTTCATTTTGGAATTACTTTCAAATTCATTTTACATTTAATTCTATGAAAATTATAAGTTTAAATCCAAAATAGGATACTAGTAACTAGATTTTGATCATGAAACTCATTTTGTTTTCAAAATAGATTTTGTGAAGCTAAAACCTTTGGAAAACGTTTCAAATACATTAGTATACATTTTGCAATTAGTTTTTCACAAGAATACTAATAGTATACAAAATTTTGACTTTTGGCTAAATGGCTTGATTTTGAAAATATATATTAGCACTTATATAAATATGGGCACATGTAGGGATGTAATATACATGGTTATGATTTAACACTCCCCCTTAATGTGCCACTTACCCAAACTTTCTCACGATTTCAATCAAAACAATTAATCAAGCATGAGCAAGAATCATAAGCAAGCAATTTAAATTGATTTTCATTAATAACGTAGCTTAACCTACACAAGGCTAGAAGCAATAAGAATCAATTTAAATACTTGTTACCCGAGATGGCATTGGTTCATGATTGAAGTGAATGTCTTCAAGCTTGGCTCCTTTTTGCACATGATGGAATCATTCTCTTGATCGAGCCAAAACTTCCAATGTATCTCCAAGCACCTACAATTCTTTTAGACACTTTTTGGTACCCAACTTTTGTTGGATCCAAGAATGTTAGTCACAAGTGATTTAGGAACCCATATGGCCCTAACATTTATAGTCTTAGGTGAACTAAGATGACTAGCAATGGGTTTGAGATTATTATTCCTCCTAAGCGAATTATTTGCATTGTAAAGAGAAGACTTAGGAGGTCTAGTAAAATTCTCAAACCCATTTCTAGTTTGATCCTTTCTAAGCATATGATGATCATTATAATGAGAACGCTTAGAGGATCTAGCAAATCTAGCAATGGGTTTGAGATTATTATTCCTCCTAAGCGAATTATTTGCATTGTAAAGAGAAGACTTAGGAGGTCTAGTAAAATTCTCAAACCCATTTCTAGTTTGATCCTTTCTAAGCATATGATGATCATTATAATGAGAACGCTTAGAGGATCTAGCAAATCTAGCAAATGGTTTGCTATTGTTATTTTTCCTAAGCACATGATCAACATGATTTTTCTTGGTCTTAGGAAGTCTAGCATTTTGAGCAAACACATTTCTGGATTCATTTCTCCTAAGCAATTGAATATCATAATTTTGCAAATACTTGGGAGAATCGACAAACTTGGCAAACACATTGCCATTTTTGTCCTTCCTAAGCAAATAATGATCATTGACAATAATAGGCTTAGGAGTAATACCTTTGGGACAATCCTTACCGATGTGTCCCTTTTTCCGTCAATTGTAGCAAGTAGGCTTTGAGTGTCTCTTTTTCTTGACTTGATCTTTGTCGGTTTGCCTCATTGTTGATGGTTGTAGCTTGATCTCCACTTTATTAGGGTACACGGAGGCGAGGTGTCCCTTCTTGTTGCAAGCAAAGCACTTGATGATCTTCGAATGTCTTTCGTTGTGCCTTGTCTTGCTAGTCTCCCTCTTGAAGATGTAGCCAAGTCCTCGCTTATCTTGAGGCGCCCTTGGCTTACTCAAGATCTCGTCGAGGATGGCTTTTCCCTTTACGCACTTCCTCAAGTCATTTTCTAATCTAATTACTTTGGCCTTGAGCTCATTGTTTTCCTCTACAAGATAAGTCTCAACATGCATAGAGGAAGTGGAAACATTTGAATTTGAGCAACAAGGTAAATCATTGCAAGAGGTGGATGTGTCAAATTTTGATGAAATATTAGGATTAACATTTAAGCAAGACATTTCATCAATTAAATCGCATGAGATTCCTATATCCACCTTAGGCTTATGAATTTCTTTGGAAAGGAGGGATTCATGATTTTCTTGAAGCCTATTATAATTATTTTGAAGTGATTCATGTTCAAGCTTCAAAATTTTATATTTCTTTTTCTCCTTTCCAAGACATTTATTGAGCTCCTCAAGCAAATTCATAAGTTCATTATAAGTGAGCTCATCGTCTTCATCATCGTCACTTACCTCATTCTTACCTTTCGCCATGAAGCAACGGATTTGTGATGGAAGAGCATCTTCATCGTCACTTGAGGCGGAGGTTGAGGTTGATGGAGATGTCGTTCTTCATCACTTGAGCTTGAGGTGGAGCTTGATGTTTCATCTCCCGACATCTCTTCCTTAGTGCAATCCTCAATAGAAGTGAATGATTCAAATAGTTCTTGAAGCTTTATCCACATTTCATGAGCGCTCTTGAGATTGCATATTCTATCAAAAATTTTATCGCTCACAACAAAAAATAAAACATTAGTAGCTTGAGCGTCGAGATTTAGTCATTTCCTCTCTCCTTCAGTTGGAGCAACTTCATTCAATGGAGAGGAAAAGCCGACATCTACGATCCACCATATTTGGGGGCTCATGGATTTAGAATGAGAAGTTATAATTAATTTCCATGAAGCATAATTTGTGCCATCTAACACAAGTGGATCATGTAAGTGCACTAATCCTCTAGTCGACATCCTTTACTCTCTAGAAGGTTAAGTCTAATAAAGGAGAGACCTTGCTCTGATACCAATTGAAAGGACAGGGGATGTCGCCTAAAGGGGGGTGAATAGGCGAATTAAAATATTTAAAACTAAATTGCAGCGGATTAAAAAATTTGTAGCTAAATAAAATCTCCCGAGGGTCTAAGTCTGGAGTGTCCGAGACTTTTATCCGGATACTCCGATATGTCCGGACTGTCCGGGTTCAAGAGTCCGGATACTCCGGATTGGACCCGAGGGACTGAGACCGGAGTGTCCGGGATTTCTATCCGGATACTCCGATATGTCCAGACTATCCGGGTTCAGGAGTCCGGATACTCCGGATTTGAGACCTCGAAATGAGATTTTAAATCCCTGCAATTTTTCAACAATCTACTTGAATACAAAAGATCTAAATGCTATCAGGTACCTGGGGATGATGTAGATCTAGAGCCAAACACAACAATAGAGTAGATCGGGCAATTTCAAGAATCAAAATCAAATACTAAAGCAAGAGTAAGAAGCAAACTTGGAGACGATGATTTTTCACCCGAAGTTCGGATCCTTGAGAGGATCCTACGTCTCCATTGAGGCGGCTCGGTCACACTTGAGCTGGGGTCACTTTCAACCCTCTTCCTCCCGGTGTTGCACAAATGCACTCGCCGGTCTTCACTCCTTTGATTCCTTCCTTTCCGGAGGCGGAACCGGCCTTCACAAACTTCACACGGCCAACCACACAAAGCTCCGGTGGCTCGTAGGTGACCTCCTAGCCGTCTAGGAGTCCTCAACCTCCAAGAGTAACAAATGCTCACGAAGAACAAGCTTGGAGTTGAAATCAAGTGCTCAATCAACTCAAAACTCACTCAACCTAGCACCTCACTCCTCAAACTTTTCCCAACCCTTCTCACAAAGGGGATCACTTAGATCTAAGGGTAAAGACGTGTTTTGGGGGCTCAAGAACAAGGGTATAGCACCTCTAATCAACAGGGCAAAAGCCCCCCCAAAAACTAGCCGTTGAAGACAGCTGCGCACAACCCGGAGACTCCGGATAAATACCCCAGATACTCCGGACTAATTCAATCCGGAGTATCCGGACTTAACACTGGATACTCCGGATTGTCCGAACAGCACTGAGCAGTCCGACGAAAACGAGCATAACTTTTGACTCCGGACTCCGATTTCAGAGATCTTGGACTCTACCGAAAGCTAAGAATGAGGGCTACACAACCAACAAGGTCTCACTACCCAAAACTCAAAGGATAAACACAGATTTTACAAATAATCCAAGGGAGACCTACAACCCTCACTTTTCGGCACCACCAACACCACTCTCTTTCTAAGTTTCACAAGGATGGATCACTTGAGCACTTGACACGTCTAAAAGTCATTCGACATCGCATCACTCTTAATAGTACGGCAATCCTTAGACTCAAAATAAATTAAAGATAATATAAGTCTAGAAATAGTCACTTGCCGTCTTCTTTCTTAATGTTGATGCATGAAGACTTTCACCATATAATTGATGACATCTTCGCCTTGTCCAACTCGACTCGATTCACCTCATGAGACTCTCGTCCTATCAACCTTGACTTGATCGTCCTCTCTGACGATCTCCACGCCAAGTGGATCTTGACTTAGTCCTCAACTATTGGTGACATTGCCGTCTTGTTGACCTCGGCTTAACGATCATCCTCCAAGATACCTTGGTCATCATACACATACGGGACCTAAGTCTTTCCAAACTACTCATGAAAGACATTAGTCCCAAAAGCTCAATAAATATAAACAAGTTGATATTTGTGAACAATTGATTACAATAAGTGTTTCATATAAAGAAGCACAAAATAAATGGAAACACTTGACATAAGAAATGTTCTCTACTAAGTACATCATGTTGAATATGTAATTGATCTATATGCACTAGAGAGATAATTGCCAATATGATGAATCAATTAAATCATGGCAAGGATCACAGTCTTTCCTTAAATGAAGCACATGATAGAATATACACGAATTGTACATGTGCAAATAATATTTGGAATAAGAGTAAATATTGTTAGTGTTATGCCCTTGAGGCAATCATTTAGATGATTGTAACATGACTATGTTTATGAATAATAATATGATTATTGGTCCAATGAATGTATATCATTGTATTGATCAACAAGTATGTGACTTGATTATGAAGCTCTTTACTTAATGATGTAATTCGATAAATATCTCTGATCGGATATCATCGTATAGGACTACGATGAATAGATCAGCATATGTAGTGATCGATGATCATGCTTCATAGATCATGGGATATGGAGATATCATCTCTACATTGTGGACCATGTTGAAGAACATGGGTTAGATAGACCGCTATGGGACAACTGCGAGAATGTTTCGTTCTTATGTGTCATCGGTGTATCTCATACCTAGAAGATGTATGATCCTTAGACTGAGATTGTCATATTCCCTACATGTGTAATAGTTTTCCTTGGGGCTATCAAACACTACTTCCTAACCGGATAGTTATAAAGGTAGCTTTCATGTTTACTATGAAACGTGCAGAGGGAAGTGAGCGATCAAGATGGAATTTGCCACTCCAATGAAACGGAGATATATGACAAGGCCACTCGTGTGATATGATTAAGAAAGTGCATGGCCATGCCGTGATTGAGAGTCAATCACAACTTATTAATATATCACGGATACGAGAGATGGATTGAATCATCAAAGGATGACATGCTTCGCCTTGAGATCAATCTTCATATACTTGGCAAAGGGATTATTACATGAGTTCTTTTGATAGGTTCATTCGATTTGATCACAAGTATGTTTGGGAGTTGGCATACTTTGCAAGAAGCCGCTACCAACTATTGGATTGAAAAGGAGTTTTCGAATCCATGTCCAAACGTATGTGAACTCGCAGGTCACACACTTAATGGGTGGGACGCATTAATTTGGATTGGATCCGTAATTAATGAACCTCGTGGGCTTAGCATCTTTGGTGGGCCTGGTTTAGGGTTTCATCTCGTGGCTATATAAGGAGGGGAGGAGGGAGGGCACAGGTGTGCTTTCCACGGTTTAGGTTTGATTCACTTGAAACCCTAGCCTCCTCCTCTCGCTGCCCCTGCCGAGCGACTAGGTGCTTGCACACCGACGCACGGCGTTCCATCTCTGGACGTGTGGACTGCTGCGGTGACGCTGCTGCGACTGCGGCGTGGGAGGACGATCCACGGCGAGGCGAGGACGATCCACTACATCGACGCAACGACTGCGGCGAGGACGAACCACTACATCGACGCGCGAAGGATTCCGCAACTGCGCGTCTAGTGGTAATCTTATCTATGATCCCCTTCTTGCGAGTAGCTTTCTGGTTGCGCGGTAGTTTTTTTTTTGTGCTAGCGTAGCATACCGCGTTTCCCTTCAGTGGTATCAGAGCCATCTCGTATAGTTTTGTGATCTGGATGTTGCACATATGATGTGTGAGGTTAGTAGATTGGATCTATTACATGTTCAGCCAGTTCATGTGATGAATTGGTGTGGCGACCATCGATGAGATCGATCGATTTAGGGTTTGAGGAAAGTGCAAACCGACTCAATCTTGATTTGGGTGAGTCCGTTCATGGTACGACGTTACCCTTACCGGTCGGGTTACCGCCATCAGGGTTTCTGAAACGTATCCATATGGGACCAAGCCAATCAGATCGAGTTGGATTGGGTCAATCTGGTTGATCCATGGTAAGCGCAAGCAGATTCAATATTGATTTGGGTGAGTCCGTTCATGGTACGACGTTGCCCTTACCGGTCGGGTTACCGCCATCAGGGTTTCTGAAACGTATCCATATGGGACCAAGCCAATTATATTAGATCGGATTGGGTCAATCTGGTTGATCCGTGGAAATTTTGAGGGTGTTTTCCCATGGCGGAAGACATGCCTCTAAAAATTTTGAGGGTCGCGCTCGACCGCCATTGACCGCCAGCCGGGACCGCCGCGAGGCTCGCCTGGACCCGCAGGCGCGCCTCGGACCCGCCGTGACCGGCCGCGGGACGCGTGGCACGCGCCTTGGACCCGCGGGCGCCGCCTCGGACCGAGTCGAGGGTTGCTTTTGTTTAACTCGTTTTGCAGGAATTATGTGAAATAGTATGGCCTATGTGTATGTGATGCATGTAATTTCCACATGGCTCGCGTCCGTGTTAAGCCATAAGGCTATTTAAATTGTATAACGACTGCGTGTCGACTTGTGATGCTTCAAACCCTCATGTAAAATTCATTATCAAAAGTTGTAAGGAGTTGCATCCATAATGATGAAGACGATGGCTAGGTGAACAAATCAAGCAAGGTGGCTAGGTGAACAACCAAGCATGATGATGGAGATCTTAATGCTAAGGGCCATGCTATTTCACGACTTATTTTGATTTTACGTGGATGTGTGTTTTATCCTTGCTATTTTCTTTATGCTCATTGCATGTGATGCTATGTTCATAGTAATCTTTGTTCATCCTTATAGTTAAAAATCTTAAATCAAATTGTCCATCCAATTGTTGCACCTATCAAGAATTTAGATCGTTATTGATATGATCGCCAAAGTAGTATATCAATGGCTATCTCAATAGATGATAGGGATGTGTTGGACACATCACGCATAACAATGGCGATTTAAACAAGCTATCAAAACGGTTTTGGGCTTGAGGACATAAGTGGTTGGGATTTGATTTCATAATGAAGGAACCTATACAAGACAATTGGTGTCTAGGAAAACACACATGAGGCAAGTTTTTAATTGGCACCGAATACGGGAAGTGCTCCTCCCTTATGTGAGCCCTTGGGGCGGAGTTGACTGGCCATGAGTCAAGTTGATGGAGGCATTCATTACTTGTTTTCATACTCAACAAACAAGAGTTACATATGATGTAATTAGCAAAGGTGTTGCTTACCTATGTCATTAAATTTCTTGCGGTGATGCCAAAGCTCACTAGTGTTTAATGAATATGGATCTTGAATACTCACTATGTGTCTATAAAAGGACATAAAATAGGAGTGTCTTTAATTAAAAAGTTTAATAAAAGTTTTACATAAACATAGTGCTTAGAATCTTTGCATATTTTTGTTGTAGTTCAATGGCACCTTCTCCTACTCCTGCTACACCTGGTTTTGCTTTGAGATCGGTTTTGGAAAGGGAAAAACTGAATGAAACTAATTTTGTTGATTGGTATCGCAACCTGAGAATTGTTCTCAAGCATGAAAAGAAGGACTATGTTCTAGAGAATCCAATTCCTGATGAACCAGCCGAAAATGCTTGCTCGCAATTTGAGGGTTGAATATGAAAAGCATGTTAATGCTTCAGAGAGTCACTGTCTCATGCTAGTCACAATGGACTCGAGCTCCAAAAGCAATATGAGGACCAGGATGCTTACAATATGATTGTGGGCTTGAAGGGCATGTTTGGGAATCAAGCAAGAGCTGAGAGGTATGGTATCTCAAAGCTTTTATTTGCTTGTAAGTCGGTCAAGGCGATCCGGTCGATCCTCATGTGATCAAGATGATTGGTTACATTGGGAGATTGGAAAACTTGAGTTTCCCTTAGCCTCGGTTTGGCCACAGATGTTATTCTCCAGTCTCTGCCTCAGAGCTTTGAGCCATTCATTATGAATTTTCATATGAATAGCATGGAGAAGAGCCTAACCGAGCTACATGGGATGCTCAAGGCTGCGGAGGAAAGCATTAAGAAAAAACCCAATCATGTGATGATGGTTCAGAAAACAACCGCTTTCAAAAGAGAAAGGCTAAGGCCGGGGAACGGAAAGAGCAAGGGCAAGGGCAAGGGCAAGGCTCAAGATGAGATCGCGAGCCTCAAAACTAAGCTTGAAGCTTAAAGTTGGCCCTTAACCGATACCCAATGCTTCTATTGCAAGAAATCAGGGCATTGGAAACGGAACTGCGAAAAGTACCTAGCAGATAAGAAGAATGGAAATGTGGTTTCCACTTCAGGTATTAATGTTATAGAAATTAATCTTGCTACTTCTTCACTCAGCTCATGGGTATATGATACCGGTTCGGTTGCTCACATTTGCAATTCAAGGGGTGATAAAGAGTAGAGACTTGGCAAAAGGAGAAGTGGATCTTCGCGTGGGGAATAAAGCAAGAGTTGCTGGTCTTGCTGTTGGCACATACCCATTGCATTTGCCTTCAGGATTAGTTTTAGAACTCAATAATTGTTATTTTGTTCCATCTTTGAGTAGAAACATTATTTCATCTTCTTGTTTGGAACATGAAGGTTATGATTTCAGAATAAAGAACTTTGTTTGTTCAATATTTTTGAATGATATGTATTATGGTCGTTGCCCCATGGTGGATGGGTTGTACGTCCTTGAACTCGAAGAAAAACCTGTCTATAATATTAATGTAAAAGGCACCGCCTAATGATTTGAACCCTACCTTTTGTGGCATTGTCGCTAGGTCATATAAATGACAAGCGCATGAAGAAGCTCCATGGTGATGGACTTCTAACCTCATTTGATTTTGAATCATTTGAAACATGTGAATCTTGTTTACTTGGCAAGATGACAAAAGCCCCTTTCACGGGTTTTAGTGAGAGAGCAAGTGAATTATTGGCCCTAGTACATACTGGATGTATGTGGACCAATGAGCTCGATTGTTAGGGGTGGGTTTGATGCTTTGTAACTTTTACCGATGACTTCAGAGATATGGATATATCTATTTAATGAGGCATAAATCTGAAACTTTTGAAAGGTTCAAAGAGTTTGAACGAAGTACAAAATCAACTTGGCAAAACAATAAAACACTTACGATCCGATCGTGGTGGCGAATACTTGAGCCAAGAGTTTGGTGATCATCTAAAGCAATGTGGAATCGTTCGCAACTTACTCCGCCAGAACGCCTCAATGGAATGGTGTGTCCGAACGACGAATCGGACTTTATTAGATATGGTTCGGTCAATGATCAGCCAAACAGATCTGCCATTATCCTTTTGGGGTTTCGCTCTAGAGACAGATGCGTTCACTTTGAATAGGGTCCCATCAAAATCCGTTGAGAAGACGCCATATGAGATATGGACTGGGAGAAGACCCATGTTGTCATTTCTCAAGATATGGGGATGTGAGGCTTATGTAAAACGTTTACAATCAGATAAACTCGCACCTAAATCGAAAAATGCTTTTTGTGGGGTATCCTAAAGAAACAAAAGGATATTACTTTTACAAAAGAAACGAGAACAAAGTTTTTGTTGCTCAAATGGTGTCTTTTGGAGAAAGAGTTTCTTTCAAAAGAAATCAGTAGGAGTGATGTGTATCTTGATGAAGTTCGAGAATCACATGAATATGTTCAAGCTACCTCTGAACCTTCACAAGATGTACAAAGTGTTGTACAACCTGTGGAAGAGACTCCAGCCCCACGTAGGTCGGGGAGGCCACGTCATGTACCTATTAGATATGGGAATGACATATTATTGTTGGACAATGATGAGCCCACGACTTATGAAGAAGCAATGATGGACCCAAACTCCGAAAAATGGCTTGAAGCCATGAGATCCAAATTCAATCCATGCATGACAATCAAGTTTGGAACTTGGTCGATTCACTGATGGTGTAAAACCATTGAGTGCAAATGGATTTTCAAGAAAAGATAGACGTAGATGGAAATGTTCAGATCTATAAGGCACGGTTGGTGGCAAAGGGTTTCAAACAAGTTCAAGGAGTTGACTATGATGAAACTTTCTCACCGTAGCCATGCTCAAATCTGTCCGGATCATTTTAGCTATTGCTGCATATTTTGATTATGAAATATGGCGATGGATGTCAAAAACACCTTCCTTAATGGGAATCTTTCGAGGATGTATACATGATACAACCTCAAGGCTTTGTTGATCCTAAATATGCTAAAAGGGTATGCAAGCTTCAAAGATCCATTTATGGGTTAAAGCAAGCATCTAGGAGTTGGAACATTCGTTTTGATGAAGTCGTAAAGGTTTTGACTTTATCAAAAATGAAGAAGAGCCTTGTGTTTACAAGAAGGCTAGTGGGAGCGCACTTGTATTTACGATTTTGTATGTGGATGACATATTATTAATCGGGAATGACATTCCTATGCTTGAAGATGTTAAGACTTCATTGAAAAGGAGTTTCTCAATGAAGGACTTGGGAGAAGCATGCTATATCTTGGGCATAAAAATCTATAGAGATAGATCAAAAAGGTTAATTGGATTAAGTCAGGAAACGTACATTGACAAGATATTGAAAAGGTTCAATATGCATGAATCCAAGAGAGGTTTCATGCCAATGTCACATGGCATCACTCTCTGCAAGAATCAGTGTCCTTCGACATCTGATGAGCGAGACAGGATGAGCAAGATTCCATATGCTTCAGCTATTGGGTCTATTATGTATGCCATGATCTGTACACGCCCAGATGTCTCATATGCTCTAAGTGTCACGGCGAGATACCAAGCGGATCCTCGTGATGGTCATTGGATAGCCGTAAAAATATCTCAAGTACTTGAGAAGAACTAAGGGTATGTTCCTTGTTTTTGGAGGTGAGGAAGATCTGGTTGCAAAGGGTTACACCGATGCAAGCTTCCAAACTGACAAAGATGATTTTCGATCGCAATCCGGGTTTGTGTTTACACTTAATGGAGGAGCAGTAAGCTGGAAGAGTTCCAAGCAAAACACGGTGGCCGACTCTACGACGAGCGGAGTACATTGCGGCCGGAGGCCGCAAAGGAGGCTGTGTGGATTAAGAAGTTTATCACGAGCTTGGTGTGGTCGCTAGTGTCTCTAGTCCAATGGACATCTATTGTGATAATAGTGGTGCCATTGCACATGCAAAAGAGCCTAGATCACATCAAAAGTCTAAACACATACTCCGTCGCTTTCACCTTATTCGCGAGATTGTGGATAGAGGTGACGTGAGAATATGCAAAGTACATACGGAAGCCAATGTGGCCGATCCGTTGACAAAGCCACCGCCTGACCTAAGCATGAGGCGCACACAAGGTCTATTGGTATTAGATACTTAATTGATTGACTCAAGTGCAAGTGGGAGATTGTTAGTGTTATGCCCTTGAGGCAATCATTTAGATGATTGTAACATGACTATGTTTATGAATAATAATATGATTATTGGTCCAATGAATGTATATCATTGTATTGATCAACAAGTATGTGACTTGATTATGAAGCTCTTTACTTAATGATGTAATTCGATAAATATCTCTGATCGGATATCATCGTATAGGACTACGATGAATAGATCAGCACATGTAGTGATCGATGATCATGCTTCATAGATCATGGGATATGGAGATATCATGACATTGTGGACCATGTTGAAGAACATGGGTTAGATAGACCCGCTATGGGAACTGCGAGAATGTTTCGTTCTTATGTGTCATCAGTGTATCTCATACCTAGAAGATGTATGATCCTTAGACCTGAGATTGTCATATTCCCTACATGTGTAATAGTTTTCCTTGGGGCTATCAAACACTACTTCCTAACCGGATAGTTATAAAGGTAGCTTTCATGTTTACTATGAAGCGTGCGAGAGGAAGTGAGCGATCAAGATGGAATTTGCCACTCCAATGAAACGGAGATATATGACAAGGCCACTCGTGTGATATGATTAAGAAAGTGCATGGCCATGCCGTGATTGAGGAGTCAATCACAACTTATTAATATATCACGGATACGAGAGATGGATTGAATCATCAAAGGATGACATGCTTCTCGCCTTGAGATCAATCTTCATATACTTGGCAAAGGGATTATTACATGAGTTCTTTTGATAGGTTCATTCGATTTGATCACAGTATGTTTGGGAGTTGGCATACTTTGCAAGAAGCCGCTACCAACTATTGGATTGAAAAGGAGTTTTCGAATCCATGTCCAAACGTATGTGAACTGCAGGTCACACACTTAATGGTGGGACGCATTAATTTGGATTGGATCCGTAATTAATGAACCTCGTGGGCTTAGCATCTTTGGTGGGCCCTGGTTTAGGTTTCATCTCGTGGCTATATAAGGAGGAGGAGGAGGGCACAGGTGTGCTTTCCACGGTTTAGGTTTGATTCACTTGAAACCCTAGCCTCCTCCTCTCGCCGCCCTCGCCGAGCGACTAGGTGCTTGCACACGGACGCGCGGCGTTCCATCTCCGGACGTGTGGACTACTGCGGTGACGCTGCTGCGACTGCGGCGTGGGAGGACGATCCACGGCGAGGCGAGGACGATCCCCTACATCGACGCAACGATCGCGGCGAGGACGAACCACTACATCGACGTGCGAAGGATTCCGCAACTTCGCGTCTAGTGGTAATCTTATCTATGATCCCCTTCTTGCGAGTAGCTTTCTGGTTGCGCGGTAGTTTTTTTTTGTGCTAGCGTAGCATACCGCGTTTCCCTTCAAATATGTGATCCAACAGTAGATTAAACTTCACTAAGAGAATTGTATGAGAAGATATACAACTAAAACATGCATGCACCAAGTCAGTCTATAGCAATATGAAGTTTAACTCTAGTTAATACATGCATACTAAAAACAAAGCACATAATGAACTCAAATGAATATATATGAACAAATAAATATGACATGAACCAATGTTCATATATATATTCAACATGCTACTTGGAGTTCACTATGCATTTGCACGAAAGGGATGCAATAACAAATATAGAATAGATACCAAAATTGCATACCTTATCTTTACTTAACCATCCCACTTGATTTTCCTCTAAAATATGAGACTGATACTCAACTAGGCAATAACATGTTAGTCTCATAGCAATATAATCATATTAGAGGTTTGTCATTTGTTAAGCACTAAGTTAAGCATTTACTTAATTACATAGATTGTCATTATTATGTTTGTCATTAATCACCAAAATAACATAAGTGCCTAGATGCACTTTCAAGGAGCCTGTTGGGAGCGGTACTCGTCGAAGGAAGTACGAAGCTCGGTAATGGAAGTATCAATGGAGTCCATGCGACCGTGAACCTCCTCAACAACTTGACGAGTCTGAGATTGATATTCATCAACATGAGCAAAATTGCTCATCATGTCGGAACGGAGACTCGCAAAGCTACTCATCATTGCAGAATGCAACATATCAAAATTCTCATGAGCTTGTCCAGAATACAGCTGCAATGAATGAGTTTGAGTCTATTCTTCTCCTACATCCGGTGGCTGAAATGGCTTAGAAGATTGACCCTTCTGACTCTGAGGTCCTGCCTCTTGTGGCTTATAAGGCTTGTGAACTCCTCCACAACCACCACGAAAGCCCACCACCCTTTTTATAATAATCATGATATAAGGAGCAAAGTATATTCTTTTTCCTCGATCACAAGCAGAAGAGTGCATCTCACGAAGAATAAAATCCACCACATCAAATCTTTCTTTCTTCATGATTTTACTCATAATATTCCATGCATAGCCTTTAATTTCATTGAAATTACCACTTTTAGGATGAATGATAACTCGCACAATCCTATTTATGAGGCTAGCTGTGGGAAGGAGATGAGTCATCTTACCGGGCGTCTTAACTCGAGCTGCTAGGTTATAAAAACTGTATTGTTCTGGAAGAGGTAGAACTGAATCATTGTGTATCCTGTGCTGACCACTGTGAAAGGAGCCCAAAGCATGCTCAATTTCTTCCTTTGAAGCGGTATATACTGCAGTATCTGTCATCCAAGTGATCTCATCAAATGAATCAGAAACATGGAGAGTAGCATAGAATTGACGGATCACATCTTCATTATAGTCACATCTGATGCTGACAAAATGTGTAAGATTTGCTCCATTAAAAAGCTCAGACACTCCAAAAAATAGAGGAATATTTCTTATGTGCTCCCAACTAACCCATTTATGATCCGCAAAATCTTTATTGAGATAGATTTCATGATATACCTTTCATTGGAAGATGGTTCTGAATTTATCCAAGGTAGCAGTGCGATGAAGCAAATATTGGTTAGCTTGACAAAATGATGCATATTTCTCCCCTTTTATCTTCCTTAGATCCATAATTGGCTGAAAATCATCGAAGTCCTCTCCTTCTTCTGACTCTTCATTTTCACTTTCATCAAAATCCACATCCATTTCGTCATCACTTTCACTTGATTCTGACACAACTTTCTTTCCCTTTCTTACTCGAGAACTCCCACGAAGTTCTTCTTGGATTTTCATTCTAATCTACCTGTCCCTCATAGCTAGAGTTTGCGAATCATCGCTATCACTATCACTTTGATGCTGCAAAAGGAACACTTCTTCCACGAACAGACTTGCGAACGACTCCGCCACCGCGAGGACGAGGAATATTCTTAGTTCTCGGCATAAGCAGTACAACCTCTGTAGAATGTAAAACTATTCGAATAACCATGTCTGCGGCCATGGACATGCCCGGAAATTTCACATGAGGTATAATTTGTTTCATAAAATGTTGGAAGGTGGAATTTTTGGGATGTGAACAGGGAGTTCACTGTTGTTTTTGTTGTCTAAAGTTAATACTGTTGAATTTAGTGTTTTGATAATTGTTTTAGATGGTGTAGGGTGATGCCTTATCATTCTGTTCATGTTGTCCACCATCGATTTACTAATTAATTATTATCTTTTCCATAAATATGCTTTGAATCTATTTATTGTATTTAAATTCAAGTTATTTCTTTCTGCAAAAGACCCATATGACTATTCCTTGTCAAGCCTTGCATGAATATATATTGCATCATTTCTTTGCGGTTTGCTGAGTACTTTTGTAGTCACGGCTATACGCCTTTGTTGATCAGTTGCTGAGGAAGGACCAGGAAATACAGAGTCCTATGAGGAGGATTACTATGAAGACTATGTGGATTAGGAAGGCGTTCCCTAGACGATTACCTGTGGCATGTCAAATGGCCCAAGTTACTTTATTTTCGCTGTAATAGTTTATTTGTTTCTCAAGCCCTTAAGGCATAGTGGTGTAAACATTGACCACAAGGTCTATTGCTTTATTTATTAATAATTTGCTTCTTTCTTTATTAATTCATTGTATGGAATGGTATTTCATGTGTGTTCCCACTGTGTGCACTAGCGTGATCTTGGACTAGTGCAGTATACACAGAGGGTTTTGGATTTGTAAATCCAAGTCCCAACACTTAGCGTACCCTCATGAGGTGTATATGAAGACTCGGTAACTTACTGAATTAGGTCTGTCCCATTTCAGATATGTGGTTGTATGATTAGCCCAATTCAATAAAGGTTAAGTCCTTAATTGACCAAGGCAATACTTCCAATCTACTAAACTTGTTCTTTGATTCACGTAGAATAATATCAGCCTAGTTTCATACAAAAACACCAACACGTAGCTTTGTGTCACTTGCCTTAGTCTAAATCATTTCCCACCCATGTTGATTATGGTACAACACATGCCATCAACAACAGGTCATCTTGTGACAATACGTGATATGCCCTTTCACAAAGATATCACATACAAAATCATATTTGAATTTGTAACTTCAAAATGATATCAATAACCCATTGAGCAGCTCAGCACACTAATCACATTTAAATCAAACCACATTGGTTTTATATTAATAGCCAACTATGAAATAATCTACCTAGGGTGACAAATGATGATGACATAATAATGACAAGGTAGACATAATTCAAGTAGGTTGCATAATTAGTTCCCGAAATATTGAAACATTTTATATTTTGAACTAGCACGCAATAATTTGAAATTGATAACTTTGTAAAAGCTGGGTGTAACATGACCAAAGAACAACCTACCCTGGAATAGGTCCTGGTCTTGATCTTGAGCTAGTTCTTCTCATTCGAACGCTCCCAGCACTTCAACATCTATGTGAAACTGAGTGATTAAAAGAAAATAGATGACAATAGAGGCAATACAAACACTCTAAAAATAAAAATAATTATACTAGAATGTTGGGCTCAATTTTAGATAATTTTAGAAACTTGAATGGACTCAATCGGAGTTCGTATGAAGGAGAATATGCTTAGGACAATTTATTGGACAAGAAAATACTAAAAAAGAGAGAGAAAAGAGAATATTCTGGGAACATTCCATTCGGGTGAGACTGACATGTGGGACTTGGGAATATTCTAGAATCTTTTTATTTTTCCATTATTTAGAAAAATAGTCGAGAGACTGACATGTGGAACCCACATGTCATAAACTCAGTTCACGGTAGAAAAATTCCATTGAACTGGTCTATGGTTGACCTGCTGACATAGGAGACTATGCTGACATGGCATAAACATGGGAACACGTGGCATGGCGTGGCTTGGATCTCTATAGCTAACTTGGCGCTAACTCAGTGCAACGTGGTGCGGCGATGATGCAACCACCATGTTGGCGGACGACGCTGAGGATGATGACGACTATGTACGGCAGCGAACAATGGTGCTTGAGAACTCATGGTTCCAGCGAACGGCAGAGCAAACTTGTGAGGAGGACATAGCGAGCTCGATGTGCATGGGCATGGGGACCAATGGTCACCGCCATCGATAAAACAACGATGAAAAGCAGTGAAGAGCTCGGGTTCACTATGGCAGCCAAATCTAGCAGTCTTCAGTGAAACAAAGGTGACAGTGGGGTAGATCTTGACGAGATCTAGGTGTTGGCATCGATTTTTATAGCAGAGGGCGGCACAAAAAGGGAGGAGTTTGGCGCGGTTGTGGCAAAGACATGTAGTCCTGGTAGGAGATGATGAACAATGCACCTGTTAGTGGCACGGAGTGGCATGTGGGCTGGCTAGCGGATCAGGCCAAGGCAACCCACGGGCGAGCAAGGCCAACGATGCACGCTGGGTAGGCAAAATAGTAGTGTGATGTGCTGGGCTAGGGAAGAAAGGAAATGTGCCGAGCGATGGGATTTCAGACCAAAGTTTTTTTAGTATTTTAATTAGGTTTTTACTTATAGAAAATGTAGAAAAACCAAAAGACACAAATAAAAATAGCAAATTTATTTGAAAAATTCACAAAAAAATCTAGAAAATATTTCCAAGCACAGGTGATAAGGACACCACTTCTTCAGTTCCAACCACATCACCTGCTACTACCACACCTCCAGAAATGATACAAGGACCGATGACTCGATCTCGTGCACGTGAACTGAACTATGTGATTCTCCTAAGGAATGAAGTCAAGAAGATGGCAAAAAATAAAAGGGGTGCTGCGCCGCCCATCATTTGGGCTGGGCCCATGTAATAAAATCTAATTTTAGACAGATTATGGAAGGTTGGGAGGAGATTTCGCCCCTTCCATAGTGCTGGCCGAAATGGCCTCCCCTTCCATCTATTTAGTCGAGTTCGAGTTCCTCTTGTAAGGCGGGTTTTTCTTTGTGTTAGTTTAGCCATCGCGCAAACTCTGCTCTTCAGTTGTGTCAGACGACCACCTGCGAGACAGCCTTTGAGAACCCCACTATTGAGTTGAATCAGATTACTTTTGCAAATTCATTGTTGCCTAAATCTTATTCTTGCTAGTTCTTCGATTGCTCGCAGGAATTGAACCTCGTGTTCAGGTTGATCGTGCTACCCAGCAAGGTCAATAACCTTCAGAGTTGGTTCAACGATTGCTAAGGTGCACACGACCTGTTCATTTGTAGTCGGATCGCGAGAGTCACCTCCACTGGAATCGAAAGTTATCTTCTTACCGAAAGATCGGGCACTCCGACTCTATCAATAGGGAACACAAATAAAATAAATTTGACAATTGTCAAAGTCAGATGTAATCATATTAAATTTTTTATTTATGAAAGTCCCATATTAAGTTTTAATTACAAATAAAATTAGTGGAACTATTTGGATGTCTAAACTACATGAAAGATTTTTAAAAGAGCAAAAATTTAGGTTGTTACGAAACATGCCCATTAGCAGAATCTCGACTCCGGCATTCGAGTTGAGAAAAAGATTGGGAAACTTAGACTTCAGAATCTCATCACGCTGCCATGTGCCTTTACCCTTTGAGTGATTGCTTCACTGAACCTTGTAGAAATGAAGCCTTTCTCTAGTGTAGGTGATATTGACCGGAATGAAATGAGCCACTTTGGTCAACTTGTGAATGATAACTCATATGGAGTCATACCCCTTTCAGGTCCTAGGCAAATTGATAATGAAATCCAAACCAATGTCATCCCATTTCCATTTGGGAATGTTCAGATGTTGGAGAAGCCTA
The DNA here is from genome assembly GCA_036346275.1 of Otatea glauca. Taxonomy (NCBI): domain Eukaryota; kingdom Viridiplantae; phylum Streptophyta; class Magnoliopsida; order Poales; family Poaceae; genus Otatea; species Otatea glauca. The sequence continues at coordinate 24,409,027 of CM070731.1, read as the reverse complement.
GCTGGTTGCTAATATTTGGCTTTAACCCGTACATCACAATGGGAAACATATGAAGCGATTGTTGGAAATATGCCCTAGAGGCAATCATAGAGATGATTATGTTTACATAAATATTCATAAACTATAAGATTGTTCTTTGAATAACATCATGGATATTGATTAACATGTACGTGACTTGTTTGTGAAACTCTGTATTCATCTTTATGATATTCATTCTAAAAGGGGGTCCCTAGTCGATTATCATATGAGGACACATATGAGTAGACTAGCACATGTATTGGTCGATGACCATGTTTCACGGGTCATAGATATGGAGATATCAAACCAATAATATTGACACATGTTAGAGAACATGGTGTTGGACATTGACCCACTATGAGACACTGCGAGAACATTGTATTCTTTCATGTCATCAGTTAGTCTCATATACGATGTGTATACTATATCCTTCGACTTGAGATTGTCGCATGTTCTCAAGATGCGTAATGTCTTACCTAGGGGTCGTCAAATGCTACTCCGTAACTGGGTACTTATAAAGATGGCTTTCGGGTTTGCCATGAAACATGCTGTGAGGCGTGGTCGATCAAGATAGGATTTGCCCCTCCATTCAATGGGAGAGATATCTCTAGGCCTCTCGAGTGGTCGAATTCCGGAAATGCATGGCCATGCTACTCGAGTTAAAGAGTTACTTGAGTCATCGAGTTAAAGATTTAACTCGATGTATTCGGGGAATCCGAGTCACGACATCGAGAAAGAGTGGTCGAGCCACCCAAACAAGGATGACAACAACTCGCCTTGGGTTTGACCGATATCGTGAGGCAAAAGGAAATGTATATAGGACATTGTTGAGGTTCGTTCGATCTTTACATGCACTCGGGAGTCGGTAAGTTCTGCTAGGGGCCGCTATCGACTATTGGTCGAATGCTCGATGATCAAGTCGGTGTACCCGTTGGTCGAGTAGGAGTACTCAATGATCTATAGGGGTACTCCAGCCATGTTCGAGTGCACGTAAACCTAAAGGGTCGCACGCTTAAGGGGTTGTAACCATTTCGAATAGGGATCCGAGTTGTAATGGGATTAGAGTTCCTAATGGGCTTCAAGGGTTGAAACCCGTTATGGGACATCTATATAAAGGGAGGAGGTGGTGGCTTTGCAAAGAAATAGAAATACATAAAAAGACATAATAGGAATTCAGAATTGTCGAAACCCTAGCCACCACCCCTCCTCCACCCAGAACCGCGTAGCCAGTGCTAGCACTCCGACACGTGGTGTTCCTGCCCTGTACGTGTGGATACCTTAGAGGCGTTGATGCGAAGCTTCAACTCTAGGACGATCTGCAATCTGCGACAGTCATAAAGAGTTGTTGGGGAGACACGAGGCTAGTACAACTACATCTGCATCACCGTGCTACATCGACTCCACTTCCACTACAGGTCTGCACGTCTAGTGGTAATTCTGTGATCTATATCTTGCAGTGGTTCATTGGTTACGCGGTAGAAAATTTTGATTTGTCACTAGAGTAGCCTACCCGTTCCCCTAGAGCAATGTCTCGCTTCATACCAAGGCACTAAAATTCTCCCCGTAGGTCTTGATACATCTTGGTACTTTCTGAGGTGAATAGAGAGTGACGAATCATGAGCTTCCTTAAGGATTAGCTCATTTGGTTGTTTGGGACACATACTCGCTGTCCATGCAAGATTACTTCCTCAGAGCCTTCGGCAAATTTTGATTCAACACTGAACTTCAACTCTTGTCGAATTTCAGCAATGGCTTCATTTTTGAGTTGAGCAGCTCTAATATGAGCTATGAGGATTGGTTTTAGCTCTAGGGTAGCGACATAACCCTCCTCAACCACTTGTAGGTTGAGCTTCTAGAATTCTTCATGCAATGTCGGTTTATGATGGTAGCTTAAGCGGAGTGAGTGATTGGGTTGGCTAGACGGGACACAAGGGAACTCAGAGGAACCTTCGGCGGTGGCCAAGGATGATAGGAGCATGCTAGTGGGTAAGCTTTGTTGCGGCACTAATGGAGGATGGTAGAGAGCGAGCATAGGGGTGATGGTGCTAGACTAAGGGAGGGGAAAACATCTAGGGGGTCTAAGGGCTCCATTTTTAGGGTTGGCTGGGATGGTGACTCACTAGAGAAGCTTGGCAACGTTAACCATGCTTGCAGAAGATGAGGAGTGAGGCAGTGATGCTTGGGGTAGTTTGAGTTGTAAACGAGGTGGGCAACGTGATTAGGGAACCATAAGGTAGCTCTCTTAACGAGAGGAATCTAGGAATGGCTCACCAGGTGGCTCAATCGAGCTTGGCTTGCTCAGAGAGCTCTCGGTGGCAATGGTGCTTCTTTGTGGTTCAAGGCGCTGGGCTTGGGATAGGGAGAGTGTAGGGGGGTGTGTGGGAACTAGGGCAACCATGGCATGGCTTTTATAGCCACTAGGGAGGTGGTTTCAGTGCGATCCTGTGAGCTCGGTTCCACGGATAGGGAGAAAGGACATGGCAGAGCCACTTGTAGGATTTTTCGGTGGATTTACCATGCATACGGGGTGCCAGAGGCATCGGTAGCATCAGGGTGAGGCGATGGCTCAGCAGCATGGTAGAGAGCAGACTCAAGGCTAGCGGATGGACAAGGCAAGGGGCAAGTCCCGATGCTCATCATGGGATGGGTAGTGCGAGGGGCATAGGGATGTTGGTGGCATCGGCAAGGGACAGGGCAACGACATGGCACCAAATACCTGCTCATGTGGGAAGGCGGGCGTTTACTGGCCTGCCAGAGCAAGCACGACACAACATAGGCAGGTACAGGGCATGCACTGGGCCGACCAGAGAGGTGGCTGACGAGCTGGCTCAGCTCGTCAAAGGGGAGGGAGATAGGCTAAAAAGGAAAGCGTATTTGGCTCAGGTGCATTCCCTTTCTAGGAAGATAGCTTCTGGACAAGGCACCTTCAACTTTTGGATTATTCTGGATTATATTTTAAGTTTTTATTTGTAGCTAGCCATTTTTGGAATTTTTAAAGCTTTCGAAATAGCTCCAAATTTTATGAAAATGTTTTAGGGTCTTTTTGAGGTGGTACAAAAGTTTGTGTAAAATTTTGAGAATATTTGGAGCTCTAGTTTTCCTTCCATAAATCTTTTGGTGGCTCCGCCATTAATAAAGTACGTAGTTTTTGATTTTATATAAATAAAAATGTACTTGAAAAATTCATGAAATATTTTAGAGGGATCTCCCAGACCATTTGGGATTTAAATAAAATATTTTTAGATTTTGAAATTTTTTGAATTTGAAGCTTAAAAATGAGAGCAACAACTAGGTTATTTGGAAAGCATGTTCTTTAAATAGCAAAAATTCAAAAAATCTAGAAAAATGCTAAAAATTCATAACAACTAAGAAAATCAATGTGGCAACTTTATTATTTAAACTTGCAAAATTTTGGGTTGTTACATACACTGAGGCCAAGTCAGCGTTGGCCGGCCCAAGCAACTAAGTTTTTTTTGGATATTAAACCGTTGACTCCAAATGGTTGTTCTTCAAAAGAATTTTTTATTCTGACACAAGGTGCCCTCGCCCTCCTCAATTTGAGGAAGCTTTTGATGAAATATTGAAGAAATGTGGTGCTATACCATTGGCTATTGTTTCTATATCCAGTTTATTGCCTAGTAAACAAAAATTAAGAGACCAGTGGGATAAGGTGAAAAATCGAATTAATTCTACACATGAAAATAGTCCAGATATTGATATCATGGGATGGGTATTATCTCTCAGCTACTTTGGTCTTCCTTAAAAACATGTTTACTGTATGTGAGTATATATATTCTGAGAAGATTATGTGATAAAGGAGTGTCTGGTTATTATATGAATTGCTGACTGGTTTATTTGCGGGAAACAAGAATTGTGTCTATATGACGTGGGAGACAGTTATTTCAATGCGCTCATTAACAGGAGCTTGAACCAATCAGCAGGCATAAAGGATCATGGTCAGGTGAATGCTTGCCAAGTTCATGACACCATTCTTGTTTTGATCGTATCTAAATCCACTGAAGAAAATTTTGTTACTCTGTTTGGTCCTTGAAAGCTCATATCTGTTCGAATTGGCAAGATTCATCGGTTGTCTCTCCATAATAAAAATGAAGGAAGTGTTCTTGCGTCGACAAACCTGATCAGATGTCATGTTCGATCACTAACTACCTTTGTGCATGTTGGACATATGTCGGGGATTAGTAACCTCTGTGCAAGTAAACACCCCTCAAGCTCGAGGGGTGTATCCCATGAGTTCAAGCGCGCATTCCCGAGCTTGAGATCGAGGCTAGGCGAGCTCGAGCATGCGCTTCTCGAGCTCGAGCTCTTGACCAGCGAGCTCGAGCTCGAGCAGGAGAATGAGGGCCTAGCTCGAGCTAGCAAGGTCGGGCTGGGCCAGGTTTAAAGAAGCCAGCGGTTACCAAGTCAAGTAAAGGGCTTTAAAAGACGAAGTCAAGACGAGCGTGGAGGCTACATTCTCGGGGCAGTTACCACCCGACTTTACTGCGCCCCAGATCCGATTTTTCTAGATGAAGCCATTTCTTGTACCGGTCTGTATTAGAGGTATAAAACCTTCCCCTGTATGGGACAAAAGGGGGGGACAACGGAGAGAACTCATAGAACTTAGATAGACACACAAAAACCCAGCATACACAGAGCTCAGTCTCAAGACTTAGGGGCTCGGTTCCAACTCGGGCAACATTTGTACTCTACTGATAGTCACCAATCTTCATACTTCGCCCCTAGGCAAGACTGGAGTAGAGCTTTTATCCGCTCTAGGGGGCTCGAACCAGTATAATCCTCATGTCCACCTTTTTCTTCCTGTCTCATTGCGATGAGATTATTCCCTTCCTCCGGGCGGGCACGACTTCGGGTTCCACTCTTATATCATGCCCCCCTTCCTCTTGCGGTCAGGCGATCCCGATCGCTGATAGATTGCGCCCACCATGGGGCCCGAAAGTTTCGTTCGCTCGAAGGAACTTCATTGTTTCAACATCACCGACACCTTCGGCTTCAACAACAACATGTCACATTTGGCAAGCTCGAACTCGAATGCGGTTCCCGAGTGCAGGAGCTCCACCTCTATGTTCTCACCGTCGCGACCGCCGTGCGGATGCCTTGTCTTCATGGCTGACAGCTGTGGGATAAGCGAGGGAGTGGAGGATCGTGACCCAAACACCCTGGAGGAGGCACGCCGATTGGCTCGAGCTGCTATCGGCTAGGCTATCACCACTCTTCGACGGGAGGAGCACGGGGATATCCGCACTTTATCTGGGCAGCTTAACCCTGCCCGCCTAGGAGCCTTTACCAACCGGGAGCGCCTGCAAGCTATTGCCCGGGTTATGGCCGAGCCTACTCGGGCGAGTTCGGCTCTCTTCGGTCGAGCTCTCGCCGAAGAGCTCGACAAGGCGGCCAACGTGGTCGAGCCTTCGTAGCAAGGGCGAGGTTGGCGCCCTGGGTCTCGCTCTCTGGCGAGCAATGGCAACTCCTCACGCAGGCGACGACGCTCTCGCTGGTCACCTTCATACAGACGAGCTCAAAGTCTGTCCCGGTCGCCTCCATACCATCAAGCTCAGAGCGCATCCCGTGAACGTGCACGACATTGGCAGAGAAGCAACAGCGTCTTTTCGAGTAGCCGGTCATCCGAAAGCCTTTCTTCGGACATCCCGCCCAGGCATCAAATGTCCACGACCGCCTGCGCTATCACGCCGACGACGCCCGTGCTGACCGTAACAATCGACGTGGGCTGCAGCACCGACCTGAGCACAGACGCTACGCCGACTGTGACTCCAGCTCTAGCAGCGATAGCCACCATGCTCGGTGTGATGCTGCGTCAGCCTATGGCTACCCATCATACTCCGCCGGCCTCCGTCGGGTGCGTTGGTCGGCCCGATTTAAACCTGTCGTGATCGAGTGGTTCGATGGGACAAAGAACCCCGACGAGTTCCTCTCGTTCTACTCAACCGTGATTTTAGTGGCTGCAGGGGATGAGGCTGTGATGGCCAATTACCTCCCGACCATCCTGGACGGCGCGGCGCGCACCTGGCTTTTCATCCAGGTGCCTGGCTCTTTCTGATCATGGCGCCAGGTACAGAATGCTCTTTGGTCAAACTTCCAGAGCTGCTATGAATGCCGTAGACGGGAGAAGGACCTAGATCGTATCATCCAGGGCAAGAATAAGGCCTTTCACAACTTCGTGCGTCTATTTATCCGCACGAGGAACTCGATTCCGAGCGTCTCTGACGAGGCCGTCATCAAGGCCTTCAAGTTTGGTGTTCGTGACCAACGTCTCACCGAGGACTTGGAAATTACGATGAAACTTGATGTCAACAAACTGTTCCGGATGGCGAAGCGTTACGCAGACGCAGACGATGCAGTGCGCTGGAATCGCGACTACGACTAGGGTAAGATCGGCCTCATTTTCGGCGAGGCCGGACCATCCAACGCCAAGAGCAACGCCTTGGACCTGCATGTTAAGAAGCGAAAGAGAGACCACAATAGTGGCGGCGGTCGGCTGTGCGTGGTCGCTGCGATGAATAGCGAGCGCGAGGTGATGGAGGTACAGCAACCCAATCAAGAGGGGCCTCGACCTCAACAAACCCAACGTCGACTGCAGCAGGGACAGCGTCGGGTTGGGCCCCAGCGGGGTGACGCTTGCCCACAGGGCGATGAAGTGCGACCCAAGTATGACTCTGACAAGTTCTGCCTATTCCATAGGGTACACGGCCACAACCTGCGAAACTGCAGGACTTGGCAGAACAAGCTGGACGCTTTCTATGATAGGCGTGGCCCACGCTCTCGAAGGAGGACGAGCATCCCAACAGGATTAATACCGGTGAGGACCTGGAGGGTCTTGACCTAGAATTTCAACAGGGCGACTGCCATGTTGACATGATTTTTAGCGGTTCATCGGCGTATCGATCCCGGCATGAGCTTAAGGATGCCGTGCGCACCGTGTACCAAGCCTCTGTTGGGAAGCACGCTGACCAGCCCTGTAAATGGGCTGGCACTCCGATTACCTTCTCCTGGGATGACGCTCCCCCAGGTATGTCCAATGACCTCAAGACTGCTTTGGTCGTGTCCCCGACTATAAGTAATACTGTGGTCGGGCGAGTTATGGTTGACGGAGGCAGCTCCCTCAACTTGCTCTTGGCGAGCACACTAGACCGGATGCAGATTTCCTGATCAAAGATCAGGAGTATAGCAGTTCCCTTCTTCGGCATTGTGCCAGGGAGCTCAACCACTCCGCTCAGGCAAGTGGTTCTGCTCGTCACTTTTGGCGACTCCACGAATTTCCACACCGAATTGGTTACTTTCGAAGTGGTTGACGGAGATCTCCCCTACAACGCCATCCTTGGGCTGCCGGCATTGATCAAATTCATGGCAGTGAGCCACTACGGCCACCGCTGCATGAAGCTCCCAGGGCCTAACGGTGTCATAACTGTCCGCGGCGACCTCAAGGCGGTGCACGGTTGCATGGAAAAAGCTTTGGCACTCGTCAGCATGCTTCCCCAGCGGGGTCCCGAAGTAACCTCGAAGAGCGCCCGCTAGAAGGCGATGATTCAGCCCAGTGGTCCAACGAAGGCCGTGCAGCTTGAAAAGGGCAGCTCGAGCAAGTGCGTTCACACCGCGGACAAGCTCGACCTGAAATAGGAACTCGAGCTCATCACCTTCCTCTATGCCAATAAGAACATATTTGTTTGGGAGCCGGCGGATATGCCAGGAGTCCCGAGGGAGGTGATCGAGCAAAAATTACAAGTAAAGCCTGATTACCGGCCTGTACGCCAAAAGCTGCGCCGTTTCTCTCCCAAAAAAATGGCGATAATAAGGGAACACCTCGACAAGATCCTAAAGGCTGGTTTCATTCGCAAGATTGATTACTCAGAGTGGCTAACCAACCCGGCGATTGTGTAGAAAAAAGGTGGAAAATGGAGGATGTGCGTCGACCACACGGGTTTGAATTCAGCATGTCCGAAGGATAACTTCCCTCTTCCCCGCATAGACCAGATCGTGGACTCCACCGCCAACACCAAGATACTGAGCTTCCTTGACGCCTACTCCGGCTACCATCAGATCAAGCTCGCAGTTGATGATGAGGACAAAACGGCCTTCATCACACCGTTTGGGATGTTCTGCTACAGGACCATGTCATACGGTCTCCGTAATGCGGGCGCAATGTTCCAGCGGCTGATGTTCAAGACCTTCAATCCTCATATCGACCAGAACCTCGAGGTTTATGTCGACGACATCATCGTCAAGAGTTCCTCCGGGGACGACCACATCAATGACCTTGCGGAGACCTTCACCAACCTGAACAAGCATGGGATCAAGTTCAACCCTGAGAAGTGTGTGTTCGACGCGACCTCCGGCAAGGTGCTCGGCTATATGATCGAGGGCTCGGGAGTGGGCCTGAACCCAGATAAGATCGAGGCAATCGAGAAGATGGCTTCCCCGACCTCGACAAGGCAGGTCCAATGCCTCACCGAAGGCATGGACACCCTCAGCCGGTTCATCTCAAGGCTCGGTGAGCGTGGATTACCTTTTTTCAAGACACTATGCAAGCACGGGGGCTTCGAATGGACACCTGAAGCTTAGCGGTCCTTTGATGAGCTAAAGGCATATCTTTTGAGCCCACCTCTGCTCACGACCCCGCGGCAGGGCGAAACACTGTTGCTTTACCTTGCGGCTGCAACCCAGGCTGTCAGCGCTGTCCTGGTGGCCGAACAAGATGGTCGGCAGTAGCCAATCTACTATGTTAGTGAAGTGCTTCATGGGCCGAAGGAGTGCTACCCCCCAAGTTCAAAAGCTGCTCTATGCTCTCTTTATGGCCTCACGTAAGCTCCAGCATTACTTCCAGCCGCACGCAGTGGTTGTCCCGAGCGGGTTTCCACTCGATGAGATCCTGAGGAACCCAGAGGTCAGAGGTCGTATAGCCAAGTGGGCCATGGAGTTGGCGGAATTCGACATTCAGTTCATGACACGCATCACCATCAAGTCGCAAGCGCTCGCTGATTTTGTGGTCAAGCAGGCATCGCAACCAACCCCAGAACCTGAAGTCAAAGAAGAGGAGCCGTGGATTATGTACTTCGATGGTTCCAAGTCGTTTGAACGCTCGGGGGCTAGTACTCTCATCATCACTCCCAGGGAGACAGACTGAGGTATTTGATTCACTTCGGCTTTCCCGCAACTAACAATGTGGCAAAGTATGAGGCCCCTACATCGTTGTTTCAGTAGATCGCACGAGGGCTTACCGGTTGGCGATGCCCAATGGCAGAGAGCTCGTGAACTCATGGAACATAGACCAGGTCCGAAAATTTTATGTGTAACACTCTGACATTGATTTGCAATAAAAAGCTCTTCTTTATTGTTTATGCTTATGACTCTTTATATGTTTCTTTGCATCTTGAGTGCCTCGACCTTGTGTCGTGATCTCAAGGTTCACCTCCAGGTGGTCATGTCAATAGTAAGCCAATTCTTATCGCATTACGACTCCCCTTGTAGCAGGGTTTAGTGTTTCCGACTTCGAGATGCTTAAGTCTTTTCTATTTCTTTGCGTCTCCTGCACCTCGACCTGAGTGTTGCGGTCTCAAAGTTCACCTCCAGGGGTCACCTCAACAGTAAGCCGATTCTCATCGCATCACGACTACTCCCCTGTAGCAGGACTTGAACCAGAGACCGCCCTCAAAGAGTTCCCCGAGCTTGAGGAGAGCCTACTACTAGCTCGACCTCGTGTTAGAGTTAAGCTTGTTCTCGCTCGAAGACATGACTATTAAAACGACTTCATTTGAAGTTTTTTTTCAGGACGAAGGTATTAACTAACCCCATAGGTCTCAACGACTAAAGATCTCAAGGTATACCTCCTGTGCACGAGGCCGGCGTTGCTCGGACTCGACCACAGCGGGGGCTGAACAAGGGGATACTACCCCGAAAAGAAATGAAAAAAGAGCTAAGTCTCTTCATCCAATTTCGAACATCAAAAAGGAACTTTATTTCTTTTTGCAAATTTACCCTTACAAGTGGGTACAAGTTGCTCTTGTCCCTCTTCCTATCTGCTTTCCTACCTACAGGTCAGCCATGTTGCGGGCGAGCTTCTCCTACTCGAGCTCGGCGACCCTCGCCCTCGACGTCGAGAGCTCGTCCTGCAGTCGATATGCCTCGACTGCGGAACTGGTGGCGCGTTGCACTCGTCTTGGAGCTGGGCTAGGGCGCCCTTCCCCGTCCTGGTCGCTCACCGTAGTTTCTCCTCTAGCTCGACCACCTTCACCTTGAGCTTAGCGGAGGCCTTCGTCGGAGCAGCAGAGAGCTCCACAATCTACTTGCGAAGTGTCTCTGCCTCCACGTGCGCACTCTCGAGGGCTCCCACCAGCACCGTGCGCTCGGACTCAATGTTCCTCGCCGCCTTCACGCGGAGGGCTTCGACGGCCTCGTTCGACCTCTCACGCTCGACATTGATGGCCTACGAGAGCTTGGAGGAGTGGGCTGTGGTTAGTCGCTCCACCTCCTCCCGCTCAATCATTAGGTTCTCCTCGAGCTGGAGGACGTACGTGTCGCGCTCCTCCACCCAGTCTAAAACCACTTGAATCTCGGTGGAATGCCCATGCAGGCTTTCTAGCCCCTGGGCAATTAGACCACCCAGTGCCTACGAAAACCAAAAGGGATTATGACAACAGATAAGAAGGCAGACGGGTTCAAGCATGACTTACCTGATCAAGCCGATCCTCGAACTCTGGCAGTGAGGTCCGATGAGCCATATGCCCAGTACGACCACCTCGGGCTAAGTAGAATCCCCCGCCGGGGACGTGGCAGCCACATTGGCCCCCTTCGGTGTTGAGTTGGTCCCACCGACCGAAGCCTCGACCTGGCCTATCCCGGCCGAGGTAGGTGGCAGCTCGGGTGGAATCGAGACTCTTGAAGGAAGCAGCAAAAAAAACTAAGTTACGAGAACAAGAAACAATGAGTTCAAGGTGGCTCGAGCTCGATGCTGGTAAGGGATGTATTACCTCACTGCTCCGCCTCAAGACGTTCTTGGGAATGGGGTCGGCAGTGGTGTAGGAGAAGGCCGTCTTCCCGAACATCTCCTGTATTCTCGCCACCACCCAAGACTCCAGTGGGACTACAGGAAAAGAGGTGACTATTAAAAAGAAGTTCAGACGAGCCTGAAGAAGATCAAGCACGAAGAAGGCTTACCGCTGGGACTTTCCCAGGTGAGTTCGTTGTCCCCTCTGATCTTGAAGAATGGGTGCAGCCTCTTTCGCAGAGGAAACACCCGGTTCCACAGATAGTCGTGGACGATGGCCTGGCTGGTGAGGCCGCGCGTCGCATAGATGTCGATGGTGGCGAGGGCCTCCTGGTCGGCCGCCGAGTCCTCGGGCTCGGGGTTCTGGCGCTTGCTGTCGATGGGGATGCCATTGTACGCGAGCGCGCTCCCCTCTCCTTTCTTCAGATGGAACCACCTCTCCGTCCACAGACCGAGGGAGTCCCGAGTTTGGATTTGGGGGAAGGAGCAAGGAAGCCCTGTCCGTAACTGAAAGTAGAGACACCTGACCACGGGGTCCTTCGCGATACGAAATAGGGAGTAGAAACAGAAGAAAAGTGAAGGGGTGGAAAGAATCCCAAGAACCCCTCGCACAGATGAGAGAAAATGGAAAGAAGAAGGATGGAATTGGGTACTAGATTGACTAGCTCAATCTCGCATTGCGCGAGAACTGCCGCCAGGAAATCACTCTCCGGCGATCACAACCCGAAGAGCGTGTAGTGCTCTGTGCCGACGAGCTCGTCCTCCTGTGGATGCGGCTCAGTCTCTCTGCCTGGTAGCTGCCAGGTCACTGGGTCCAGTAGTCCCAGTGCCTCGAGCTCCCTCATCCTCTCCAGGGTCAAGGTGCCCTTCCCGAACATGGCCATGGCCTTTGGGAGGGGTTTGCTCAAAGAAGAAAGGTGGCGGATGGAGATCAGGAAGACAAGGAGGTGAAGAAGTGCTAGGGCTTGGTACAATAAGGAATTTGGGGAATTTCTGAGGAAGGCGACTGTTCGGGATTTAAAGGAGCTCGATTATGGACAATTGGTGCCGGTTACGCCTCAAAAGGTGGTCGAGACTTCCGAGGCAGGACGCGAAGCATTGCAAACCGCACCCTCGACTTCCCCGCTCAAAGACGAAGCATCGAAACCCAAGTGTTCCCGGGCATGTCTACATCGAAGATCTCTGGGCGATTCCGGACCTGAGCTCAAGCTCGAGAGTTTCTGAGCTCGACCAAGAAGCTGACCTCCCCTCAAGGTCATCAGACTCAAGAACATCCCGAGCTTTAGGATCATTCCTTGAGCCTTGGGGGCTAGCTGTCAGGGATCAGTAACCTCTGTGCAAGTAAACACCCCTCAAGCTCGAGGGGTGTATCCCATGAGTTCAAGCGTGCATTCTCGAGCTCGAGCTCGGGGCCAGGCGAGCTCGAGCATGCACTTCCTGAGCTCGAGCTCTTGACTAGCGAGCTCGAGCTCGAGCAGGAGAATGAGGGCCCAGCTCGAGCTAGCAAGGTCAGGCTGGGCCAGGTTAAAAGAAGCAGGCGGTTACCAAGTCAAGTAAAGGTCTTTAAAAGACGAAGTCAAGACGAGTGTGGAGGCTACATTCTTGGGGCAGTTACCACCCGACTTTACTACGCCCCAGATCCGGGTTTGGCGCCACGCTCCCAATTTTTTCGGACGAAGCCATTTCTTGTAACGATCTGTATTAGAGGTATAAAACCTTCCCCTGCGTGGGACAAAAGGGGGGACAACAGAGAGAACTGTAACATCCCAAAAATTTGAGTTTTGGAATGTTGGAATTCAAAATTTAACCATTTGCATTTTCTTGAATTAACTCCAGCTTAATTTGAATTTCTAAATAATAAAAGGATTTAATTTGACTAAACTATTCATCAAATTAAAGAATTTCAGTTTTTGTGGGATTCCTTGTGCTCCAAGGAATCTTTCTGTATTTTTGGGGATTTTTCTGAATTTATTTGATATTTATTTTAATTTATTTGAAATTCTGGATTTTTCTTAAATCGGAAAATGTTTTCTATTTTCAAAAAGCCTCTTGGGCGAATCCTCTGCGGCCGTTCCCGCCCTTCTTGACCCGCTCGCTCGCCCACCTCTCGAAGCGCCGCTTCGCTGCCTCGCCCTCGCCACCAGCGTCGGTCGTCCGATCGACGCCACGTGCTGGTGGGATCACGCCATGAAACCCTAGCCGCCGCCGACTCGAGTCCCGCCGCCAAGACGCGCCGTCTCGAGTCGCGTCCGTGCGCGCGTTCGAGGCTATAAAGCCGTGCCGCACGCCGCCGAGGTTCCTCCTCGCGCCGCTTCTTTTGCCCGCTTCGCGCGCCGAGGCGTCGCCGATCCTTCGCGTGAGCTCGCCGAGTCCGCCGCCCTTGCCGAGATCTTCCACCGCTTTTCTTCGCCGCCGTGCCGTTTCGCCGTCCGCTTGCATCTCCGAAGGTTGCCGCGTCGTCCCTCCCGGTTCGCCTTGCCCCGCGCCGATCCGCTCTCCTCCGCCGCCGGCCTCGTCTTCTTCCCGTCTCGGTAAAACCTCGCCGCCGTTCTTCTTCGCCAACCACAGCCATCCGATCGCTGTGTGCGTCTCGGATCGCGCCACGTCTCTGTCGGCCGAGCTCTTGCGTCCCCGCCGTCCGATCGCGATCGGCCGACGACCGGATCGTGCGCGTCACCTCCGGCCGCTGCGCCACTCCTCTGCCGTCGGATCTTGCGTCGCGTCGGATGCGCGCCAGCGTGGCGCTGCGTCAACTGCTGCGTCGGTAGAGCCGGCCACGTCGTGGCGGCGCCACGGTGCACGGGCGACGGTGAACCCAGCCGCGCCGTGGACCGAGTTCACCGTGAACCGGTGACGTCGGCGTTGCGCAATAAATTCCTTTTCAAGATACAAAAATAAATCCGAAAATTCTGATTTTCTGTATTTTCTCTGAATTTAATCTTTGGAGGCCCGTTTCGCTCATACGAACTCCGATTGAGGCGATTCAAGTTTCTAAAATTTTCTAAAATCAAGATCTATCTTCCAGAGCCATTTATTTTCAGTTTTGAGCTTGTTTGAGTCTCTGTTTTGTATTTATTTGGTTTCATCGCTTTCTTTTCCGGTGACGCTAATTCGAGGGAGCAAACGAAGACTTCGAAAACCAAGATTCAGCACTAGATCAGCAAGGCAAGTCGTAACCTTTGATCATATTGATCCTATGTTTGCAAAGTAATTTATTTTATACACTTGCATGCTATTTACGTATCAATGTTTATTTAATGGGAGTAGATGTATGCCTAGTTGACATTATGCCACCTTGATTCGTTGTATGCCATGTATCCATTGTTAAACCTAGGTTGGGACATTACTAGTTGGACATAATCATAATACCAACATTGGGTTATCGTAGCTATGCTTAGACATGCTTACATATACGTTGGGATTCATGTCACATGTTGAATAATGTTAATCTTGACTTAATGAGATATTGAATCGTGGCCGTTAGCCATCGTTGTAAAATTTGTTGTACCATGGCGGGGTTTGCCATTGGTCTTGGTTGAACAATTGTTTTCCTCGGGCAAGTGATCGTGCGATAAAGGGGTGCTTTCTAGCACGTTGGGATGTGGATGTCTTGCACGAGACAACTTAAGGACTTAATCTTGTGCGCCATTGAACTGGTCTAATCGTACTACCACATGTCGGAATGGGACAGACCTAGCCGATTAATTTGTAATGTCTAGTCTTGAGTATCGCCAATGGTGGTGTGGGTTCCGGATGGACGGGTAGATTCACATGGCGCAAGAGGGGCCCTAATAGGCGAAACCTTAGCGGGCGATCGAGTTTAGACAATGCATTGTAAAGGCTGTCATGATATCTGCGACACACCAAAGGAAGTGTGTTAGTAACGTTTGCACAAAGAGATGTTCATGTCTTGTGGGTAAAGTTGTACAACCTCTGCAGAGTGTAAAACTATTCGAATAGCGCGTCATGCCATGGACAAAGCCCGGAATTTCACACGGGTATAGAGTGTTTCATGAAATGTGGAATGTGGAATTGTTGGGATGTGAACGGGAGTTCATCGTTGTTTTGTTGTCTATCATTGATCTATCAGTTATTTATTTATGTTTTCATAAATATGCTTTCAATCTATTTATTGTATTTCCATTCAAGTTATTGCTTTCTACAAAATAAACTATATAGCCATCCTTGTCAAGCCGTGCATAAATATTTTGCATCAATTCCCTACGGCTTGCTGAGTACCTTTGTACTCACGGCTTTATGCCCTTGTTGATCAGTTGCTGAAGGAGATAATGAATCTCATGAAGAGGAATTCTATGAAGACTACGTGGATTAGGAAGGCGTTCCCCAGATGATTGCCTGTGGCATGTCGAATGGTTCAAGTTATCTTTTCCGCTGCAATAGTATTTGTTTCTTAAGCCCTTAAGGCATAATGGTGTAAACATTGACCATAAGGTCGTTTGCTTTATTTAATAATAATTTGCTTCTTCTTAGTTAATTCGTTGTATGGAATGATATTACATCTGTGTTTCCACTGTGTGCACTAGCGTGATCCTGGACTAGTGCAGTATACACAGAGGGTTTCAGATTTGTAAATCCGGGTCCCGACAGAGATGGTATCAGAGCCATATCGACTGTAGGTCGCTATCCTAGTTGGCATGGTCTTCAAAATTATTTCTAAATCAAACCAACGAAATTGGTACCTAATAGTTTTCGTCTCCTCTCGTCTTATTCTTAGGTTCTTATTCCTTTCCTTTGCTGAAACATGGTTTCGAAATTTAAATTGATCTTATCTTATGAAACTTCTCAAAGCCTCGAGTCTTCTGCAAGAAATCAAATCAAGGAATATGATGATCAAGCCATCAAAGACATATCCGAGAAGCCTACCATATAAGATAGGTTTTTGGTGCTCAGCGGTGTTTGAGCATGTTTTTCCCCTTTTCAGTTTAGTTACGTTTAGTCCGCGTATACTAAGATTTTCTTTGCTTGAGTGTCTGGTATGTTGTACACTTGCCCCAAGCACGGTGTTACAACCATACCTTTAATAAAAAAACTTTATTTGCCTCCTTAAATTGAAGCCTTTCGGTTGTATCCTTTTGTCCCAGGTATTACCTTCTCCCTAGATGATCTTACCACGCATCTCTCGCTTTTCCTCTTACCTATCAAACCCTTGCGCTGCACCTCGGATGGTTGACACTCGCTCGAGCCGGTCGCAGCTTCTCCAATGGATGCGGTGCAGTGCCAACACCAACTCCAACCCCAATGCACCACCGCCACCACCAGAGTGATGCACTGAACATGGGACATTTTCTAGCAGCTCGGACTCGACTTATGAACACAATGATGCGTAACATGAACAACATGATGAATCGCCAGAACTGCATCGCAGCTTGCTCTAGCCAATCACTGTTGAACCAGCAAAAACCAAGCTGCCTTTGCACCTCCTCAAGCTCGTCTCCACCCAAGCTAGCGAATTTATGAGGACTCGTCCGCCAACTTTCTCCAACTCTTCGTAACCATTGGGCCGATGATTGGATCCGCTCCATTGAGAAGAAGCTTGAAATTGCCCAGTGCACCAATCGTGAGAAGGTTCTCTATGCCGCTCATCACCGGAGGGCACCGCCGTGAATGGTGGGAGAACTCTGATCTTGCCCATGATGATCCTCGGACTATCACTTGGGCGAGTTTTCCCCGCTTTCCGCCACTCTCATATTCCCGATGGAAAGGTGGAAATGAAGAAGAATGAATTTCGAGAGCTTAAGCAAGAAGGAATGTCGGTGAGTGAATACCTTAATAAGTTCACTCAACTCGCTCGCTACGCCCGGAGGATGTAGCCACGATGATGCTCGCCGAAGAAGTTCAAGCGTGGACTCAATCCAGACTAAAGGTGCAAGTCATTGGCAATGACTATGTAGATTTCAAAGATCCGGTTGATAAAGCTATGCTTATTGAGGAATCTCGTCGGGAATTGGAAGAATCCGTAAGAGAAAGATGATGCAAGATGGAGCCCATCGAGTCACCAGAGAGTCGAACAAATGCTCAACGACCTTTCGCTTCACTCCTCCGAATACATTCAGACTTCCCACCAAAGACTCGCCCACCTCCTTCATGCAATCGCAACCCTAGCACCAACAAAGAATCCACCTCGGAGAGAAACAAGAATCCGGTGCAGGAGTCACATGTTTCAACTGTCATGAACTTGGTCACTATGCCAACAAGCTGCCCAAGGAAGCAAGCCGTGACGCGGTTCGTTTCAACTTGGGATCTACGCCACCAAGACCCCGCACGGGATCGGGACGTGGAGTGCCCCAAACTCCTAATCAAGCCACCAGGACTCCGCTTTCCGGAAGAGGCGCGTGAATCACGCCACCACCGAGGATGCCCACCGCACTGCACGTCATACTAGGTAAGCTCCTAGTCAACTCAAAGATCCGCCATGGTTTTGTTTGATTCGGAGCTACGATTCGCTTGTTTCTGAGTTTTGCCGCAAATCATCAATTAAAGACAATGCCTCTTAAGACTGTTTTACTAGTGCAATCTCCCGTTACGATTTGAGTACGAACCAAGGTCGCCGAAGTTAAGATATTAATTGGAGGGGTAGAATTTCTAGCCAACCTTATTGTCCTAGACACCAAGTCCCTAGATGTGATCCTAGGAATGGATTGGCTCTCCAAGAACCAAGCAGTTTTGGATTGTGGGAATAGAGAGATCACCCTAACCAGTCCAGATGGAACCAAGTTAAAAGTTCAAGCCGATTCAGATCAGTCCGAAGGGATTAGAGTTTGTAGTGCCAAAGGAATAAGCTTGGAAGATGTGCCAGTCGCCAGCGAATTTCCTGATGTGTTTCCAAATGAGTTGCCTGGGATGCCACCGGATCGAGATATAGAGTTCTTGATAGAACTAGTGCCTAGAACACCACCCATTTCAAGAGACCTATAGGATGCCGGCTAATGAGTTAGCCAAGTAAAGAGACAGATTAAAGAGCCGCAAGATCAAGGATTTGTTCGACCAAGTTCTTCGCCATGGGAGCACCAGTTCTTCTAGTTGAAAAGAAAGATGGAACTCAAAGAATGTGTGTGGATTATCGCCACTCAATGAGGTCACCATCAAGAATAAGTACCCTCGCCAAGAATCGATGATTTGTTTGACCAACTTCAGGAGCCGAGTGTTCTCGAAGATTGATTTAAGATCGAGTTACCACCAGTTGAAGATTCGTCAAGAGGATATTCCCAAAACAGCTTTTGTTACTCGGTATGGGCAAGTATGAGTATACCGTGATGTCCTTTGGATTGACCAATGCCCCTGCCTACTTCATGACCTTGATGAATAAGGTATTCATGGAGTATTTGGATAAGTTTGTTGTTGTTTTCATTGACGACATTCTGATCTACTCCAAAAGTGAGGAAGAACATGAGGATCACTTGCGCCAAATCCTAACGAAGCTAAGAGAGAATCAGCTTTATGCAAAGTTTAGTAAATGTGAGTTCTGGATGAAAGAAGTTGCTTTCCTAGGACATGTCATATCAGGAGAAGGAGTCGCTGTTGACCCTGGAAAGGTACGAGATGTGCTAAGTTGGGAGTCACCCAAGACGGTACCCCAAATCCGAAGTTTTCTTGGAATGGCAGGATATTATCGCCGTTTCATAGAAGGGTTTTCTAGAAAAGCTAGACCGCTCACTCAACTTTTAAAGAAGGAAAAGAAATTTGTTTGGACATCGGAGTGTGAGCAAAGTTTTCAAGAATTAAAGAAGTGTTTGACAACTGCCCCAGTGCTTATTACGCGGATAATAGGAAGGATTTTGAGATATTCGTGATGCATCCCGACAAGGACTCGGTTGTGTGCTAATGCAAGATAAGAAGGTTGTAGCGTATGCTTGCGACAACCGAGGCCACATGAAGTTAACTATCCTACCCATGATTTGGAATTAGCAAACAGTAGTGCATGCTTTAAAGATTTGGCGTCACTATCTCATTGGTAATCGTTGTGAAGTTTATACCGATCACAAGAGTTTGAAGTATATTTTACCCAAGTGACCTCAATATGAGACAAAGAAGATGGTTGGAATTGATCAAGGACTATGACATTGGGATTCATTATCATCCGTGCAAGGCCAATGTCGAGCCGATGCTTTGAGTAGAAAGAGCTACCGCCATACTCGATGATTAAGGAAAGTCATTGACCCTCTATAAGGAATTTGAAGCTTAGTTTAGAATTGATTCAGAGGGTATTTAGCTACTTTGGAAGTACGCCCTACGTTGGAAGATCGATTCGAGAAGCATGTAGATGATGCCGATATCAAGGAGATCAAGAGCAATATGAAGAAAGGAAAAGCCCTGTGTTTCACCAAGATGAACAAGGTACTATTTGGTATGAGAAGCGATTTGCGTGCGGATCGTAAAGAGCTTAAGGAGTTGATTCTCAAGGAAGCGCATGAGACTTTATACTCCATTCATCCTGGAAGTACCAAGATGTATCAAGACCTCAAGGAAAGGTATTGGTGGCCTAGTATGAAGCGTGAGATTGCAGAATATGTTGCACTTTGTGATGTCTGCCAGAAGGTCAAGGCAGAGCATCAGAGGCCAGCAGGATTGCTGCGACCATTGAAGATTCCAGTGGAAGTGGGAAGAAATTGGTATGGATTTCATTACGGATTTCCTAAAACCCAAGCGAGTTATGACTCGATCCGGGTAATAGTGGATCGATTGACTAAGGTAGCTCACTTCATTCCAGTTAAGACTACCTATGCAGGAGATAAATTAGCAGAGTTATATATGTCAAGGATCGTCAGTCTTCACGGAGTGCCTAAGAAGATAGTGTCTGATAGAGGAACCCAGTTTACCTCTCGTTTTTGGCAGAGTCTGCACGAAGCCATGGGAACTCATCTCGATTCAAGATCGCCTATCACCCTCAAACCGATGGATGATCGGCGTGTGAATCGATTCTTGAGGATATGTTAAGAGCTTGTGCCTTAACTTATGGTGTCAAGTGGGACAAGTGTTTGCCCTACGCCGAAGTTTTCGTACAACAATAGTTATCAAGCCGACCGCAAATGTCGCCTTTTGAAGCCTTATATGGAAGGAAGTGCGAACCCTCTCAACCGGAAGGAGTCGGAGAAAGACAATTGTTTGGTCCTGCCATATCGCAAGAAGCCAAGAGCAAGTTCGGCTAATTCGAGACCGCTTGAAGATAGCTCAAAGCGCATGTAAGAGTTATGCGAGATAATCGTCGCAGAGATTTGAGTTTCGAGCCCAATGATTATGTTTACCTCAGAGTTACCCCTCTCAAAGGAGTTAAGAGATTTCAAGTAAAAGGAAAGCTTGCCCCTAGATATGTGGGACCGTTCAAAATCTTGGAACGAAGAGGCGAGGTTGCCTACAAGTTAGAATTGCCTCGATCTTTTCTTTCGAATCCATGATGTGTTCCATGTATCGCAATTGAAGAAGTACTGCGTGTGCGGAGGAACAGATGTCATTGGAAGCCATTGATTTGCAAGAGGATCTTACCTACAAGGAGCAACCAGTGAAAATTTTGGATATCGCAGAGCGTATCACGAGAAGCAAGATCATCCGTTTTTGCAAGGTCCAGTGGAGCCATCATTCAGAAGAGGAAGCAACTTGGGAGCGAGAAGAGGATCTGAAGTCCGAGTTTCCCCACCTATTCCCTAGCCAGCCTGAATCTCGGGGTCGAGATTCCATTTAAGGGGGGAGGTTTGTAACATCCCAAAATTTGAGTTTTGGAATGTTGGAATTCAAAATTTAACCATTTGCATTTTCTTGAATTAACTCCACTTAATTTGAATTTCTAAATAATAAAAGGATTTAATTTGACTAAACTATTCATCAAATTAAAGAATTTCAGTTTTGTGGGATTCCTTGTGCTCCAAGGAATCTTTACGTATTTTGGGGATTTTTCTGAATTTATTTGATATTTATTTGAAATTGGATTTTTCTTAAATCGGAAAATGTTTTCTATTTTCAAAAAGCCTCTTGGGCGAATCCTCTGCGGCCGTTCCCGCCCCTTCGCTGACCCGCTCCGCTCGGCCCACCTCTCGCAAGCCCGCTCGGCTGCCTCGCCCGGCCAATGCGCGTCGGCCGTCCGTCGACGCCACGTGTGCGGTGGGATCGCGCCACGAAACCCTAGCCGCCGCCGACTCGAGTCCCGCCGCCACGACGCCGCCTCGAGTCCGCGTCCGTTGCGCGTTCCCGAGGCTATAAAGCCGTGCCGCACGCCGCCGAGGTCCCCTCTCTCGCGCTTCTTTTGCCCCGCTTCGCCGCCCGAGACGTCGCCGATCCTTCGCGTGAGCTCGCCGAGTCCGCCGCCTTGCCGAGATCTTCCACGCTTTTCTGCCGCCGGTGCCGTTTCGCCCCCCGCTTGCATCTCCGAGTTGCCGCGTCGTCCCCTCCCGGTTCGCCTTGCCCCGCGCCGATCCGCTCTCCGCCGCCGGCCTCGTCTTCTTCCCGTCTCGGTAAAACTCGCGCCGTTCTTCTTCGCCCAACCTCGCCATCCG
Organism: Otatea glauca; assembly: GCA_036346275.1. Lineage (NCBI taxonomy): Eukaryota > Viridiplantae > Streptophyta > Magnoliopsida > Poales > Poaceae > Otatea > Otatea glauca. Next base: position 24,387,490 of record CM070731.1, on the reverse strand, counting down.
ATCGCTGTGTGCGTCTCGGATGCGCCACGTCTCTGTCGGCCGAGCTCTTGCGTCCCGCCGTCCGATCGCCCGGCCGACGCCGGATCGTGCGCGTCACCTCCGGCCGCGCGCCACTCCTCTGCCGTCGGATCTTGCGTCGCGTCGGATGCGCGCCGCGTGGCGCTGCGTCCATCTTTGCGTCGGTACCGAGCGCTGCGTCGTGGCCCGGCGTCCGCACGGGTGCCACCGGCGCGACGGTGAACCCAGCCGCGCCGTGGACCGAAGTTCACCGTGAACCGGTGACGTCGGCGTTGCGCAATAAATTCCTTTTCAAGACAAAAATAAATCCAAAATTCTGATTTTCGATTTTCTGTATTTTCTCTGAATTTAATCTTTCGAGGCCCGTTCTCGCTCATACGAACTCCGATTGAGGCGATTCAAGTTTCTAAAATTTTCTAAAATCAAGATCTATCTTCCAGAGCCATTTATTTTCAGTTTTGAGCTTGTTTGAGTCTCTGTTTTGTATTTATTTGGTTTCATCGCTTTCTTTTCGGTGACGCTAATTCCGAGGAGCAAACGAAGACTTCAAAACCAAGATTCAGCACTAGATCAGCAAGGCAAGTCGTAACCTTTGATCATATTGATCCTATGTTTGCAAAGTAATTTATTTTATACACTTGCATGCTATTTACGTATCAATGTTTATTTAATGGGAGTAGATGTATGCCTAGTTGACATTATGCCACCTTGATTCGTTGTATGCCATGTATCCATTGTTAAACCTAGGTTGGGACATTACTAGTTGGACATAATCATAATACCAACATTGGGTTATCGTAGCTATGCTTAGACATGCTTACATATACGTTGGGATTCATGTCACATGTTGAATAATGTTAATCTTGACTTAATGAGATATTGAATCGTGGCCGTTAGCCACTGTTGTAAAATTTGTTGTACCATGGCGGGGTTTGCCATTGGTCTTGGTTGAACGAATTGTTTTCCCTCGGGCAAGTGATCGTGCAGTAAAGGGGGTGCTTTCTAGCACGTTGGGATGTGGATGTCTTGCCTGAGACAACTTAAGGACTTAATCTTGTGCGCCATTGAACTGGTCTAATCGTACTACCACATGTCTGGAATGGGACAGACCTAGCTGATTAATTTGTAATGTCTAGTCTTGAGTACTGCCAATGGTGGTGTGGGTTCCGGGATGGACGGGTAGATTCACATGGCGCAAGAGGGGGCCCTAATAGGCGAAACCTTAGCGGGCAGTACCGAGTTTAGACAATGCATTGTAAAGGCTCTGTCATGATATCTCTGCGACACACCAAAGGAAGTGTGTTAGTAACGTTTGCACAAAGAGATGTTCATGTCTTGTGGGTAAAGTTGTACAACCTCTGCAGAGTGTAAAACTATTCGAATAGCCGCGTCCGCGGTCATGGACAAAGCCCGGGAATTTCACACGGGGTATAGAGTGTTTCATGAAATGTGGAATGTGGAATTGTTGGGATGTGAACGGGGAGTTCACTGTTGTTTTGTTGTCTATCATTGATCTATCAGTTATTTATTTATGTTTTCATAAATATGCTTTCAATCTATTTATTGTATTTCTATTCAAGTTATTGCTTTCTGCAAAATAAACTATATAGCCATCCTTGTCAAGCCGTGCATAAATATTTTGCATCAATTCCCTACGGCTTGCTGAGTACCTTTGTACTCACGGCTTTATGCCCTTGTTGATCGATTCTGTCAAGGAGATAATGAATCTCATGAAGAGGAATTCTATGAAGACTACGTGGATTAGGAAGGCGTTCCCCAGACGATTGCCTGTGGCATGTCGAATGGTTCAAGTTATCTTTTCCGCTGCAATAGTATTTGTTTCTTAAGCCCTTAAGGCATAATGGTGTAAACATTGACCATAAGGTCGTTTGCTTTATTTAATAATAATTTGCTTCTTCTTAGTTAATTCGTTGTATGGAATGATATTACATCTGTGTTTCCACTGTGTGCACTAGCGTGATCCTGGACTAGTGCAGTATACACAGAGGGTTTCAGATTTGTAAATCCGGGTCCCGACAGAGGGTACTCTACTGATAGTCACCAATCTTCATACTTCACCTCTGGGCAAGACTGGAGTAGAGCTTTTACCCGCGCTAGGGGGCTCGAACAAGTATAATCCTTGTGTCCACCTCTTTCTTCCTCTCTCATTGCGACAAGCTTATTCCCTTCCTCCGGGAGGGCACGACTTTGGGTTCCACTCTTATATCATACCCCCTTCCTCTTGCGGTCAAGCGATCCCGATCGTCGACAACATATGCTTCCACTTTTGAGTTTTTATGTGTTGCGATTACTGGACATAGAGAATTGTAGTGCATTGAGTAAACATCATCTTAACAATATAGAAATACTAATTCAGTTGAAGTATTTGAACATTTGTTGGTGCCAAAAAATGTGACGAAGGATTGAACGATCCAAACACATGAGAACACCGGGGTCAGTTTGGTTCGTGGTGTGCCAGCCAATTTGATCCTATAATCGGCAAGATAGATTGAAAGATATGCTCAAAACCAAGTTTATGTGATAATCGGCAAAGATCTAAATAGCTATATAAAGCTGATTAAATCAGAGGTAATGATAAATCTAAACAGCCGATTATGGCTGATCAGATGGGAAAAGGTAGATCTTTTCGAAAAAGGCGATGCACAACAAGATTGGATAAAATCAAACCTGGCGTAATCGATGAAGATCAACAATCGGCGATGTGCGACTATATTGATCAAGATCGGATTACAAGAGAGGTTCTAAATTAAAAAGCTACTCCTATTTTACAAGAAAATAAAAATTAGATGCGATGTTTGGTTGATTGTGTATATTTGCTCGCCCTCAACCATCTTTTATAGTGCATCAGTCAATCGTATTCTTATCCGATGCATTATCAACCATGATCCATATCGTCCTTTATACGGACAAAATTTCCAAGTTTGGATGAAATATCGGTCATAATTCTATCTTTTACTTTTCCTTTCTTATCCGATATGGGCTAAAATATCCCTTTATCCTTAGCCTGACAATTTAGCTATGCCTTGCCAAATTCTAGTGCAAAGATATGCCCCCGTTTTTGGGAGATAATATGTTATCTTCCAAACATCTTCTTTGTCGGTTTGTATTATCATCGGCTTAGTGCAATATTCTTGTTGGTAACCACTCCATTTATGACACCGTAAAATCTTGAGACGCGTATCTTCACCATTAACCGCATGCGACCCCACCACAAAAATTCCCGTTGTTTCACCTTTTTCACCCCCTTATAAATATGAGGTCCATTCACCTGTCATTTTCACACGCTCAAGCTCTCGAACCCTCAACCATCGGCTTCATCGTTGTCTTCAAGACTTCAAGCTTCTTCCAGCGACTCCTCCAGCTCACATCCCTCATCAGATTGCTTTAATGGATCCCAGTCAGGTACTCATTCCCATTCCCGACAGTGATGACCAGTACTACTTAGGACCACTAGGCAATCCTGACCCATCGATCATCATAAATCAGGAAATACCCCTTCTTCCTCTGTCGGCTTCTGAATACAATATAAAAGGACGGAGTAAGAGTTTTAGAGTTTGGTCGACAGCGTTAAGGGGTTGGTGGGATTGGTCCAATTGGCTAGTGGCCCAAAAGATGGTTGCATGGGAGCGGATGGGCATAGCAGAATGTCTCCCCTTATTTATAGCCGATCTAGAGGCCAACGAGCCCTTAGTGGCTAGGGCCTGCTACTTCCGGTCGGATACTCTCAATGCTTTCTTGTTTAGAACATGTCCTACCGGCCCTACCCTTTTGATGTAGCCGAGTTTTGTTGCTTGAGGCCTGACGGAGAGCAAATATCAGCCTTCAATGCCAAACCCCAATATAAGTTAACTCGTGCCAAGGGTGAAGGAAGGAGCAAGTGTATCGGAAATAACAAAGGCACTGGTCCTGTATCGGACAAAGAACATGTAGCTTTCCTCAACCTATGGCTTGACCGATTCATCTTTTGTGGTGCTTCTCTTCGACCAACCCAAATTTACCAAGTGCTAGCTGAAAAGTTGGTAGATGATCATCAGCTAGCATTGGACAAAATGTTTCTTAGAGCCATATATCAGATGATGCACATTATACGCAGTCGGCTTTTCACAGGAATGCGGTCATACACAATCGGCAATGTAGGCGATCCTCTCTGGTTTATCCAAACCTGGCTATATTGCCTCTTTAGTCGATCTTTTAGGATCGATTCTTCCGAGATGACTCCTTTTCCTTTAAGAAACCCTAGAAAGCCAAGATGTTGAATATATGAATAGCCGATCACTTTTGGAGAGATTTATTCTCTGTTCTGGTAATGAGTCAAAGATAACTCCCATCGGCTCAATGAAATTCCTAGCCTTCTTCCTTCAACTCAGCAGTGAAGATTTCAGCCAACGCAACTTCTTAGCTACAAGGAGGCTGGTGATTGTCCGTGCCCATCTTTCCTTCATCTATCGGCTAATAGCAGCAACATGCTTGAGAGTACGCTGGACTTATACAAAATCTTCCTTTCTCCAAGCACGCTGTCCATTAGCTTCAATACAAGGATCCACACTTTCCAACCATCATATGTGTTTTATCACTCGTCAGTGTATGCTAGGCAGCTTGGATTTGGTCAAGTCCCCCAGCTTTTCAGTTACTTGATCGACTTCAGTCAAGAGAGCATATCCGCAGTGCTTTGGGGGCTAGTATTTTTCTTCATCTAGCCAACAACCTCCAGCTTTAGTCCTTGCTGCATTTTTATCTTAACAGTTAAAGGGCAGGGAGTTTCTCATCTTAGTGGTTGGCCATCTCTATGGCCTTATATTCTGCAGAAAGAACTACATCGGCTATTATCACCAGCTTTTTTCCAAATTTTCCCGATTAGTCGATAGAACTGACTGATGCTAGCAATAGCTCAAGTTCCAACAGCGAGACTAGTACCCAAGGCTAACTAACACAAGCCTTGTACATATTACAGGCAAAGTATCGGCTAATGTAGACTTTTCTTTTGCCTTTAGAACCTTGAATATCTTTGAACTCTATTGATCAGCCATTTTTCCTATTCCATAGGCCAAGTAAGCTGGGAAGAGGCCTGCGGGTGAAACTTCAAGTGCTGCTTCCCTAACTAAAAAACCCTCTATCGGAACAGCACTCACTGGCTACATGTCGGGCACCTTTGGAGTTCAATGCCACTCCTTGTCTGACTTAGAAAAACAACAACCCAATAAGTTTCAAGGCGTAAGTCTTCATATTTATTTCACCTTTAGTCGACTAATTCCTTTAGCCGATTATTCAATACAGAAAAAATGGGCCCGAGTAAACAAGAAGGTGGTAGTCAGCAGGGGCCAAAAGTGTACGATCAAGGATAACCGACTAGAGGGGGGTGAATAGGAGGTTTCTAAATTTTTTTATTCTAATTTGCAATTACAAAACACACTAAGGTATAGGAGCAACAATTGCAAATTCTCAACTATAGTCTCTAGCAATTACCTAAATCACTTAAGCAATTCTAGTATAGTAGAAACAATTATAAGCACAAATAGTCTACTCAATTTTGATAGTAATGAAATTTAACACAAGAATGAAAAAGACAATTCACAAGAGAATGAAAGACAAGATTTTTATCCCGTGTTCTCGGAGACTTGCCGGTCTCCCCTACTCCACGTTTAGGTGACTTGAAGCACTTCAAGCCGGCTCCACCTGATTGAGCCTTCCTCGATCACTCGTGGTAGCTCTTCACCACTCCGGTTAGGCGAGCTCCTTGCCTTCACAAACGATCGGGCCTCCTCACAAGCTTCTTTTGAGAAGATGACCGATCCCACACGCCTCCAAGCCATCTAGGAGATGGCAACCTCGAAGAGTAATAGGTGATGACGCTTGCTCAAGGTCGAATTGAGTGCTAAAGGCTCAACACTTAATGCACCACTCAATTTTACTCTTAACTTCTCATAAAATATGAATTGAATGCACACAAGAGTATTGGAGACTAGCTAGTGCTCAAATATCATCAATGAGGCTCAAGCACAACTCTAGAATGCAGGTGGGGGGTATTTATAACCCCACCAACCAAATATGGCCGTTGGCCAAAAGTTGGCCAAAATTCTCCTGAGGGTCCGGTCATACCGCCCTTGGGCCAGTATGACCGCCCCTCAGTAGCAATGGTCGCTACAGTGCAATAAATACGCTATCAGTGACCGTTACCCTCATTGCCGGTATGACCGGAGAGGACCTGGTCATACCGCTCACCGATATGACCGAAGGGTCTCCGTTCATACCGCCCTCCATCGGTGAAAAATGCACCTCTTATGGAAAAAACTCACCGGCCTGAGGCCCGGTCATATCGACGGCCGATATGACTGGAGGGGGCCTGATCAGACCGGCCTCACAGAGACCGAAAGAGAATTTTTGTACCTTTTGTTTTCATTTAAGCACTTGATTTTGCAAGAACTCTATTTCATCATATAATGAGCCTCTAAGCACTTTTATCGACATCGAACATGCGACGACACCCCTCTTAATAGTATGACGCCTATTCTAGCAGTACGATCTTTTCTCCAAACTCCGAGATCGGTAAAAGACTGTGAAAAGTCCTTAAGCATTATACCTTGGTCATCTGTGTCATTGATGCATGCTTTTCATCCTTACTTATTTCATGCTTCCATGTTTGTTGAATCATCGGACCAACCTAATCTCAAAAAGCTCAAGTTGAAATGTTAGTCCTTTTAACCGTAATTGTCATTAATTACCAAAACCTAATTAAAATTAGGGGCCTAGATGCTTTCAATCTCCCCCTTTTTGGTAATTGATGACAATCCTCATATTAAATAAATTTTGAATTTGTTGAGTATGCAACTAGAAGAACAAGTTGTATACTCAAGATCATTATTTTGGCAATATTTTGCCTTCAAAGATAAAAATGTGGTAGGCGCAAAATATTATTAAAACAACAATATTTAATTGAAAAACTCCCCCTATGTATGTGCATTTGGATGATGCATTGTTATTTGCACATTTGAGATTTTCGAGAAATTTTGACGGAGTTTCCCTTTAAATATGGAATCCGAGGATAGACAATGAATATGAGAAAATGAACACGAATAACTTGAAACATAATTATTAAGCATCCATGATAACCATAAACATCCAAAACTCATAGTAGTTCCACAACTAACCAAAAGATAGCAACAAGGTTCATATAAAGTAATATAGAGCAATAATAACTTAAGCTAATACTTCGAAGAAACTTTAATCTTCACTTCACCACTTCTCCTCCTTTGTCATCAAAGACCAAAAAGGAAGCAACCGCACAATCTCAAGATGAAGGCGGTGGAGGAGGAGGAGGAGAACAATGAGTCCCATAGCGACGAAAGGAGACAGGAGCCTGCTGGGAGCGGTACTCGTCGAAGGAAGTGCGAAGCTCGGTGATGGAAGTATCAATGGAGTCCATACGCCCGCGAATCTCCTCAACAATTTGACGAGTTTGAGATTGATATTCATCGATGAAGAGGAACGTGGTATGCTACACTAGCACAAAAAAATCTACCGCATAACTAGAAAGCTACTCGCAAGAAGGGGATCACAGATTAGATTACCACTAGACGCGCAGTTGCGGAATCCTTCGCGCGTCGATGTAGTGGATTGTCCTCACCGTAGTCGTTGCGTCGATGGAGTAGATCGCCCTCGCCTCGCTGAGGATCGTCCTCCCACGCCGCAGTCGCAGCAGCGTCACCGCAGCAGTCCACACGTCCAGGGATGGAACACCGTGCGTCGGTGTGCAAGCACCTGGTCGCTCGGTAGTGGCAGCGAGAGGAGGAGGCTAGGGTTTCGGGTGAATCACTTCTAAACCGTCAAAAGCACACCCTGCGGCCACCCTCCTCCCCTCCTTGTATATCCACGAGATGAAACCATAAACCAGGGCCCATCAACGTGCTAAGCCCACGAGGTCCATTAATTACGGATCCAATCCAAATTAATGCATCCCAGCCCATTAAGTGTGTGACCCTGCAGGTTCACGTACGTTTGGATATGGATTCGGAAAACTCCTTTTCAATCCAATAGTTGGTAGCGGCTCCTTGCAAAGTATGCCAACTCCCAAACATACTATGATCAAATCGGATAGAACCTATCAAAAGTACTCATGTAATAATCCCTTTGCCAAGCATATGAAGACTGAACTCAAGGCGAGAAGCATGTCATCCTTTGATGATTCAATCCATCTCTCGTATCTGTGATATATTAATAAGTTGTGATTAACTCCTCAATCACGGCATGTCCATGCACTTACATAATCATATCACACGAGTGGCCTTGTCATATATATCCGTTTCATTGGATTGGCAAATTCCATCTTGACTACTCACTTCCTTCTGTACGTTTTATAGTAAACATGAAAGCTACCTTTATAACTATCCGGTTAGGAAGTAGTGTTTGATAGCCCCAAGGAAAACTATTACACATGTAGGGAATATGACAATCTCAGGTCTAAGGATCATACATCTACTATGTATGAGATGCACTGATGACACATAAGAATGAAACATTCTCGCAGTGTCCCATTGCGGGTCTATCTAACTCATGTTCTTCAACATGCGTCCACAATGTATAGATGATATCTCCATATCCCATGATCTATGAAGCATGATCATCGATCACTACATGTGCCAATCTATTCATCGTTGTCCTATACGATGATATCCGATCGGAGATATTTATCGAATTACATCAATAAGTAAAGAGCTTCGTAAGCAAGTCACATACTTGTTAATCAATACAATGATATACATTCATTGGACCAATAATCATATTATTATTCATAAACATAGTCATGTTACAATCATCTAAATGATTGCCTCAAGAGAATAACACTAACAATCTCCCACTTGCACTTTAGTCAATCAATTAAGTATCTAATACCAATAGACCTCGTGTGCGCCTCATGCTTAGGCTATAGCAGTGGCTTTGTCAACGGATCGGCCACATTGGCTTCCGTATGTACTTTGCATATTATCACGTCACCTCTACCACAATGTCGCGAATAAGGTGAAAGCGTCGAAGTATGTGTTTAGATTTCTGATGTGATCTAGGCTCTTTTGCTTGTGTAATGGCACCACTATTATCACAATAGATATCCATTGGACTAGAGGCACTAGCGACTACACCAAGCTCTGTGATAAATTTCTTAATCCACACAACTTCTTTTGCGACCTCCGAAGCCGCAATGTACTCCGCTTCTGTCGTAGAGTCGGCCACCGTGTTTTGCTTGGAACTCTTCCAGCTTACTGCTCCTCCATTTAGTGTAAACACAAACCCGGATTGCGATCGAAAATCATCTTTGTCAGTTTGGATGCTTGCATCGGTGTAACCTTTTGCAACCAGATCTTCCTCACCTCCAAAAACAAGGAACATACCCTTAGTTCTTCTCAAGTACTTCAGGATATTTTTTACAGCTATCCAATGACCATCACAAGGATTCGCTTGGTATCTGCTCGTGACACTTAGAGCATATGAGACATCTGGGCGTGTACATATCATGGCATACATAATAGACCCAATAGCTGAAGCATATGGAATCTTGCTCATCCTGTCTCGCTCATCAGATGTCGAAGGTCCTGACTTAATCCAATTAACCTTTTTGATCTATCTCTATAGATTTTTATGCCCAAGATATAGCATGCTTCTCCCAAGTCCTTCATTGAGAAACTCCTTTTCAATGAAGTCTTAACATCTTCAAGCATAGGAACATCATTCCCGATCAATAATATGTCATCCACATCCAAAATCAGAAACACAAGTGCGCTCCCACTAGCCTTCTTGTAAACACAAGGCTCTTCTTCGTTTTTGATAAAGTCAAAACCTTTGACCACTTCATCAAAACGAATGTTCCAACTCCGAGATGCTTGCTTTAACCCATAAATGGATCTTTGAAGCTTGCATACCCTTTTAGCATATTTAGGATCAACAAAACCTTCAGGTTGTATCATGTATACATCCTTAGATAGATTCCCATTAAGGAAGGCTGTTTTGACATCCATCTGCCATATTTCATAATCGAAATATGCAGCAATAGCTAAAATGATCCGGACAGACTTGAGCATGGCTGCCGGTGAGAAGGTTTCATCATAGTCAACTCCTTGAACTTGTTTGAAACCCTTTGCCACCAACCGTGCCTTACAGATCTGAACATTTCCATCTATTTCTATCTTCTTCTTGAAAATCCATTTGCATTCAATGGTCTTTACACCATCAGGAGAATCGACCTAGTTCAAAACTTGGTTGTCATGCATGGATTGAATTTCGGATCTCATGGCTTCAAGCCATTTTTCGGAGTATGGTTCCATCATTGCTTCTTTATAAGTCGTGGGCTCATCATTGTCCAACAATAATATGTCATTCCCATATCTTATAGGTACATGACGTGGCCTCCCCGACCTACGTGGGGCTGGAGTCTCTTCCACAGGTTGTACAACACTTTGTACATCTTGTGAAGGTTCAGTGGTAGCTTGAACATATTCATGTGATTCTCGAACTTCATCAAGATACACATCACTCCTACTGAATTCTTTTGAAAGAAACTCTTTCTCCAAAAAGACACAATTTCGAGCAACAAAAACTTTGTTCTCGTTTCTTTTGTAAAAGTAATATCCTTTTGTTTCTTTAGGATACCGCACAAAAAAACATTTTTCTGATTTAGGTGCGAGTTTATCTGATTGTAAATGTTTTACATAAGCCTCACATCCCCATATCTTGAGAAATGACAACATGGGTCTTCTCCCGCTCCATATCTCATATGGCGTCTTCTCAACGGATTTTGATGGGACCCTATTCAAAGTGAACGCAGCTGTCTCTAGAGCGAAACCAAAGAAGGATAATGGCAGATCTGTTTGGCTCATCATTGACCAAACCATATCTAATAAAGTTCGGTTTCGTCATTCGGACACGCCATTCCATTGAGGCGTTCCTAGCGGAGTAAGTTGCGGAACGATTCCACATTGCTTTAGATGATCACCAAACTCTTGGCTCAAGTATTCGCCACGACGATCTGATCGTAAGTGTTTTATTGATTTGACAAGTTGATTTTGTACTTCGTTTTGAAACTCTTTGAACCTTTCATAAGTTTCAGATTTATGCCTCATTAAATAGATATATCCATATCTACTAAAGTCATCGGTAAAAGTTACAAAGTACTGAAACCCACCCCTAGTAGTCGAGCTCATTGGTCCACATACATCTGTATGTACTAGGGCCAATAACTCACTCGCTCTCTCACTAAAACCTGTGAAAGGGGCTTTTGTCATCTTGCCAAGTAAACAAGATTCACATGTTTCAAATGATTCAAAATCAAATGAGGTTAGAAGTCCATCACCATGGAGCTTCTTCATGCGCTTCTCATTTATATGACCTAAGCGACAATGCCATAAAAAGGTAGGGTTCAAATCATTAGGCCGATGCCTTTTTACATTAATGTTATATACAGGTTTCTCTTCGAGTTCAAGGACGTACAACCCATCCACCATGGGGCAATGACCATAATACATATCATTCAAAAATATTGAACAAACAAAGTTCTTTATTCTGAAATCATAACCTTCATGTTGCAAACAAGAAGATGAAATAATGTTTCTACTCAAAGATGGAACAAAATAACAATTATTGAGTTCTAAAACTAATCCTAAAGGCAAATGCAATGGGTATGTGCCAACGGCAAAACCAGCAACTCTTGCTTTATTCCCCACGCGAAGATCCACTTCTCCTTTTGCCAAGTCTCTACTCTTTATCAGCCCCTGCATCGACTTGCAAATGTGAGCAACCGAACCTGTATCATATACCCATGAGCTAAGTGAAGAAGTAGCAAGATTAATTTCTATAACATTAATACCTGAAGTGGAAACCACATTTCCATTCTTCTTATCTGCCAGGTACTTTTCGCAGTTCCGTTTCCAATGTCCTGATTTCTTGCAATAGAAGCATGGGTATCAGGTTGAGGGCCAACTTTAAGCTTCTGAAGCTTAGTTTTGAGGCTTGCGATCTCATCTTGAGCCTTGCCCTTGCCCTTGCTCTTTCCCGTTCCCCCAGCCTTAGACTTCCTCTTTTTGAATGTAGTTGTTTTCTGAACCATCATCACATGATTGGGTTTTTTTAATGCTTTCCTCGGCAGCCTTGAGCATCCCATGTAGCTCGGTTAGTCTCTTCTCCATGCTATTCATATGAAAATTCATAATGAATGGCTCAAAGCTCTACGGCAGAGACTGGAGAATAACATCTGCGGCCAAACCGAGGCTAAGGGGAAACTCAAGTTTTTCCAATCTCCTGATGTAAGCAATCATCCTGATCACATGAGGGCCGACAGGACTGCCTTCAGCCAGCTTACAAGCAAATAAAAGCTTTGAGATACCATACCTCTTAGCTCTTGCTTGATTCCCAAACATGCCCTTCAAGCCCACAATCATATTGTAAGCATCCTGGTCCTCATATTGCTTTTGGAGCTCAGAGTCCATGGTGACAAGCATGAGACAGCTGACCTCTGAAGCATAAATAACATGTTTTTCAGATTCAACCTTCAAATTGCGAGGAGCATTTTCGGCTGGTTCATCAGGAATTGGATTCTCTAGAACATAGTCCTTCTTTTCATGCTTGAGAACAATTCTCAGGTTGCGATACCAATCAACAAAATTAGTTCCATTAAGTTTTTCCCTTTCAAAAACCGACTTCAAAGCAAAACCAGGTGTAGCAGGAGTAGGAGAAGGTGCCATTGAACTACAACAAAAACATGCAAAGATTCTAAGCACTATGTTTATGTAAAAAAACATTTATTAAACATTTTAATAAAAGACACTCCTATTTTATGTCCCTTTTATAGACACATAGTGAGTATTCAAGATCCATATTCATCAAACACTAGTGAGCTTTGGCATCACTGCTAGAAATTTAATGACATACGTAAGCAACACCTTTGCTAATTACATCTTATGTAACTCTTGTTTGTTGAGTATGAAAACAAGTAATGAATGCCTCCATCAACTTGACTCATGGCAGTCAACTCTGCCCCTAGGGCTCACATGAGGGAGGAGCACTTCCCATATTCGGTGCCAATTAAGAAACCTGCCTCATGTGTGGTTTCCTAGACACCAATTGTCTTGTATAGGTTCCTTCATTACTGAAATCAAATCCCAACCACTTATGTCCTCAAGCCCAAAACCGTTTTGATAGCTTGATTAAATCTACCATTGTTATGCGTGATGTGTCCAACACATCCCTATCATATATTAAGATAGTCATTGATATACTACTTTGGCAGTCATATCAATAACGATCTAAATTCTTGATAGGTGCAACAATTGGATGGACATTTTGATTCAAAATTTTAACTATAGGGATGAACAAAATCTAATAAGAACATGGCATCACATGCAATGAGCATAAAGAAAATAGCAAGGATTAAACACACATCCATAGAAAATCAAAATAAGCTGTGAAATAGCATGGCAATTAGCATTAAGATCTCCATCATCATGCTTGTTTGTTCACCTTGCGACCTTGCTTGATTTGTTCACCTAGCCACCTTGTTTGATACCATCGTCTTCATCATTATGGATGCAACACCTTACAACTTTTGATAATGAAATTTACATGAGGGTTTGAAGCATCACAAGTCGACACACAGGTCGTTATACAATTTAAATAGCCTTATGGCTTGACACGACACGCAGGCCATGTGACAAAATTACATGCATCACATACACATAGGCCATACTATTTCACATAATTCCCTGCAAAAACGAGTTAAACAAAAGCAACCCTATGACTCCGGGGTCCGAGGGGCAGCACCCCTGGCGGGGTCCAAGGGGTAGAGCCCCTAGAGGCGGGTTGAGGGCAGCGCCCTTGGAAATTTTTTTTAGAGGCATGTCTTCTGTCATGGCAAAACACCCTCAAAATTTCCACGGATCAACCAGATTGACACAATCCGATCTAATATGATTGGCTTGGTCCCATATGGTTACGTTTCAGAAACCCTAATGGCGGTAACCCGACCGGTAAGGGTAACGTCGTACCATGAACGGACTCACCCAAATCAATATTGAATCGGTTTGCGCTTTCCATGGATCAACTAGATTGACCCAATCCAACTCAATCTGATTGGCTTGGTCCCATATGGATACGTTTCAGAAACCCTGATGGCGGTAACCCGACCGGTAAGGGTAACGTCGTACCATGAACGGACTCACCCAAATCAAGATTGAGTCGGTTTGCACTTTCCTCAAACCCTAAACTGATCGATCTCATCGATAGCTGCCGTCACCAATTCATCACATGATGAGGACATCACTTCTATGGATATAGCCACACCTGCAAATCCATCACCTACGCATCAATCGGTCCCCGTTGCTGTAATACATGGACCGATTACTCGAGCTCGCGCATGTCAACTCAATTACCAGGTGAATTCGTTCCTCGGGCTTCATACGAATATTTTAATGGATGGAATGCTATTTAATTCTTGTGATGATGTCCTTTGCCTCAGGAACTTGGGTGAGGAACCAACCAAGATGAAGGATAGAAGAGAAGTGCACGAGTTCGGTTCAGATTCGACTCCAGGACAGGGCTGACTTGTTTCGCCGCCACGGCTACATCCGACTCCGTTTTGGGCGTTCTTGTACTTCACTGAAAGCTTATCAAGTCTACTTTCCAAAGGATCTGGAATCACATCCAAACTCCTTCTGAGTTGACGGGAATCGTTCAATCAAGCAGCGTCACTTTTTCAGTCCAAGTCAAAAGTGGGCCTTTGGCCTTGTAACAAGGAAAGCCCACTTAAGGCTGCACCCTAGGGTTCCTAGACGCTCTCCACAATAAAAACAGCCAGCCGCTGCCATTAGATGGTGGGTTTTTTTAGATCAAAGATAGCAGTTGCTACTTCTTGTAATCGCGCGTGTTGGCTAAACCGCCGAATTACTTGTCATCGGAAACCCTCTTTGTGATTCGAATGAACTCGTGGTTTCAATTATAATTTCAGTGCTTGTTCATCTTGTTCTTGCGTGTTCTTCGATTGCTTGTAGGACAAAGGCCTTCGTGGTCGGGTTGATCGTGCACCGGCAAGATCAATAACAACTTCGAAGTCGGTGTAACGATTGCTAAGGCGCATCGTCTGGGACGGTGTAGTCGGATCGCCAACGCCTTCTTCCACCCAATCGAATCTATCCTCTCTCATCGAAAGGTCGGGACCTATCCTCCTATCACGTGGTATCGAGCTCAAGGTTGATCGGTGAGAGATTTTTTCCCATCCATTATTTTACCTACTGATCCGTAAAACCATAAAAAAAAAACAAATAGGCGATTAGATCTCCTTGTCCAAAACAGTTTGTGCCCTTGCTTTTGCTACTTTAGTTCTCGGCTTGTTGAATTTACGGTTGCTTCGACGAGTCAAGTTGCTAGTCTTTAGTTTCATCCTTTAGAGTTTCGAGTTCAGTCATGTTTTTGTCACGATTATGCTCATAATTTGAGTCGATTCGTTAGTAGATCGATCGGAGTTGAGTTTGTTTCTGTCTAGTGTGGGAGATCAAATTGGGTTGCCGATTTCCTTGCTTTGTTTACTAATCCGCTTGATTCTCTGTGTTTACCAAAATAAATATCAGTTTCCAAATATATATATATATAAAAAAGAGGCCGGTGCAGATACAAGAGCCGCACCAAATCAAGGAGTTAAAAAAAAAGGCAAGTGCATATAGAAGAGCCGCACCAAATCAAGGAGTTAAAAAAAAAAAGGCAAGTGCAGATACCCCTGGTTTTGCCAAAAGTCCTTTGTGCAAATTTTGTTTTTAGGGTCTCCTGAGTTCATCTAAGAGAGTTTTGTGACCCTCCCAAAAAAAAAAAAAAAAAAAACTTGCTATTTTGGGCGTTTCGGTGACGACGTTTGTGTCTTGGCTCGCGTCTCTAGTACGGTTCGGGACTAGGACCAGACGGTACCGTCAGAGAACGCTTATTTAGCTTCTGTGACTAACGTGGTGAAGGTTACTCCTTGTGCTATTTCAGCCACCTATAGCTCCACAGATTGTCTCCTACTCTCGAAGTTGTTTGTCTTCTTTGGTTGCCAACACCTCCTTGCTAAAGCTTGGTAAGAACGGTAAGAACTTGTTTGAACAGGTTGAGAGTGAGCGATTTGACACTAGCACACCACTTGTAGATAGGGATAATCTTGTTACTTGGTGTTAGCCTTTTTTTTTTCTTTGTTTTCTCTAACCATGGCAGGATCGGAAGCCGATAAAGGGGGACAACATTCACCTCGCACACGGGGGATCGTACAGCACTTCGAGCGCCAAATGAGGCTTCACACCGATGCGCTTGATGAGGACGTTCGTGTTACCAATGACCGCCTTGGTCAATTGGAGGCAGTTCAAATTGACACCAACACCAAAATCATCGCGTTGGAAGTTTCTATGGGCGCAATCAACACCTCCCTTGCAGCATTCTTGCAGCGACTTGAGGAGAGGGATCGTGGACGCCCCGCTGATGGACATGTGAGCAGCGTTGCAGGAGACAATGAACAGGACTATGCAGCGGACACGAAGTTGAGGAAGAGGAGGATGATAGGCCACAACGACGGCTACACCGCAACCGCCATGGTATGGGTTTGCGACCACCACGACGCAGTACGTGAACATGATGACTCCTAGGATCAATCAAATTCAGATGCCACCTTTTGATGGGAAATATGACCGATGCATACCTCACTTGGGAACTAGTGTAGATCGTAAATTTGCTTGCTATGATTTTCCGAACACAAGAGGGTTAGGCTGCAACTAGTGAGTTTACTGATTTTGCCTCCGTTTGGTGGCGCGAGTATCGTAATTAGACCCCAAACAATGTGCCACAAACTTGGGATGCTTTGAAAAGGATCATGCGAGCTAGATTTGTTCCTTCAGTATCATGCACGAGATTTATTACATAAGTCGCGAGAATTGAGACAAGGTAGCAAATCAGAGAAGAATATTATCGGGAACTACAAGCAGGCATGTTGCGCTGTGGGTTAGTGGAAGAAGAGGAAGCTGCTATGGCTAGATTTATGGGAGGGTGACCGTGAAATTCGTGACATATTAGCTTACAAGGAATACAATTCTATCACTCGCTTATTCCATCTTGCTTGTAAAGTGAAAGGGAAGTGCAGGGCGTCGCGCAGGACTAATGTTTCGCAGTCGGACTACATCATGGCATCCACGCATTTCAAAGAATGCCCCAAACCGTGCATCTTCACAAGGTACCACTAGCACCGCCACACACGCCCAACAAAACCAATGCCGCAGCATCCGGCAACAAAGGGTCGCACCAACACCCGCCAAGAGCGCTTCGTCCGTTGCATCCACGGGAAGAACGAGGGATATTCGGTGCCTACAATGCAAGGGATTTGGGCATGTGAGGAAAGATTGCCCAAGCAAACGTAGCCGATTGTGCGGGATCCGTGAGTATTCTTACGCTAGTGATTTGGATGATGAGACATATGCTATGCTTGCCATTGACCATGCAGAAGTGGACATGAGAAGGAAGAAGAACATATTGGTGCTGAAAATGCGAGAACATTATGAGAGCCTTGTTGTTGGCGCGTGTTGAGTGCCCAAATGGGGAAGGTGAACAGAACCAATGACATAATTTGTTTCAAACCAAGTGTGTGGTCATGGAGCGCTCATGCGCGTCATCATTGATGGGGTAGTTGCAATAACTTAGCAAGTTACGAGATGGTTCAAAAGCTAGAGTGAAAACAAGCCCACATCCACACCGCATCACATCCAATGGTTTAACGACAATGTAAGATAAAGGTAACACGATTGGTAAGAGTGCACTTTGCCATTGGTTCGTATCATGACTATATTGACTGCGATGTTGTGCCTATGCAAGCATGTTCTATGTTGTTCGGTAGACCATGGCGATCGATAAAGACACCTTGCATCATGGTAGAACTAATCGGTACTCTTTTGTGCATAAAGAGAAGAAAATTGTATTACATCCTATGTCTCTGAAGCCATTTTGAGGATGAAGTTGCTAGAGCCACAAAGAAAAAATCGAAAACATGAGAAGAGTGAAAATCAGATTGTAGCAAAGGAATTTGTACAACATAAAGAGGGCAAGTCTAAATCTGTTCATGACATGAAAAGATGAGATTAAACTGAAGGGTGCTTGTTTACTTGCTTCCAAATCTGATTTAAATGATTTGAATGATGGCTCAAGTTTGCTATGCTTTGGTTTGCAAAGAAGCTTTATTTTCATTTGAAGATACATCCTCTTCTTTGCCTCCTGTCATTAATCTTTTGCAGAAAACATAGACATTTTTCCAAAGGAGGTGCCACCGGATCGCCACCAATCCGTGGAATTGAGCATCAAATTGACCTCATTCCGGGGCCTCCTTACCAAACCGTGCACCATACGTAACCAATCCGTAAGAAACCAAGGAGATACAACGACAGTGCAAGAATTGCTTGAGAAAGGGTATGTGCGCGAATCTCTTAGTCCATGTGCTGTCCCAGACTTTTAGTTCCTAAGAAAGATGGATCATGGCGCATGTGTGTGGATTGTAGAGCGATTAACAACATTACAATTAGATATCGCCATCCTATTCCTAGGTTAGATGATATGCTAGATGAATTGAGTGGCTCTCTTGTGTTCTCTAAGATCGACTTATGAGCGGATACCACCAGATTCGCATGAAATTGGGCGATGAATGGAAAACAGCTTTTAAAACAAAATTTGGATTGTATGAGTGGTTAGTAATGCCTTTTGGACTCACTAATGCACCCAGCACTTTTATGAGATTAATGAATGAGGTTCTGCGCCATTTCATTGCAAAATTTGTGGTGGTGTACTTTGATGATATTCGATTTATAGCAGAACTCTAGAACAACATCTTGATCATTTGCGTCGTTGTTTTTCATGCCTTACGTGATGCTCGCTTGTTTGGTAACCTTGAGAAGTGCACCTTTGCACGGATCGAGTCTCTTTTCTTGGCTATGTTGTTACTCCGCAGGATTGAAGTTGATCAAGCCAAGGTTGAAGCAATACACAGCTGGCGGTTCCAACAACGGTCACACAAGTGCGCATTTCTTAGGACTTCTTTGGATTCTATCGTCGCTTGTGAAGGATTTCAGCACCATCGCCGCACCATTGCACAAGCTCACTAAGAAGGGAGTGCCATTTGCTTGGGGCAAAGCACAAGAGAACGCCTTCAACATGTTGAAAGATAAGTTGACACATGCACCACTTCTCCAACCGCCGATTTCAAGAAACCTTTGAACTCGAATGTGATGCTAGTGGAATTGGGTTGGGAGGTGTGTTGTTGCAAGAAGGAAAACCTGTTGCTTATTTTAGTGAGAAATTGAGTGGGCCTAGTTTGAACTATTCCACTTATGATAAGGAGTTATATGCGCTAGTTCGAACTTTGGAAACATGGCAACATTATTTATGGCCCAAGGAATTTGTAATACATTCTAATCATGAGTCATTAAAACATATTCGAAGTCAAGGAAAACTAAACCGTAGGCATGCTAAGTGGGTTGAATTCATCGAATCTTTTCCTTATGTCATTAAACACAAAAGGGAAAGGAGAATGTTATAGCCGATGCATTGTCTAGGCGATACGCTATGCTTTCCCAACTTGACTTCAAAATTTTCGGGCTCGAAACGATTAAAGGGCAATATGAGCATGATGCTGAATTTAAAGATGTGTTGCTCAATTGTAAAGAGGGAAAAATGTGGAATAAATTTGTCCTCAATAATGGGTTTGTGTTTAGAGCTAACAAGCTATGCATTCCAGCTAGCTCCGCTCGTTTGTTGTTGTTACAGAAGCGCATGGAGGTGGGGTGATGGGACATTTTGGTGTGAAAAGACAGAGGACATACTTGCTAGCCATTTCTTCCGCCAAAGAAGAGGCGAGATGTGGAACGTTTAGTCGCTCATTGCACAACATGTCAAAAAGCTAAGTCACGACATAACCCACATGGTTTGTACTTGCCCTCCCTGCTCCTAGTGTGCCTTGGGAGGATATTTCTATGGACTTTGTTTTAGGGTTGCCTAGAACAAAGAAGGGGAGGGATAGTATCTTTGTTGTGGTGGATAGATTTTCTAAGATGGCACACTTCATACCTTGTCATAAGAGTGATGATGCTACCCATGTTGCTGATTTGTTTTTCCGTGAGATTGTTCGATTGCATGGTGTGCCAAACACAATAGTTTCAGATCGTGATGCTAAATTTCTTAGCCACTTTTGGAGAACTTTATGGGCTAAATTGGGGACTAAGCTACTGTTTTCTACTACTTGTCACCCACAAACTGATGGGCAAACCAAGTCGTCAATAGAACTTTGTCTACTATGCTTAGGGCTGTTTTAAAACAAAACATTAAGATGTGGGAAGAATGCTTGCCTCACATTGAGTTTATGATAACCGTCGCTGCATTCTACTACTAAGTTGTGCCCTTTTGAGATTGTGTATGGTTTTGTTCCTCGTGCTCCCATTGATTTATTACCTATTCCGCCTTCGAGAAACTGAATTTTGATGCTACACAACGTCTTTGAACTGATGTTAAAATTGCATGAGACAACGAAGCGTAACATTGAGTCTATGAATGAGAAATATAAACTTGCTGGTAGTAAAGGAAGGAAACATGTAACTTTTGAACCTGGAGATCTTGTTTGGTTGCATTTACGGAAGGACCGTTTTCCTCAATTAAGAAAGTCTAAGTTGATGCCTCGCTGATGGCCCTTTTAAAGTATTGGAAAAGTTAACGATAATGCATATAAGCTTGAGTTGCTGCAGATTTTGGGGTCTCTCCCACATTTAACATTGCAGATTTAAAGCCATACTTTGGAGAAGAGGGCGAGCTTGAGTCGAGGACGACTCCAATACAAGAAGGGGAGGATGATGAGGACATCACTTCTATGGATATAGCCACACCTGCAAATCCATCACCTACGCATCAATCGGTCCCCGTTGCTGTAATACATGAACCGATTACTCGAGCTCGCGCATGTCAACTCAATTACCAGGTGAATTCGTTCCTCGGGCTTCATACGAATATTTTAATGGATGGAATGCTATTTAATTCTTGTGATGATGTCCTTTGCCTCAGGAACTTGGGTGAGGAACCAACCAAGATGAAGGATAGAAGAGAAGTGCACGAGTTCGGTTCAGATTCGACTCCAGGACAGGGCTGACTTGTTTCTGCCGCCACGGCTACATCCGGACTCCGTTTTGGGCGTTCTTGTACTTCACTGAAAGCTTATCAAGTCTACTTTCCAACGGATCTGGAATCACATCCAAACACCTTCTGAGTTGACGGGAATCGTTCAATCAAGCAGCGTCACTTTTTCAGTCCAAGTCAAAAGTGGGCCTTTGGCCTTGTAACAAGGAAAGCCCACTTAAGGCTGCACCCTAGGGTTCCTAGACGCCTCTCTACAATAAAAACAGCCAGCCGCTGCCATTAGATGGTGGGTTTTTTTTTAGATCAAAGATAGCAGTTGCTACTTCTTCTAATCGCGCGTGTTGGCTAAACCGCCCAATTACTTGTCATCGAAACCCTCTTTGTGATTCGAATGAACTCGTGGTTTCAATTATAATTTCAGTGCTTGTTCATCTTGTTCTTGCGTGTTCTTCGATTGCTTGCGGGGACAAAGGCCTTCGTGGTCGTTGATCGTGCACCGGCAAGATCAATAACAACTTCGGAAGTCGGTGTAACGATTGCTAAGGCGCATCGTCTGGGGACGGTGTAGTCGGATCGCCAACGTCTTCTTCCACCCAATCGAATCTATCCCTCTCTCATCGAAAGGTCGGGACCTATCCTCCTATCATCACATGAACCAGCTGAACATATAATACATCCAATATACTAACCTCACACATCATATGTGCAACATCCAGATTACAAAACTATACGAGATGGCTCTGATACCACTGAAGAGGAACGCGGTATGCTAAACTAGCACAAAAAAAACTACCGCATAACCAGAAAGCTACTCGCAAGAAGGGGATCACAGATTAGATTACCACTAGACGCGCAGTTGCGGAATCCTTCACGCGTCGATGTAGTGGATCGTCGTCGCCGCAGTCGTTGCGTCGATGGAGTGGATCGTCCTCGCCTCGCCATGGATCGTCTTCCCACTCCGCAGTCGCAGCAGCGTCACCGCAACAGTCCACACGTCCAGGGATGGAACGCCGTGCGTCGGTGTGCAAGCACCTGGTCGCTCGGTAGGGGCAGCGAGAGGAGGAGGCTAGGGTTTCGGGTGAATCACTTCTATATCGTGGAAAAGCACACCCTGCGTCCACCCTCCTCCCCTCCTTATATAGCCACGAGATGAAACCCTAAACCAGGGCCCATTAGCGTGCTAAGCCCACGAGGTCCATTAATTACGGATCCAATCCAAATTAATGCGTCCCAGCCCATTAAGTGTGTGACCTGCGCAGTTCACGTGACGCTTGGACATGGATTCGAAAAAATCCTTTTCAATCCAATAGTTGGTAGCAGCTCTTTGCAAAGTATGCCAACTCCCAAACATACTATGATCAAATCGGATAGAACCTATCAAAAGTACTCATGTAATAATCCCTTTGCCAAGCATATGAAGATTGAACTCAAGGCGAGAAGCATGTCATCCTTTGATGATTCAATCCATCTCTCGTATCTGTGTTATATTAATAAGTTGTGATTGACTCCTCAATCACGGCATGGCCATGCACTTCCTTAATCATATCACACGAGTGGCCTTGTCATATATCGCTGTTTCATTGGATTGGCAAATTCCATCTTGACTACTCACTTCCCTCTGTACGTTTTATAGTAAACATGAAAGATACCTTTATAACTATCCGGTTAGGAAGTAGTGTTTGATAGCCCCAAGGAAAACTATTACACATGTAGGGAATATGACAATCTCAGGTCTAAGGATCATACATCTACTATGTATGAGATACACTAATGACACATAAGAATGAAACATTCTCGTAGTGTCCCATTGCGGGTCTATCTAACTCATGTTCTTCAACATGCGTTCGCAATGTATAGATGATATCTCCATATCCCATGATCTATGAAGCATGATCATCGATCACTACATGTGCTGATCTATTCATCGTTGTCCTATACGATGATATCCGATCAGAGATATTTATCGAATTACATCAATAAGTAAAGAGCTTCATAAGCAAGTCACATACTTGTTAATCAATACAATGATATACATTCATTGGACCAATAATCATATTATTATTCATAAACATAGTCATGTTACAATTATGTAAATGATTGCCTCAAGGGCATAACACCAACAATCGACACAAGCAAAATTGCTCATCATGTCAGAACGGAGACTCTCAAAGCTACTCATCATTGTAGAATGCAACATATCAAAATTCTCATGAGCTAGTCCGGAATACAGTAGTGATGAATGAGTTTGAGTCTCTTCTTCTCCCATATGCGGTGGATGAAATGGTTGAGAAGACTGACCCCTCTAACTCTGAGGTCCTGCCTCTCGTGGCTTATATGGATTGCAGGCATTTCCACAACCACCACGGTATCCTGTTACCCTCTTAATGATCATCATGATATAAGGAGCAAAATAGATCCGTTTACCACGATCTCCAGCCGAGGAATGCATTTCTCGAAGTACAAAATCAACCACATCAAAATTTCCTTTCTTCAAGATTTTACTCATAATGTTCCATGCATAGCCTCTAATCTCATCGAAATTTCCGCTCTTGGGATGAACCGTAATTCGCACAATTCTATTTATGAGGCTGGATGTGGGAAGGAGATGAGTCATCTTACCTGGTCTCTTGACTCTAGCAGAAGGATCATAGAAGCTGTACTGCTCTTGGAGAGGGAGAGAAGGGGTATTGTGAATTTTGGGCTGTCTGCTGTGATAAACTCCCCAAGCTTGTTCAATCTCTACTTTCGAAGCCGTGTACACAGCTGCATCTGTCATCCAAGTAATCTCATCAAAGGAATTAGAGATATGCAAAGTAGCATAGAACTGACGGATCAAATCTTCATTGTAGTCGCACCTCATGCTGACAAAGCATGCAAGATCTGCTCCATGAGAAAGTTTAGGCACCCCTACAAACAAAGGAATTTTTCTGATGTGCTCCTAGCTCACCCATTTGTGATCTGCAAACTCCTTGTTTAGATAAATCTCATGATAGACATTTTGCTGAAAGAGAGTTCTGAACATGTCCAAAGTGGCACTTCGGGGAAGCAAATATTGATTTGCTATACGAAGAGAGAAGTATCTTTCCCCTTTAATCTTTCTTAGATCCATGATGGGCTGGAAGTCATCAAAATTCTCTTCTTCTGATTCTTCATTTTCACTGTCATTTTCTTCTTCAAAGTCTACATCCATTTCATCATCACTTTCACTTGATTCAGAAATGGCCTTCTTTCCTTTTCCTCCACGAGAACTCCAACCAAGTTCTTCTTGGATCTTCCTCCGGATTTCCCTATCTCTGAAGCAAGAGTTTGAGAATCCTCACTGTCACTGTCATGAGCCTAAGGAACTCCCCTTCCTCGTGTGGACTTGCGAATAACTCTGCCGCCATGAGGAGGCACATTCTTTGTCCTCGGCATGATAACTAAGATTTCAAGGAGTAGATATAATGAGAACAAGGATTGAATTTTCTAGAGATGGATTATGATGAATATTTGGCATAAAAATGCAAGAAATGGGTATTTGGACCTGCAACCTCGGTCATACCGCCTTAGGGTCCGGTGCTACCGCCCAGGGGGTCGGTATGACCGGCCGCACGACCCATTTTTCCCAAAACTTCAAAATTTTGAGTTTTGAGTAGATCGGTCTATTGAATGGCTCATATAGACATCACAAGTCTATTATCTACTCATTTTACCCAAAAATTTCTAGTTATTTTGCATGATTTCGCCACATTTTGCATCTAACCCTAAAATATCAAAAGAGGACCCTTGGGCATGAAAATGCGAGTAAAAACAAGGAATAAAAAGGGAAAGAAGTACCTTAGATCAGAGGATGAAGATAAGACCGAGAGATTTTAATATAGAGGATTGATTTGGGGGGATTCTTCTCGGGAGATTTTGAGGGAGAGAGAGTCCTTGAGAGGAGAAAGAGAGAACGAAGAGATGAGAGGAGAAAGGCACGGGCAGGCCAAGAGATAGATTAAAGAGGGTCGGTTACAAAGGAAAATCCGCCAAAACTGCCCTCCTACAAAAGCCCAAATGACTACTCAGGGGCTGATCATACCGCTTGGTGCTATACGCCCATGGGTGGTCATACTGCCCCCGATGCATCAAAACCTCTTTAAAAGCCAAAAGAGTTGTGGTTGCTCATATATTCATATTTTTAGGAAATGTCTTAATTGAGAACTCCAACTCGATGAAATAATCAAGAAAAAGAGGTTATCACAAATAATTTTATTAAATAGGCTTCTTTTGAGAGAAAATACAATCCTTGAGAATAAGAGAACTTTCATTACATAGATTACGCATTTTAGAGCATATATGAGTTCAAAATACCTTTTATTAGACTAGATATGACACCCATCTAGCTCCAAGGCAATTTCTCACATTGTGCATTATAATAGATCAATATAGATCAAATTTTGATATTGGAAGAATTTTGAGAAACTTGACATAAAACATTTGGAATAATTTTCTAATGTAGAGACTATTAGATAGAATAGATTGAATTGAATGTGAGATATATGTATATGTAAAACATTTGGCATGGAAGACTTAAAAAAATATATGTGCACTTGTTCAATATTTCCACATGTATAGGGGTGTGGTATATATGAAAAGATATAACACTCCCCTTAATGTGTTGTCCATCATGAAGTTCCGTCAATCAAAGAGATTAAGTTAAGAACCAATTATTTTTCACACTATCAAGCAATATTGGAGATATCTATGACATTTCATTCATTAAGATTTGCCTCATCCACAAAATTGTGCACAACAACTACCGACGGAAATGTATTCGGCTTCGGCGGTGGATAGAGCTACGGAATTTTGTTTCTTGGAGAACCATGAGACTAGGGACCTACCTAGCAATTAGTAACTCCCAGAGGTGCTCTTTCTATCCACTTTGCAACCCGCATAATCCGAGTCCGAATAACCAATTAAATCAAATTTAGCACCTTTAGGATACCATAACCCTATATTTGAGGAATGTTGTAAATATGTTAGAATTCTCTTAACAGCTACTAAATGACACTCTTTAGGAGAAGCTTGAAAACGAGCACACATGCAAACACTAAACATGATATCGGGCCTAAATGCGGTGAGATAAAGTAAACTACCAATCATAGAACGATAAAGCTTTAAGTCCACCAGTTTACCTCCCTCATTTAGATTAAGGTGCCCGTTGGATGCCATTGGAGTCTTGATAGGTTTTGAGTTTTCCATGCCAAACCTCTTGAGCAAATCTTTCACATACTTGGTTTGACTCACGAACGTCCCATTTCTGAGTTGCTTGATTTGAAGTCCAAGGAAGAAGCTCAATTCTCCAATCATTGACATTTCAAATTCCCTAGACATCATATCACCGAATTCTTTGCAAAAATTTTCATCAGTAGAACCAAATATAATATCATCAACATAAATTTGACATACAAAGAATTCTTCATCAATTATTTTTGTAAAGAGTGTTGTATCAACCTTCCCGATTTTGAAGCCTTTTGAAAGTAGAAAATCTCTAAGCCGCACATACCATGCTCTAGGAGCTTGTTTGAGACCATATAGCGCCTTAGAGAGTTTGTAAACATGGTTTGGATATTTAGGACTTTCAAAGCCGTGAGGTTGTTCAACAAATACCAATTCGGATATTTGTCTATTTAAAAATGCACTCTTTACATCCATTTGAAATAATTTGATATCAAAGCAAGATGCAAAGGCAAGTAGGATTCTAATAGCTTCTAATCTAGCTACGGGTGCAAAGGTTTCACCAAAATCTAATTCTTCTATTTGAGTGAAGCCTTGCGCCACTAATCTTGCCTTATTTCTTACCACTATACCATTCTCATCTTGCTTGTTTCGAAATACCCATTTGGTGCCGATAACATTGTGATCCTTGGGTCTTTCAACTAGTGTCCATACATCATTGCGAGCGAAGTTGTTGAGCTCTTCATGCGTTGAATTCATCCAATCCGGGTCATCTAGAGCTTTGTCTATATGTGTAGGTTCAAAGGAAGACACAAAAGAGTAATGTTCACAAAAAGAAGGATACGACATCGAGTTTGAGCACCCTTACTAACGTCACCCAAAATTTGATCTATTGGATGATCCTTGGAGAGTCCATGATGAATTCTTTGAGGTAAATGTTGAGCTTGTTGATCACTCTCCTTCTCATCCACGTCAATGGGTTGAACTTGACTTGGCGTTGCGGAAGTAGGGGGTTCAACTTGAGTGGATGAAGGTTGATCATCTTTATCCTCCTTTTGTTTGATGTCTCCAATTGTCATGTTCTTCATTGCTTCTCTTAGTCCTTCATCACCTACATCATCTAAATTTTCTTGCTCTTCTTGAGAGCCATTAGTTTCATTAAATTCAACATCGCAAGTTTCTTCCACAAAACCTTTATTTTTGTTAAACACGCGATATGCTTTACTATTTGAGGAATAGCGAAGCAAGAAACCTTCATCACAACGACTTTGGAATTTTGAAAGTCGAAAACCCTTTTTCAAAATATAGCATTTGCAACCAAAAACTCGAAAATAAGAGATGTTTGGTCTTCTCCCAATAAGAAGCTCATAGGAGGTCTTTTTCAAAAGACGATGCAGATAAAACCTATTTGTTGCATGACAAGCGGTATTAATGGCTTCCACCCAAAAACTATCGGAAGTGCCATACACATCAAGCATAGTTCTTGCCATTTCAATTAGTGTTCGATTTTTTCGTTCTACAACTCCATTTTGCTCCGGAGTCTAGGTAGCGGACAGCTCATGCTTTATTCCAAGTTCATCACAATAATCTTCAATTCTTGTGTTTTTAAAATCGAAACCATTGTCACTACGAATTTTCTTAATTTTGAAATCAAATTCATTTTGAGCCCTTTTTGCAAATCTTTTAAAAATACCGGAGGTTTCGGATTTGTCATCTAGAAAGAAAACCCAAGTATACCTTGAATAATCATCAACAACGACTAAACAATAAGAATTACCTCCGATGATCTTATAGGTTGTTGGGCCAAACAAATCCATATGTAAGAGCTCTAATGGTATAGATGTGGACATGATACTCTTTGAAGGATGAGAACTAGCTACTTGCTTACCAACTTGACAAGTACTACAAAGTCTATTTTTCTCAAACTTCACATCTTTCAAGCTCACTACTAAATCATTTTTAAAGAGCTTTTTGAGTTGAATCATCCCAACATGAGCTAGTCTTCTATGCCATAACCATCCCAAGAATGTTTTTGCAATTAAACATGTTTGAAGACATGACTCATTTGAGGTGAAATCAACTAGATATAAATTTCAAATCTAAAACCTTTGAACACTAAAGAATTATCATTTTCTTTAGAGATCACTTCTCCATTCTTAGAAAACGTGCAAGTGAGACCAAGATCACAAATTTGAGCAACCGATAACAAATTAAAATTTAACGTTTCTACTAGGGAGACATTAGAAATAGAAAGGTCATTTGAGATAGCAATTTTACCCAATCCCAATACCTTTCCTTTGCTATATCGCCAAATGTGATCTTGTCATTTTGCCCATTCCCTACTTCAAAAGTGGTGAACATCTTTCGGTCACTGGTCATGTGTTGAGTGCATCCGCTATCCAACACTCAATGCCGTCCGCCGGTCTTGTAGTTCACCTACAAAAGAGAATCAAGTCCTTTTGGTACCCAAATTTGTTTGAGTCCTTGGAGGTTAGTGACAAAGGCTTTGGGCACCCAAATGGCATTCTTTCTTCGGCCAAGTATAGGAGTGCCAACAAACTTAGCAAAAATTTACCAAAACTAATTTTCTTAAGTATATAACATGAATCATAAACATTATTCTTGGGTGTCTTGCCTAATGGACAATCATTTGCTAAGTGTCCTATATCATGACATTTATAACAAAGCTTCCCATTTGATTTAACAAACTTAGGAGCTTTGTTACTAATTTTCTTGCCCTTCCTAGGAATGTACCCAAGACCTTCTTTGTTGTAAGAACATCTTTGACTATTTAAAATTTTGTTTAGAGTGTCCTTACCCTTGAAACATCTATCTAAACTATTGATAAGCTTGTATACTTGCTCTTTAAGCCCATTATTTTGTACCATTAAATTTGCATGGCAAGACATTAAGCTAGCACATGAAGTTGAAGGCATATCAAACAAATCATCACAAGAAGTAGATATGCTAGTTTTTGATATACAACATGAGTCAATTTCTACGCTAGACATATCATTCTTAATATTTCAACTAATGCCAATATCATTTTGAGGCTTTGAATGGTCCTTAGCAAGAAGAGTCTCATAAGCTTCCTTTAACTCCTCATAAGAGTCTTTGAGGGAAAAATATTCTTTTCTCAAAGCTTTATGTTTAGACTTTTCTTTACCTAGATACTCATTTAAGTCCTCAAGCATATCCATTAGTTCATCATAGGAGGGTTCATCATCATCGTTTGATTTTACCTTAAAATCCCCTTTTGCCATAAGACACAAAGGAGTGACGAAAGGTGATGAAGCTTCCTTGATAGCAATGCCGGCAAGACCCTTCTTCTTTGAAGGTGTATCATCCTCGGAAGAGTCGGAGTACGAATATTCTTCTTCGGAATTCCACTCTCTAATGTGAGCCTCGCCTTTCCTGTCTTTATTCAACTTCTTGAGAGTTTCTTCTTTCCATGAAGGAATTTCTTCTTCATGGGCGACTTGTTCTTGTCGTCCTTTTTCTTAGGACATTTGGAGGCAATATGTCCCTTCTCATCACACTCATAGCACCGGATATTTGCATATCGGTTCGTGCTTGAGTATTGTCCCTTCTTGAATTTTTGAGCACTTGTACTTGAACGCCTCTTCATGAACCTCCTCATTCTTCTTACAAGGAGGGCCATTTCCTCCTCGGTGTCTTCATCATCATCGGAGTCATCAAGCACCTCATCACTTGACTTCGCTTTTGCCTTGAAGGCGATATTCTTCTTTTTCGAAGAGCTTTGTTTCAAAAGTTCTTCCTTGTCCTTCTTGTAAAGCTCATTGGTAATGAGATTTCCAAGAAGTCCCGTTGGCGTCATTCTTGGCAACTCCGATGAGTTGAGAAACAATGTCACCAAAGTCTCATATTTGTCCGGAATGGCCCGAAGCATCTTACAAACAATATCAAAATCGGTTAGTGATGCCCCAAGGCCCTTGAGCTCATTTACTATGTTGTTCAACCGTGAAAACATCTCATTGATGTTTTCATGGGGCAACATAATAAAACTCTCATATTTCATCTGAAGCATATGCAACTTGGCTTCTTTGACCGAGGATGTCCCCTCATGAATTTCTGATAGGGTTGTCCAAATCTCATGAGCGGTTTCTAGATTACTCACTCGATTGAACTCATCCGCGTTCAAAGCACCAAAGAGAGCATTCATAGCTTGAGCATTTAGATTAATGTTTCGCTCTTCTTGTTCCATTGTGAGTGTGGGATTAACTCCCGGAGCGAAACCCTCAACTACAATTCTCCATATGCTTAGGCTCATGGCCATAAGATAAACAGTCATACGAATTTTCCAATAAGCATAATTTGTGCCATCGAAAAATGGCGCCTTGCCTATTGACACCCCATCGCTAGCCATCCTTATTCTCTAGGTGTTAAAGCCCCAAAAGAGAGTCCTTGCTCTCATACCACTTGTAGGATCAAGGATAACCGACTAGAGGGGGTTGAATAGGAGGTTTCTAAATTTTTTCGATTCTATTTTGCAATTACAAAAGACCCTAAGGTATAGGAGCAACAATTCAAAATTCTCAACTATAGTCTCTAGCAATCACCTAAATCACTTAAGCAATTCAAGTATAGTAGAAACAATTCTAAGCACAAATAGTCTACTCAATTTTGCTAGTAATGAAATTTAGCACAATAATGAAAAAGACAATTCACAAGAGAATGAAATACAAGATTTTTATCCCGTGGTCTCGGAGACTTGCCTGTCTCCCCTACTCCACGTTGAGATGACTTGAACCACTTCAAGCCAGCTCCACCTGATTGAGCCTTCCTCGATCACTCGTGGTAGCTCTTCACCACTCTGGTTAGGCGAGCTCCTTGCCTTCACAAACGATCGAGCCTCTTCACAAGCTTCTTTTGAGAAGATCACCGATCCCACACACCTCCAAGCCGTCTAGGAGGCAGCAACCTCCAAGAGTAATAGGTGATGACGCTTGCTCGAGGTCGAATTGAGTGCTAAAGGCTCAACACTTAATGCACCACTCAATTTTACTCTTAACTTCTCTTAAAATATGAATTGAATGCACACAAGAGACCACTCAATTGGAGACTAGCTAGTGCTCAAATATCATCAATGAGGGTCAAGCACAACTCTAGAATGCAGGTGGGGGTATTTATAACCCCCACCAACCAAATATGGCCGTTGGCCAAAATCCTCCCAAGGGGCCGGTCATACCGCCCTTTGGTCGGTATGACCGCACCTCAGTAGCAACGGTCGCTACAATACAATAATTGCACTGTTAGTGACCGCTACCCTCATGGCCAGTATGATCAGAGAGGACCCGATCATACCGCTCACCGGTATGACTGAAGGGTCTCCGGTCATAACGCCTCCATCGGTGCAAAATGCACCTCTTCTGGAAAAACGCACCGGCCTGAGGCCCGGTCATACCGACGGCCAGTATGATTGGAGGGGGCCCGGTCATATCGACCTCACAGAGACCAAAAGAGAATTTTTGTACCTTTTGTTTTTTATTTAAGCACTTGATTTTGCAAGAACTCTATTTCGTCATATAATGAGCCTCTAAGCACTTTTATCGACATCGAACATGCGATGACACCCCTCTTAATAGTACGACGCTTATTCTAGCAGTCCGATCTTTTCTCCAAACTCCGAGATAGGTAAAAGACTGTGAAAAGTCCTTAAGCATTATACCTTGGTCATCTGTGTCATTGATGCATGCTTTTCATCCTTACTTATTTTAGGCTTCCATGTTTGTCGAATCATCGAACCAACCTAATCTCAAAAAGCTCAATTTGAAATGTTAGTCCTTTTAACCGTAATTTTCATTAATTACCAAAACCTAATTAAAATTAGGGGCCTAGATGCTTTCAAAAAGCCCCAGGAAGAATCGGTTGAAAGCTCCCCCCGTGCATCTGGTACAAGAGAGGTAAAATAATCTCCTAAGCCTATTCGTCTTCTCTCCTGAATATAAATAGCATTGCCTAACTTTTGAACTTTTCCTGCAATCGCCTCTTTCCCCACCGGCATTTGTAGCCGATGCAGATCTTCCCCCTCCTTCATCACAGCCGACACCTCCGACCCAAGTCCTCCAAGATGCACCACCCATGGCTACTACCTCTACTGCCAAGCCGATAGAGTATGTGAGCAATGTGCTTAGATTCGATTGGTCCGATATCAAAGACGATGTCAACCTGGGTGTGGAAAGCTTTTCGAAGGAATTTAGGAAGATCCTAGCTATTTCAACAGACATGTCGGCTAAGGTGACATTGGCCCTAGGCATGATGGAGAAGCTGAACAATTTTTCAACCTAGTCTGCTCCCCATGAACAAGCTTCTTGAGTATGGAATGCCATGGTGCTGGTGCAAGCTGACCTGCCAGAAGAGGCCATGACTGCTCTGCTAGAAGTATGCCATCTTGATGCAAAGAAGGGTGAGATGCAAGCGGCGAAGGCCAGGATTGCTCGTCAGCTAGCAAAGCAAGAAGATCAAGAGCTACTTGATAAGCTAGTGGCCGACACAAGAGCTCTGATAGCCAAGTTTGATGAGGACTCCAAAGATTCCATGGCCACCAAGGAGATGGTGCTTAAACTAGAATCGGCCAAGAAATCTCTGGAGGAAGAGCTAGCCAAAGTGAATTCATCCCTAGCCGAATCGCAAGAGCATTTGGCGACCGGTGAATCGGCTTTGAAGGACAAAAAACTTGGTTTGGGCATCGCCATTGCATCAATCAAGAAGCAAACGGCCAAGATCACTCCCATCCCAGGCTCACAAGAAGAAGACGACAAGATCCTAGAGGACGTGGAAACAATCATCGCCAAGGCCACTGCTGCGTTATCGACTTTGGGGGCCAGACTCAATAGTCTAGGGATATAGTCGGTCATCTTAAATTGAACCTTAATGCTTGTAATGGGGGCTGTCCTGAAACAATATTCTAAATGCTTTGTAACACTTAAAATTGGATGTTCAACCGATTATTTATGCTTTAATTTCTCTCCTGCTAAGTGTGATGTGTGTAATCGGCTATAATTTGCTTTAAATCGATAGCCAAAATTAACTGCAAAGAGTTAATTTGGCCTTCTATGATCGATAGCCACCTTTAGCCGATCAGGAACCAATCCAAATGCTAGAGTAATATTTCTTCAAGTTCTTTCCATTAATCGTCTTAGAAAACACCACACCTTCCAGCGGTTCCCAAATGTAAGAATTACCATCCACAAGCCGATGAATCTTATACGGTCCTTCCCATGTTGGAGACTACTTGCCAAATCAATTATCTCTAGAGCCGATAGGCAATATAGTTTTTCAAACTAAATCGGCTTCACAAAATGATGTAGGCATTACCTTTTTGTTGTAAACCTTTCAACCCTTGCCTTATTCTTCTTAAGCCGATTCAGTGTATGCAAATGTAATTCTGCCAAGTCATCCAAATGATCGATCATTAAATCCTTATAGACTTGAGTCGACAAACCATTTTGCTTGGTTGTTCTTATAGAGTGAATATTAATTTCCATGGGAAAAACATATTCTTGTCCATAGACCAATTGGTAACGCGATAACTTTGTTGTACCATGATACGCTAGCCGATAAGCCCACACTGACTCCGATAACGTTACTTGCCAATTCCTTGGTTTTTTTCCTCAATTTTCCTTTTGATTAACATGATCAATGTTTTGTTCGACGACTTGGCTTGACCATTAGCCTGAGAATAATAAGGCGATGAATTTAATAACTTGATGCCACAACTTTTGGCAAAACCTTGAAACTCATCAGACATATATACAATGCCATGATCGGTCGTAATAGTTTGTGGTATTCCAAACCGATGAATAATATGTTCTATAACAAATCCGATGGCTTGAACACTTGTAACTTTTTTGAGCGGGATTGCTTCGACCCATTTAGAAAAATAATCTGTTGCGACCAATATGAATTTATGGCTTTTACTCGAAGCAGCAAATATTTGACTAATTACATATATCCCCCATCCTCTAAATGGCCAAGGCTTAATAATTGGAAGCAAAGCCGATGCTGGAGCCAATTATATGTTACCAAATTTCGGACAAGTTTGGCACCCCTTGTAAAATTTGAAACAATCTTCCAGCATTGTTAGCCAAAAATACCCCGTACGCCTTAGCAGCCATTTCATCTTATGAGCCAATTGATGGGATCCACAAATACTTTCATACACTTCTCCTATAGCTACTTTAGCTTCTTCGGCTTCAAGACATCTTAGCAACAAGCCCTCTAAAGTATGATAATATAGCACACTATCGAGGACAACATACTTTAAAGCTTCTCGATTGATTCTCCGATCAGTAGGTTTTGATGGATCAGTCAAATACTCCATTATTTTTGCCCAACAATCAGTGATGGTGACACAAATGACCATCTTTTCAATCGGCTCACATTCCTCTAATCGGCCAAAAACTTTATAGCCCAATGCTTGTTGGGCAAGCAAGTTAGCCTTGTTATTCAATGTCGGGACCCGAATATGCAAATCTAGACCCTCTGTGTATATTGCATTAGTCCAGGATCACGCTAGTGCACACAGGCTCAACATTCATGAATATCACAATCATACACAGCAGAAACATAATAAAAGACTCCATATATTAATTATAACCTGTTGATTGACCTTATAGTCAACTTACATGATTAACCCACGTAGGGGTAAACTAAGAATATTAAACTAAATTACTGCAGCTAAAAGGAAAACGTTGTTAAACCCCTCAGTATACCATAGACAAACTGATAAGGCTCGCACCCAAAACATTCATCTCCTCCTGGTAATCCTTCTCTAGAGCCGGTGTAGACTCCTTAGCTGGTGGTTGGTTGTTGGCAAGGGTGAGTACTTAAACCACTCAACAAGTTGTACACATAATGCAATTCTAACATAACTATATGCAAGGCATATTCTAATGGAATGGCTAACATGGTTATTTTGCAATAAAGCAGCATTTATAAATGAATACGGTAAGTAGATTGAAAACATAGTAAAAGAAATAACAGCAAATAATAACTTTTAGCATTTCTTAAGTAAACATGGCATCCGACCCTAATTCAAATTCCAAACTTTTCAATGGCCACCTGCCTTCCCATCCAAGTTTTCTTTTTACAAAATCTAACCCTTGACTGTAATCTCCGTGCATTGCTCAATACCGCGAGCACGGCTATCCTAATAGATTTTACACTCTACAGAGGTTATGCGCTTTACCCACACGGCATGATCATCTCCTTTTGCCTCCGGATTGAGACATTTCCTTTGGTGTGTTGGCAGAGAGATCATGACAAAGTCTTTACAATGCTCTGTCTTAAACCAATAATACCTGCTAAGGTTTCTACACTGAAGGGACTAGTTACCACACTTAGGCCCCCCTCTTGCGCCATGTGAGTTCATCATTCGATCAGGACTCACAACCCAACTGGTAGTACCAAAGCTAGACATTGCAGATTAATTGCCAAGATCAGTCTCATTCTAAACATGTGGTTGCATGTTTGACTTAGTTAAGACATTGCAGATTAATTGCCAAGATCAGTCTCATTCTAAACATGTGGTTGCATGTTTGACTTAGTTCAAATACTTGCAAGGTTAAGTCCTTAAGATGAACGAGGCAAGACTTCCACATACCCTCTGCCCTTCTGGCCCACCTTTGCACACTGCCCCTTACCACTTGCTCCAATCTAAATGATTACCACCCCAGATGATTACCATGCACCACGTGCTATCAACAAGTCAACAACGTTGCGTGACCCCCTCGTCACTACAACTCAACATCATTATGTGACAACACCTGTTGGGACCCAAATATGCAAATCCAGACCCTCCGTGTATTCCGCACTAGTCCAGGATCACGCTAGTGCACATAGGCTCAATATAGATGAATATCACAATCATACTCAGCAATAACATAATAAAGACTTTATCAAAGTATAATATAACAATTGTACGACCTTATGGTCTACCTTACATGAGTACGCGTCGCAGGGCTAAGACTGAAAAACAAATAAACAGCAGTGGAAATAAACATAAGCGTAGATAACCCTTCAATCTGCCACAGGCATGTAACATAACAGGTAAAGGAAAATTTTAATTAGGGTGTGGGCCGGTCTTGCAGTCTGTTTCAGGGTGTTGTGGGCCAGTTCGTGGGTATTAGGAGATGGGTTTTAGCCTTTGTGAGAGGGTTTCTCCCAACTAATTTCCCCTCCCACCTAATCCCCTATTTTTTTTTCTCTCTACTTGGCTGCTCCCAGTCGAGTGGGCTTGAGGCAGCAAGGCAAAGCCCTCCTCCATGCGCCTCCCTTAGCCTTCCTCCCAAGCCAAGCCCTCCTCCATGCGCCTCCCTTAGCCTTCCTCCCCAGCCAAGCCCTCCTCCATGCGTCTCCTTTAGCCTTCCTCCCCAGCCAAGCCCTCCTCCATGGCGCCTCCCCTGCAGCTCCTCCCTGGCCGAGCTACCCCCTGACACTCAGGGCACTGTAGGTGCCGGGGTGTTATAAGGCAACTGACAAGGTTTGCACCCTAGTTATTCGCCTCTTACTGGTACTCTTCCTCAAAGACAGGAGTTGCTTCTTCTTCAACTAGTGATGTTTTGTTGCAAGGGGGTGAGTACATAGAGCACTCAACAAGTTGTGCACAGATTGCAAGTCTAATATACTATATGCATGGCTTATTACAAATGATAGGCTAACATGGTTATTTTGCATAAACAACATTTATAAAAGAATAGCATAAATAGATTGAAAGATAGAAAACAAATAATAACAATAATAAGTTTTCTCATTTGTTTTCCAATAACCAGCTCATAACCTTATTCCACATTTTCACATCCATACCCCCATTTATTTTAATAAAATCTAACCCTTGACTGTAATCATCGAGCAATGTCCAATACCACGAGCACGGCTATTCGAATAGGTTTTACACTCTCCAGAGGTTATACACTTTACCCACAATATACAATTATACACCACAAAGGCGAGTGATTATAACAAAGCCTTTCCAATGCCTGTCTAAACCCGATGCTACCTGCTAAGGTTTCAACACTGGTGGGACTGGTTACCACATCCAGGTCCCCCCTCTTGCGCCATGTGAGCCACCCTGTGCGAGGACTGGTTACCACTACTCGGGTCTCACACCGCCACTAGCAGCACCAAAGTTTAGACGCAACAAATTAATTAGCTAGGTCTATCCCATACCAGACTTGTGGTTGTATGAATGACTCAGTTCAAATTCTTGCAAGGTTAAGTCCTTAATTGATTAAGGCAAGACTAACTAAGAATCATCATAACCATGAACCAACACTTATCATAAAAAGCAATGCGACCGCCCAAATGCCACATTGGCCTATCACAAATACATGCCACTTGTCTTAGTCTAAATCATTTTACCACCCCGGTTGATTTACCATGCACCACGTGCCATCAACAACAACAACAACAACATTGTGTGACAACACCCGACACACAAGTTAATAAACATGTTCCATAATCATTAAGCAAGATTAACCATTTTCACATAAAATGATGACTTGTTGCACGGCTAAGCATTCTACTTGTGTTCTAACTATCCACATTGGCAATTATAGCTACCAATTAATATTAATCTATTCTAGGATGACAACTGAAATACGGCATATGACATGGCAAGGTAGATATATCACAATTGGATGAATAACTATAACCAACATAATTGAAACAAGTAATAGTTGAATTAGTATGCAATGCATTGAAACAATATAATATTTTAAACATGGGTTCAACATGATCAAAGCACCACTTCCCTTCAAATAGCTCCAACTCCTGCTCTGGACCTTGCTCAAGCACTGCCTCCTCAACCACGAACTCACCGGGCAACTCGACGTCTACGCGTAACGAAAGAGAAAGCAATAAATAGCAAAAATAGAGAGCAAGATCAACTCCAAAAATTAAATAAAATTCACCATTAAACATAGATTGATTTTACAAATCTTTAGAGACAACTGGAATCACCTCAATCGGAGCTCGGATGCAAAAGATGTAGCCATTCAAAGTTTGAAATAAAAGATAAATTAGAAAATTAGAAAAACTGAATTATTTTTACGCTGAAAAATAGCATTTATGATGTCATGCTAACGTCAGCACCGAATATGATTTTCAGTTAATTATTTTTCTACGGGAAAACCGAATTATGGCGCAACGTTGATGTCAGCGGACACGTAGCGCAATTTGGAGCACGACACAAGGCACTGGCGCATGGACTCAGTCCACGGTTTGGCCTCAGTCAACTGTGGACCCAACGCATGGCGCCTCGGCTACGGCACCCGACACACGGTGACACGTGGTTGGCCACGGCGCCGGTGCGATCTGGTGCACCCAGATCCGATCGGATAGCTACAGGCAAAGGAATACGCAGCAACACTTCGGCCACACGATCAGAATCTGATGGCTACCTTAACTGATGCAGATCACTAGTGATGCGGCGACGTGGCTTGATCCCGACCAACGATTGAAGATCTGACGATCCTCGAGTTCATCAACGCTGATGGTGACATGTCAGCAAGGTCTTCACCAGACTTGAGGACGATGACCACGACGACGGCGTTTCGAGGCATCTCCGGTGACATGGAAAGATGGAATTGGTGCATCTCGGCGTGGCGAAGCAGATGGTGGCCTTGACGACGGCGGGGACTCAACGGATGATGAACAAGAGGTGAAAAATGATGGCGGAGGCTTTGGCGAACTCGCACGGGCGGACGAGGGCGTCTCGGCATGCGCAATTGGGCCAGAAGATGCGACGCAGGGTGAGGATCTCAATGGCGGTGGCGGCGCTATAAATAGCGGCCTCGGCTTCCACAAATCTCATGCGAAACGAGGTTCGCTCGGATACGGTGGCAGAATCCGGTGGGGATACAGAAAGATGATGTGGCATAACATCAGCTGTTCACATGGCAAGCGACGCGGGGGAAACATGGCCGTTGGATCTCGATCCGACGGTCACGATCCTAGGGTTTCGGCGGAGCAGGCCACACGGGCTGGCACAGGCTGAGCTGCGGCGTAGAGAAATAGGCTGGATCGACAGGGTTTCGGCCTAATCACTATTCATCATATTTTAAAACGATTTCGAATAAAATAATTCAGATAAATAGATTAAGCCAAATAAATAGCAAAAATACCAGGAAAAATGCATAATGTAAAACAACATAGCAATTTTGTAAACCGGGTTGAATATGATCAAAGCACAACTTGCCTTGGAAAAGTTCTTGCTCTCGCTCTGGACCTTGGTCTTGAGCCAATGAAACCTCCTTGAATTCTTCGAGCACCTCGACGTCTACGTGTAACGAGAGAATGCCAAATAAATACCAAAATAGAGAGCAAACAAACTCCAAAAATAAATAAAATTCACCAGTAAATATATCTCAATTTTATAAATTTTTAGAAATTTGAATCACCTCAATCGGAGCTCGTATGAGGGAGAATAGTCTTTCAAAAGATTTGAAAATAAAGAAAATACAAAAAAAGATAAAATTAGAATTATTTTTATATTGAAAAACCTGATTTATTGCGACAGTACAGAACCAAGTCAATGAGGAGCTGACACGTGGCCCGGTGTACGGACTCGGTCCATAGTACCCGCTTGATCCACTGTGGACCGAGCGTACAGTGCTGTGCACCGGTCGACATAAGCTATGACGTCAGGTGCACACGCGGCAAGATCTAACAGTGATGTGCGGCACACACCAATGTGATACACATGGCAAAAACCCAACGTCTAACCTAGATCAGACAGTTGAGTCTTACTAATGAGGTTTTAACCCAACGCGAACACGTGGCACAATCTATGCCACGTATTCTGGATCGGACGGCTAAAACGATAGTGACACGTGGTGTTCATCTATGGACTCCAACCGAATCTAGTGGCTCATGAAGCTCAAACCCGGTGACAAGGCGGCGGTGGTGCAACTCACTAGAAGCAAGGAAGATGACAAGCTCGACGGTGTTCAGGCATTCCTCCAATGACTTGGTCTCGCACAAAAGAAAGAAGATGTGGCAGGGGTCTCGACGAGGTCCTCAGTGAGAGCAGAGTCCCAACGACAGCAACAAAAACTGAAGAAAATAGCAACGTCTTTGCCACTCTTCTCCGATGAGCTCATTCTCGGAGATGGCGGCTCCTCTAGCGGCGTTCTGCAGGGCGAATTGCACAGCTTGAGACGGTGAACTTCGGGGCGGTGTTAATGCAAGCCCTCGGCGTCCATGTATGGTACGGGAAGCCAAACTAACTCAGCGACGGAGTCCTAGTCTGTCACGATGGCGAACTCCTGGAGACGATGACTGCCAGCCATACACGGGTCTAACATCCAACAGCCATTACAACGCGACTACGAGGCTCCATCTAATCCACACACATTACACAATCAACAGCAGTGACACGACGGCCTTGATCCAATCTGAGCTTCATACGACACCAACAGTTAGGATTTGTTAGAGTCCAGAGCATCACGATCAATCCCCGTGTTCGATCTAGATCCAACAGTCACCAACGTTAGGGTTTCCCAACTGAAAATGACCACCCGATTTCCATCAAATGGCTAAGATCCATGGTTCTAGAAGACGGGCCAAACCAGCTGAAATGGGCTAAGGCCTATGGCCTCTGGCCCAACACTATTCACCGATTTTCCCAGGGTTTTCGATTTAAAATAATTCTGATAATTAAATTAATTTGGTTTAGGCAAAAAAAAATATCAGAAAAAATCTAGAAAAATTCTCAAAAATATTTTGAGACATATGGAACTCAAATAAAATATTTTTGGCAAAAAATTTATATTAACTTTCTCATTAATTAAGTAGTTTTCTCCATAGGCCATATTCAATAATATTAAATAAATTCAAATAGATTCCAAAAAAATTGAATAAATTTTGAAAATCCATAAAGTGCATATTAAGTATAAATTAAAGAAAAATTGGGATGTTACAAACCTCCCCTTAATAGAATCTCAACCCTGATATTCAGTACTGTCAAAGGAATAGGTTCAGAAATTCTGACTTCAAATCTTCTTCACGCTCCCAGGTAGCTTCACTTTTTGAATGGTTACTCCCTTGAATTCTGCAAAAGCGAATTGACTTGCTTCTGGTCTTATGTTTCACCATATCCAAAATCTTAATCGATTGTTCTTTACGAGTTAAATCTTCTTGCAGCTCAATTGCTTCTAACGATGTCTACTCTGTTGGCACCCTGAGACACTTATGTTGTGACACATGAAATACATCATGCACTCCTAACAATGACTGTGACAACTTTAAATGATAAGCAACTTCTCCTCGATGGCTTAAAATTTTGAACGGACCAACATATCTTGGCACAAGCTTTCCTTAAGTATGAAACCTTTTAACTCCCTTAAGAGGGGCTCTGAGATACACAAAATCATCTGGCTCAAAGCTCAACTATCAACGATAATTGTCAGCATAACTCTTCTGTCTCAACTAAGCCACTTTCAACCTTTATCTGATCAAGGCAATCTACTCTTCGGCTTCCTTAAGAATATCACGCCCAAAGCAAAATGCTCTCCTATCTCATTCCAATTCAATAGAGTACGACAAGCACGACCATATAAAGCTTCAAATGGTGACATTGCAAACTTGCTTGATAACTGTTGTTATAACTATGTTCGGCATACATCAAACTTTTATCCCACAAAGTAGCGTAAGCTAATGCACAAGATCTCAGCATATCCTCTAGAATCTGATTAACTTTCTCCGTCTAACCATCTGTCTACAGATGATACACTGCACTAAAATTCAAATAAGTTCCCATTACTTCACGCAACTTATTCCAAAATCTCGAGGTAAATTGGGTACCTCTATCTGACACTATCTTCTTTGTCACTCAATGCAAACACACAATCCTTGATATATGCAGCTCTGCCAAACGATCTCCTGAATAAGTAGTCTTAACTGGTATAAACTGAGCAACTTTGGTCAACCGATCAATGATGACCCATATGGAATCATAACCATTCTGGATTTTAGGCAAACCAATAATAAAATCCATGCCGATTTCCTCCCACTTCCATTCAGGAACCTTTAGCGGCTGTAACAAATTCGCAGGTCTTTGATGCATGGCCTTTACTGTAACGACCCCCATTTTCACATAAATGCAAAAAAGGGAATCTAACGCACACATGATCAGTGGTTAGTATGCACATTTTCAACAATTGGAATCACATCC
Source organism: Otatea glauca (assembly GCA_036346275.1). NCBI lineage: Eukaryota > Viridiplantae > Streptophyta > Magnoliopsida > Poales > Poaceae > Otatea > Otatea glauca. Next base: position 24,344,910 of record CM070731.1, on the reverse strand, counting down.
ATACATCATTTTATTCAAGCGGAAGTTATTTGTACAATATATTCTTACAACTCAGAGTATATAAATATAGCAACAGAAGAAGCAAAGTCTTGTAGTGTGTCCATCCAATCCGTCAGGCAACTGACAAGGCATAATCCCTAGAAAGGTCGCTTTATTGAAAATCCCGCATCCCGCGATGAAAAGAGATCTTTTGAAGCTTCGATATCTTTTTCCACCTAAAACAACATAGTAAGCAAGGGTGAGTACTTTACGTACTCCGCAAGACTTTAGCAAATCCTATAATATATGCAGGCCATTTCAAAGGAAAGGCTTCTACGGTTAATTTGCATAAAGCAAAATTGAATTTGTAAATCAATTTGTCATTTGCAAGCGGAATTTAATAAAGCAAGTTTGACTAATAAGGAATAAGTAAAGCATAAGTAATAACTCACAGTCCTCCATGACGTGAGTGTCGAGATGTCCAATTTCCTGCCCCAACTCGTGGCATAACCACAATCTTTGCCGAAGCAAGGAACATCAGGTGAAATTCATCCCTTTTTGAAAATAGTAAAACATTTAGCTATGTGATGACGTTACTAAGTGCCTTCGAGGTTTACACTCTACAGAGGCATACAACTTTACCCACAAGAAATGATCATCTCTTTGTGCAGCGCAATTGACACACTTCCTTTGGTGTGTCGCAGAGAGATCATAGCATAACCGTTACATTACCTAGAACTAGCTTTGCACCAGCTCGCTGACGTGAAACCCTTGTTATGGAAGAAGAAACATAAATAAGTACAACATAGCAGTCCATCCCTGCAATAAGAACATAGGCAGTCCATCCCTGCAACAAGGGTTAATTACCATAACAAGGCGTACACCGTTATACCGATATGCATTTACCCACAACGAAGTGTGGAAACCCCTCATAAGCAAACCTAGGAAGGATTGCTCATACTATCTCCCGCCAACCAATGTGCAAAGCCAGACCTAAGCAACTTAATAGGTTAAGACTGCCCCATCCCAGCACTTGTGGTTGCACGGAATTCTTGGCTAGAAAACAACCCATAGCTCGGTCCTTCATCCGACATGGGCAATAATCTCCCCCTACACTACGTACAAGTCCATCTCTTGCACAACCGGCTATTGCCAATAATTGCCCGCATCTAAACTATAGTTTTATTTTGGGGTTTTTAGTCAAAATACCAACAACTGACATCATGTCATAACCAACCTTTTTCAATTCTCAAGAATCAATTTTGATCTGATCATATTCAACGTTGGTTCTAAAGCATGGCTAAGCATGGTTAATATTTGCATATACCCAAGTTGACATTATGTATTGTCTAACCCATTTATATGGTTATCAAGGTTCACATGTCCGTACTTATCAAGGAAGTTTCATGAGACAACAGGTATATCTACCATTACCACAAAATAGCGTATTTACAAAAAATAAACGCATGCATGAAACATTTTGATAAACACAATGAAAATTGAATACTGGGATCAATATGATCAAAGGGGGTGTTTGCCTTGCTTAATTGTTGTTTGTGACGAAGGCGCAGCTGCAACTAGCGTAGTTGACAACAGAATTAGTGAAATCGGGTTCTATATGTCATTTAATGGAAATATAGCGAAACAATAATTTCAATAAGGGCAAAAAGAAGACAGACAATATATAAAATAAAGACTTGCTATAAAGAACGGATACATATTCTTTTATAAATTATTTATTCTTGTTTTACAAATTCAAGAGGCTAAAATTATGTATTCTTGTATTTATAACTTCGAATTATAGATGCTAAAATTATTTGGATTAATAGGATTAAAACATTAGTTATCATATTATATATGAGTAGTACTGACTTTGCATAAGTATTCATTTTGAATATATATATATACACACACCAGATTTGCTAGGTTAGGCTATTGGTTACATATTCTGGTTTGCAAGAAGGTCTTGGTTAAAACAAATATCTTAACCATTGATTTCTTATTTATTATTATGGCTCGTTTATTCATACTACGGATTATGAAGATCATAATACTTAGGGTTATTTGGATGATAGGATTTATATGCAGAACATAATGAAACAAGATTATTTCTTCATAATAAGGTGGTCTATACTTTGGGGGGCATTCCTAAGTTGATTTAATAAATTTTAGGATTTAGACGAGATGCTTTATTTATTGCTGAAATAGCTTAAATGGCATTAAGGTTTTTGATGACCATAACACTTAAGGGTTTTGATCTAACAGGATTCAGATGCAAAACAAGATGTAAAAAGAATATTTTTCCAGATTGTGGTAGTCCATATTTCGAGGATCATTTCTGGCTGTTCTTCATAAAATTTGCATTTAGACAAGTTGTTTTATGAGTTGCCGAAAAGGCTTAAGTGTTTTTGGAAATATAATACTTAAGGTTATTTTGCTATGAAGATTTATAGGCAAAGTATGATGAAGTGAAATTATTTCTTTATAATATGGTGCTATGTACTTTGGAGAGTATTTCTAAATTGATTTTATAAATTTTAGAGTTTAGACAAGATATTTTATTTGCTGTTGAAACAGCATATGTGATCATAAAGTTGGCAATATAATGAGTCGGATTTCATTTTAAGTTTGCGACTACATTATACGTGATTATTCATTCATTTCTCTGGCATGAGTAGGGTATGACCCTAGAAGTGTTTTAAAACCAGTTTCACATTATTTTGCTTTTAGCCGAAATGTTTTATATACACATGAAGGATGAAGTCTATTATGTAAGCAATCTATACTAGTTCTTTTTGCCAATTATCATGAGCTTATCTAAAAGTATATGCTGATATTAGCACTACCTAGCCTTGTACTTCATTTTGTGAGGTCTATCCATTTCAAATTTTCAAACGTGCAAATACTATATGAACACATGTTTTAGCAAAGAGACTCAAGCATAAGCTATAACTCATCTTAGTGACCTTATTGCACCATATACTCTGATTGTATAAGATCTGGTTTTTCATGAACATGATTTCACTTTTTAAGATATACACACATATATGTTTTTCTCATATGGATATGGCTTATGATCCAGTTTATGCACATGCAATATTTTATTCTTGTCTTCAAAATGTTTGATGAGAACTAAATCAATCTCATGGTCATGCATATCTATACTCTTGTTAGTTATTATATATGCACATATATGTATTTTACATACATCTTTCTCATTTGGGTTATACTCCATTTATAAGGCTTATTCCAAATAAAGATCACTTCTTAAACATTCTGTTGCTGCAAGGTAAATTAGTTCTATGGTCCCTCCTACATATGCATACATGATTTTAGATGAATTTAGGAATTTACTTTACTGAAATTTAATTAAAAATGAAACAAATTTTAAAATTTGAACCTTATTCGGTTTGCAGAGTTTTGTTTCTAGTTCAGGTTGAATCAGAGTCCTGAGTCGTAACGATTAGCAACTTTGCATCATAGATCAAACAAGAGGACAACTACAGAACAACAATAGAAGCAAGCTTAGATCAATAAGTTTCAACAAAGAATGCTAACTATCATTAATATGGGGCCTTATATTATAGGAAGAAACAGAGATTAGAAAGGCTACTACTGTTTTTACCTTTGGCTGGCTGGTTGGCACTCGACAGAGAAAAAGAGAGGCGCCACGGCAATCATGGCCGAAGGCTTATCGAGGGCTGGTCTCTTATGACATGGAATTAAGAGGCACTAGTGAGTCATTAGTGAAGGAAATGAATACAGGAAAAGAAGAAAATAGAGAGCAAGCTCACAGAACAAGGGTTTGGCGCCATGGAGGACTCCTCCGGTGGTTTCGGCTGGCTCCTTCACAAGCGAGGGAAGCAAGAAGCGAAGACCAAAACGGAACCCCGAGATCACAACGATGCCATAGGTGGTCCCGGTTTGGCAGAGTTCGGTGGAAATTTTGGCGATGTCTTGAGTAATGGATGGCAGAGAGAAGCTTCTAGGTGATGGTCTGGGCAAAGGTGGCTAGAGGGGTCTACGGAGGTTTATGTGTTGCCGGTGATGGGGAAAAACCGAGTCGTGGTGAGGTTCGGCTTGTGCGTGCTCAAACATTTTGTGGGCAGTGGATATCCGGGGAATTGATGGCTGTGGCAGCGAGGTTTGTAGGGAGATGAGGCTGGCGTCTTGCCGTGGTAGGGAAAAAGGAAGGGCAGATTTCTTGGTTGCAAGGCGCGAGATTGGAGTCGCAGAATGGAGGGAAGACAACGACATTTAAGGCTCAGTTTACACGCTCAAGGTAAAAGGCCATTTGGGGAGATATCACTAGCTTTTATAGCCAAGAAAGGCTGTGGAGAACCTAGATGACGGGTGGGCCTTGGCATTGTTCATTGAAGTGACACAAAACAAACCTCATCAATTCCTTATTGCAAACAGAGCTGGGTTGCATTCAATGGTTCAGTTAGCAAACATGGTGTTAATTTAATGATAAATTTATGGCGTGTACAACAGATAGGGTTGAAGGTAAGTTTAAATGTTCAAAATTATCTCATTCATGTAGAATTTATAAAAATTCTAACAGTGCACTGCGCACAGATTTATGCATTCTGTAATTAATTTATGTGAGAATATATAACTTATCCAATACTTGTGAAATTCTTTTTGGAGATTCCTCATGGCCATATTATTATCCTGTAAAATCTTCAACTACAAATTCTGTATATTTTATTTACTAAAATTCTGACATTGATATTTCCAGATTTTCAGCCTTTCAGTTTTCAATTTTTTAAAATTATCAAATTTCATCATTATTTCCTGATATTTTTACTGTTAATGGTCTGATCTAGAGTGAAGATAACATAAAAAATTCAGGTCAAATTAATGCAGTATTAGTTTTATTTAAATCTGACAATTTTACTGTTGCTAGTCAATAGTTCATTAATTGCACTCTTAATTTGCTTTGATGTGACTTGTAACTTCCTTAAATATCTTGATATGACCTTTAACTTCGAAAATTAATTTCTGAATAATTTTGTAAGGTTAAATAATTTTTTGTTTATTTTATTGTTATAAACTTTTTACTCTTTCATTCTAATTAAAAATTCTATTCAATTTCATTTTCTAATTTTTGTATTTTTATTTTTATTATTTAGAATTTTTGGGATGATAAACATTTGACATACATCGCATAAAGTAACATGTTCGGCAACTTCACACTACATATTAGGCCACCAAAACCTCTACTTAAGATCTTAGTACATCTTGGCACTTCCTGGGCGAATCAAATAATTTGAATCATGAGCTTCCTTGAGAATTAACTACTTAAGCTCCTTCTTGTTTGGTACACAGATTCAACCTTTAAATTACATAGTACCTTCACCATCCAAAGTAAAATTCTTGGTTAAGCCTTCATCCTTCTTAGACTTGATTCTATTGATCTTTTCATTATCCTTTTGGTCATCTCTGATATGATCTTCTAGAGTTGGCTTTACTTCCAAAGTAGCTAGAAATCCTTTCGGAACAACTTCTAGTTTCAACTTCTAAAATCCCTTGCATAATACCGACTGATCATTTAACACTAACATATTAGCACTGTAACTCTTACGACTCAAGGCATCGACTACTACATTAGCTTTTCTAGAATGATAGTCGATTTAAACATTATAATCCTTTATCAACTCCAACCATCTCCTCTGTCTCATATTGAGATCCGATTGAGTAAATATATACTTTTAACTCTTGTGGTCTGTATATATCTCACATCTGTTACCAATGAGATAATGACACCACAACTTCAAAGCATGCACTACGGCAGCTAATTCCAATTCATGCGTAGGGTAATTCTTTTCATGCAATCTCAACTACCTTGACACATATGCAACAACCTTGCCATTCTATATTAATACACATCCAATACCTTGTCTGGAAGCATCACAATAAATATGCTTCTTTAACTCCTAAAAACTCCTTTCACACTCTGGTGTCCATGCAAACTTCTTCTCCTTTTTCAACAACTACGTAAGCAGTCTAGCAATCGACAAAAATCCTTTGATAAATCGACGATAATATCCAGCCATCCATAGAAAGCTATGAATATGGATAACTAACTTTGGTTGTTCCAAATGCAGCACAGCTTCAATTTTGCTTGGGTCAACAGCAACTCCTTTAGCAGTCATCATATGTCCAAGATATTCAACATTCACTTTCCTAAATTCACACTTACTAAACTTAGCATACAGCTGTTGCTCTCGTAGCTTTTCAATTACTAATCTCAAGTGTTCTGCATGCTCTTCTTCTGATGTGAAGGTTGTGTCCCGATCTTTCGATGATAGCGATAACTATCGATATGGTGGAACTGACTTTGATGATCCGACTACAACGTATGACGACGATGTCCTACGTTGTCCTAAAAGTTATCCTAAAAGTTCTTACCATGCAGCAGGTGTTGTCGTCGTTGGCTGTGTCAAAAGTTCTCCCAAGCTTGGATAAAACGATTGCCAAGGGACCGAACAAATATACGAGGTAGTATATGTGGAGCTAGGTAGGCTATATTTATGTCCTGTGCAATCTGATAATTCTAGTTGTTGTAATGATAAGTAATGATCCAAACTAGAATTCACAAGCCCTAGTTGCGGAGCTCAAAGATATAAGTGAATTTCAAGGAAACTCATGCGCAAAGATGATGGTGCTTATGCAATCAAGAAATGAGCTATAAAATATAAGTGAGGCACCAAAAGCTCTATTGCACAAGTCGTAGAGAGACGCTAACTTATTGCTTCAAGAATGTAAAAAGGGCACAAGATTCCACAAACTATAATACAGTTGCACAATCTGAAATTAGTTTTTTTTCTTAATGTAGTGCGACCGACCACTATTTTCTTTTTTTTTCTTCTCTTTTGTTTGCCTTTTGGCTCTTTCTTTCTCTTTTTTTTTCTTTGAGTGACTTTCGGCCAACACTACTATGAACAAAGTTTTGGAATCCCTAACTCGATGTCACAAGATAGTATGATATGATAATTCAAAATTATGCAATGTATCAATATGAACAACCCTAAGCAATATCAAATAGCTAGTCTCAATCGAGATCAAAGTATTCGCAAAGGATGAAATGGTTCCCAAAGGTATTTGTACTAATATTTTTGGGGTTTAATGGATTGTGGATGCTATTGGACTCAACCAACTCAAAGGAACAAAGCTAGAACACAAATTGAAGCAATATACCCAAATTCAATGTTTTTAGAGCAGCAGATTTGTTGTCTAGATTAAAGCTTGAAAACCACCGAATTTGGAAGGATCACTATGGAAAGAAATGAAGCTTATGTTCTTAGCTTTCAATAGAGTATACGAACACGCAATTTGGAGTTTGGGTGTGAAAGTTATGGCTCAAAAACAGAACAACACAGAATAGTCCCAATTTCAGCCTGAAGAGACCGATTCCGAATCCGAATCAAATTCGGTTTGAAGGAGTCCGAATCACAAAGGACACCTCAAAACGTTTTAGTAGAGGACTCTTCAAGGATTCAGGAAAGTATAACAACTTCTCAATTGGAGTTCGGATTTGAAAATTATGATCAAAATACCGAACTGATCTGGACTGGATGTACAACTTGCTTGCCCAAAATTGACATCCAGATTAAACCAACTTGGATACAGAATTATAGTTCATTCCCAACTAGGTTTTTGTAGAGCTCATTCCCAGGTTTTAAGAAAGTGCAAGAACACATGAATCCGAGCTTGTATGCGAAAGTTATGGAGAAAACAAAGTTCTAGACAAATTGAAAGAAAAGCTACACGAAGGAAAAACGACCAGCAACTAAAACAATGACTCTAATGGATCAAAACTTAACAAAAATCACTAAAATACTAGATTGAATCTAAAGATTGAATTTTTGTGGAGTAATTTTCAATTTAGGACAGAGAAAAAAACTAATCTAAGGTACTGAATTCTCACCGATCAACTTGGCACTCTCATACCACCTGATGTGAAGATTGTGTCCCGATCTTACGATGAGAGCGATAACTATCGATTTGGTGGAACTGACTTTGACGATCCGACTACAACATACAATGACGATGCGCCTTAGCAATCGCTAAACCAACTCCGGAGGGTTATTGATCTTGCCGTGGGCACGATCAACCTGAACATGAGGTTCAATTCCTACAAGCAACCGAAGAACAAGCAAGAACAATAGTAAAAGCAATTTAAAATTATGAATATGAATGAAAGAAAAACAGGGTGGGGTTCTATTGAAGGTCTTGACAAGGTGGCTGTCCATCACAACTCGAAGACTCAAAGTTTGCACTTGGCTAAACTAATCAAACAAACCCCAAGTGTCTAAAGCAGAGGCTACTGAGTTTATAAGAGGGAGGGACGTCCAAGGGTTGTGTGCAGCCAGGGGGGCGCACACAACTTGGGCTTGGGCCCCTACACACTTACAATGCCCAAAACAGCCCAAAACAGTATTGTAGTGTATTATTTTTGATGATTTCGACTGATCCACAATGAATCTGGAGCTGGGGTTAGACCCATTGGAAAGTTCTCATTGTAAGCTTTCAATTAAGCATAAGAACTCTCCAATCGGACACCGTATGCAAAAGTTATACATGTTTTACTTCAGGCTGGTATCCGGAGGCCGAATTGGATTCCAGAACGTGATGGATTTGATATCTTTCTCTTCTTGGCCTGTGGATGACGTGTTGGAGTTGGCACAACCAAATATGGTCATATCCGTAGTAGTGATGTCCTCATCATCTTCTGACTTGGAGTAAACAAGAATGTCATCAATGAATACGACAACAAACTTGTCCAAATATTCCACAAAAACTCTATTCATCATGTTTATGAAATATGCAGGAGCATTGGTCAATCAAAAAGACAATGACCGTAAACACATAATGTCCATATCATCTAGAAAACGCAGTCTTTGGTACATCCTCTGCACGAATCTTCAATTGATGACATCCTGATCCATCTATCTTGGTGAAAACTCCAGCTCACCTTAACTTATCAAACACGTCATCGATCTTGGGCAACGGATACTTATTATTAATCGTTACTTCATTAAGTGCTCGATAATCAATGCACATCCTTAGACTTACATCTTTCTTGCTGACAAACAAAACAGACGCTCTCCATGGAGACGAACTAGGTCTAATGAAACCTTTCTCTAGCAACTCCTCGATCTACTTCTTCATTTCTACCAACTCATCAATAGCCATCCGATACAGTCTCTTTGCTATTGGCGTTGTTCCTAATCTGGCGGCATACTAGGCAAATCCTTAGGAAAAATATCCAGGTATTCTCTAACAACTGGCACATCTTCAAAACTAGCAACCTTCACACTGTTTACCATCAACTGACCATCACAAACTGCGGTCGCTTGAAATTCAACCCTCTATCCATTTGGGCCTTCAACTGACACAACTCTTTGGCCACATTCGAAAACAGCCTTATGTTTGGACAACCAATCCATTCAAAGGATAACATCTAAGGTTTGGGTATCCAATATGATAAGGTTCGCTTGGAACTCTATCCTATCAATGAGTAACTTAACTCCCAAATACCTAAGGCTAGATCGAAGTTCTGATCCTAGGGCTTGGACTAATAGCACATACTCAAGATTCTTAACATCCAACCCATTTTCATCCTCAAAAACTCGAGAAACGAAAGAATGCGAAGCTCCAGAATCAAATAAAACTATTGTAGGTACTGAGTTAACCAAAAACTTACCCAGCATAACGTCTGATGCATCCTGAGTTCCATCTGCGGTGATGTGGTTGACTCGACCTCTCACTATTGCTTGAGGTGTAACTCCAGCTTGACTTGTCCCACAGTTCACTCTTGGTGTAGGTGCCTTAGTAGGTGTAGTTCTCAGGTTGAAGCCTACAGGTGTGATACCTCCCTTTTGAGGACATCTGTTGGCATAGTGCCCTGGCTCGTTGCAAGTATAACAGCGTCTGACAGAAGACTGTTGATTTCCTCGTGGCACATTGTTCCCTTAAGCAGGCTTCTGAAAACTCTAACCAGATGGACGTGGTGCAGGTGTTGATGTTTTGTTCGTAGCTTGCAGCTGAAACCTTGCAAACTATTGAGGAGTCATTCTCAATCCTTACTTATTTGGACATCCTCCTTGATTAGCCATCCTGTGCTTGCAATCTTCACCAAATTCATTGCGCTTGTCTTCTAGAATACAAGCCTTATTAACCAACTCTTGGAAATCAGGGAAGTTATGGGTAATCTACCCAACTTGCAAACCAAAGTTTAGTTCCTTCATGAAACAAGACTGCCTAGCCTTATCTGTTGCAACATCTTCAGGGGCGTAGCCTGCAAGATGTGTAAACTTATTCAGATAATCAATCACTGACTGGCCTCCTTGCTTCAGCACCCTGAATTCATCCTTCTTGAGGTCCATCATTCCTTCAGGCACATGGTATTGACGAAATGTGGCAGTAAACTCCTCCGAAGTGGTCTCTTCTGGGGCTTCATGAGCAGTACAACAGTTCTCCCACCATTCAGCAGTAGTTCCTTCTAGTTGATGAGAAGCATAGAGAACCTTCTCATTACCTTCACATTGGGTTATGTGCAGCTTCCTTTCTATGGTTCTGAGCCAATCATTAGCTTCTAAGGGATTGACATTCCCAGAGAATGTCAGTGGATGAGTCCTCATAAAATCCGACAGCTTTGAATGAGGACAAGATCCATTGTTGTTAAGTTGAGCAATGTTGTTGTTAACTGTAGCTTGTGTCATGCTCTGCATCTATTGCATCATAGTCTGCGTCAACTGAGTCTGAGCAGCAAGAAAAGCTCCCAAGTTCTGCATATCCACTGGCGGTGACGGTTGAGGAAGTGCTCCATCATTGGGTCGGGTTTCCACTTCCAGAAGCTCCATTGTTTCCACGAGTGTTAACCATCTGTTGATTGCTCATGGGGTTAGGGAGAAAGAGAAATAGCATATGTATGATACGAGAATCCTAGTGCAGGGGATACAGGTTTAACCCGAACAACTTAAGCAAACTTTATTACCAACTTGGTATGGTTGCTTACAAAAACCTAAAAGCTATGCAACACATACTGCACACTCAACAATCATAAAAGATCCAAACCAACCTAAGCACCCAACTAACGACTACAAGGGTGACACTGACTAACTTAACAGACGCGACTCAAAACAAGAGTCTCAACTACTAGCTAACTCTATCACTCATCCACCCAGGCTGAGGCTCTCCCGATGCATACATCGGCTGGTGGGCTAACATGGGTGCAAAACAATCCTGATGTGCAACAATTGGCACCTCCATGTCCACATGCACGTCACGCTCCTCTAGCTCCATCTCAATCTCCTCGGGGTCTTCTTTTTCTTCCTCGTCTTGCAATTGCACAGCTTGGTCACCATCACCATACAAGGCCTCCTCCAGCTTCATGATCCTCTCAGTTGTTGCGATGCGCATCTCATGAAGTTCCTCCTCAGCAACCCTTAAGGCTTCATATAGTTTCTTCAACTCTTGAGCTGTATCCTTCATGTGATCTTCTTGAGTAGCAGCAAACTAGCTTTGCCAAATGCACCACCATGGCATCTTCTTCTTCATCAATCTTCTAGCGTTGGGAAGCACGTCCAGTTGGATGCAGCCTAAAAATGGTGTCATCCAACTCATGGGCTTAATCTTGGCAAATCTGTCGTAAGGCAAGGCGTGAAGACTTCTGGATCCTGATCTCAAAAGTAGCTCTTCTAAGAGTAATGTTATCTGGCTTGCTGGCCTTTTCATCCACTCGAGCGTAGATAAGAATCTTACAAATAAATCCTCACTCCACAACATTAACCACACAACATCTCTCTCTATAAAGCGATTGAACAAAGCCTCCAAGGACCTACAAAACCTTCCATAGTTCTGCAGCATAGCCTCCCTCACGCTCTCCATACATCCAATCCACCCTCATCTATTAAAAGAAACTTGGGTGAGACCTCCACTCGAAACAGCAGCAAAAAAACAAAAAATTCAGCAAAGGCGAGAATAGGAGAATAAGAAGAGTCAAGAGCTTCTTATTAGTCAAATTTAAAAATTTTAGAAAATAATTTTGGACACACCTAGGAGACAACAAGACTATCTAGGGCCAAAACCTACAGTGGGTATGGCTCTAATACCACCTCTGTCGGGACCCAAATAAGCAAATTCAGATCCTTTGAGTATATTATACTAGTCCAGGATCACGCTAATGCATATAGGCTCAACATTGATAAATATCACAATCACACAGTAGAAATATAATAAAAGACTCCATATATTAACTATAACCTATAGACTGACATTATGGTCACCTTACATGATTAACCCACGCAGGGGTAAACTAAGATTATTAAACTAAATTACTGCAGCTGAAAGGAAAATGTTGTTAAACCCCTCAGTATACATAGGCAACTTACAAGGCTCGCACCCTAAACATTCATCCCCTCCTCGTAATCCTCCTCTAGAGCTTGTGTAGGCTCCTTAGCTGGTGGTTGGTTGTTGGCAAGGGTGAGTACTTAAAGCACTCAACAAGTTGTGCATATAATGCAATTCTAACATAACTATATGCAAGGCATATTCCAATGGAATGGCTAACACGGTTATTTTGCAATAAAGAAGCATTTATAAATGAATGCGTTAAGTAGATTGAAAAGACAGTAAAACAAATAACAGTAAATAATAACTTTTAGCATTTCTCGAGTAAACATGACATCGAGTCCTAAGTCAAATTCCAAACTTTTCAATGGCAACTTGCCTTTCCATCCAAGTTTTCTTTTCACAAAATCTAACCCTTGACTGTAATCCTCGAACATTGCTCAATACCGCGAGCACGACTACCGAATAGATTTTACACTCTACAGAGGTTATGCGCTTTACCCACATGATATGATCATCTCCTTTTGCCTCCAGATTGACAAACTTCCTTTGATGTGTTGGTAGAGATATCATGACAAAACCTTCACAATATTCTGTCTTAATCAGTACTACCCACTAAGGTTTCAACACTGAATGGACTAGAAACCACACTCAGGGCCCCCCTCTTGCGCCATGAGAGTTCATCATTCGGTCGAGACACACACCCCCACTAGTAGTACCAAAACTAAGACATTGCAGATTAGTTAGCTAGGTGAGTCCCATTCCAGACATTTGGTTGCATGTTTGACTCAGTTCAAATGCTTGCAACGTTAAGTCTTTAAGATGAATGAGGCAAGACTTCCACATACCCTCTGTCCTTCTGGCCCACCTTGGCATACTTCCCCTTGGCACTTGCCCCAATCTAAATGATTACCACCTAGTTGATTACCAAGCACCACATGCTATCAACGAGTTAACATCATTGCTTGACCTCCTTGTCACTACAACTCAACATCATTGTGTGACAATAGCTGACACACCAATTACAGAAACATGTTTCATATTCCATTAGTCAAGATTAACTTTTGATATTTCAAAGACATGAGCTGTACGTGGCATGGCTAAGCATACTATCACGATCTAACAAGCCCATGTTTATTACTATTATTAACCAACTAGTAATGAACCATACTAGGGTGACAATTTATAATGGCATACAAATGACAAGGTAAGTTATACGTCAATTGGGTAGATTAACTAAATCTTGAACTATTTTGAAACAATTTTACACATAAAATATAATGCATAATGCAGAACAACATAGTAATTTTGTAAACTGGGTTCAACATGATCAAAGTACAACTTGCCTTAGAAAAGTTCTAGCTCTTGCTCTAGACAATGGTCTCGAGTCAACGAATCATCCTCGGATGCTCTGAGCACCTCGATGTCTACGTGTAACGAGAGATAATGACAAATATTTTTTAGCCAAAACTGAGAGCAAACCAACTCCAAAAATCAAATAAAATGCACCATTAAATATATCTCAATTCGAATCTCATATGAGGGAGAACAGGCTCTCAAAATATTTGAAAATAAATAAAATACAAACAAAGATAAAATCAGAATTAATTGAATTATTTTTATACTTATAAACCTGATTTGTAGCATCAGCACAGAACCAGGCCAATTAGGAGCTAATATGTGGCCTGGTCTATGGACTCAGTCCATAGAACCCTCTCGATCCACTATGGACGAGCGCATTGTGCTGTGCACCAGCCGACGCAAGCTATGACGTCAGGTTGAGACGCTGAACATCGGGGTGGTGTTAATGCAACCTTTATAGCCCTTGGCATCCGTGTATGGTATGGGAAGCCAAACCGACTCGGCGGTGGAGTCCCAGTCCGTCACGGCATCGAACTCAAGGAGATGATGACTCCCAGCCATACACGCGTCTAACATCCAACGACCATTACAGCGCGATTACGTGGCTCCATCTAATCCACTCACGTGCCACAATCAACGGCTATGACGTGATGGCCTCGATCCAATCTGAGCCACATATGGCAATAGTGGCCAGGATCCGTTAGAGTCCCAAAGCGTCATAATCAATCCCACACACCCGATCTAGATCCAACGGTCACCAATGTTATGGTTTCCTAGCTAAAAATGATCGCCCGATTTGCATCCAATGGTTAAGATCCATGGTTCAAGAAGATGGGCCAAAATGGCTGAAACGGCATTAGGCCTATGGGCTCCGGCCCAATACTATTCATCGATTTTCCTAGGGTTTTTTATTTAAAATAATTCAAATAATTAAATTAATTCGGTTAAGGTAATAAAAACATCAGAAAAATTCTAGAAAACTTCTCAAATTTTTTTGAGACATTTGGAACTCAAATAAAAAATTTATTTTAATTTTTTATTAATTAAGTTGTTTTCTCAATAGGCCATATTTAATAATATTAAATAAATTCAAATAAAATCCAATAAATTCAAAAATTCATAAAATGCATATTAAATCCAAATTAAAAAATTGGGATGTTACATTCAACTCCCAAGGAATATGACTAATGGAAAAAGAAGTAAATGATCCAACCACAGCGAGATACAGTTGCAAATTTTGATCAAAATTTCATCATCGTAGTTATACTCTCCCTTAACCTGTTGGACCACCAACAAGGAATCACCATAGGCCTCGATTGTATCAACTCTGATATTATCTAGTAGCTTTAGGTCTTTAAGTAACGCTTCGTACTCAGCTTGATTATTAGAACTTTTACAACTCAGCCTGAATGTGAACTCAAAGCTATGCCCTTTTGATGAAACCAACACTATCTCAATACCATCTCCTTCTCAACACATCAATCCATCAATAAACAATTGCCAAGGGGCGACATATATTAGATCAGTATTTGTACTAGTCTCATATCCTATTATAAAATCGGCAATTACTTGACCTTTAACAGCTTTAATCGATTCATAAATTCCAGAAAAATCATAAAATGCACAAATGACAATAAAATAATATTTAGACGAATTTTGGGATGTTACAAACCTCCCCCCTTAATAGAATCTCGACCCCGAGATTCAGGGCTAACTAGAGAATAGGTTTGGAATATCTGGCCCGAACACCAGACGCTCTCCTGTTTCATTCCAACTTAATGGAGTACGACAAGCATGTCTGTACAATGCCTCAAACGGTGACATCTGCAAGCTAGCTTGATAGCTATTATTGTAACTAAATTCTGCATACGGCAAACATTTGCCCCAAGATGTAGCATAAGATAAAGCACAAGCTCTCAACATATCTTCCAAAATCTGATTTACCCTTTCTGTCTAACCATCTGTCTGCGGGTGATATGCTGTACTGAAATTCAGGCGAGTTCCCATTGCTTCATGCAACTTGTTCCAAAATCTTGAGGTAAATTGGGTACCTCTGTCTGACACAATTTTCCTGGGCACTCCATGCAAACATACAATCCTTGACATATACTGCTCTGCTAAACGATCTTCACCAGGATAAAATGAGCAACCTTGGTCAGGCGATCCACAATGACCCAAATAGAATCATAACCTCTCTGAGTCTTAGGTAAACCGGTGATAAAGTCCATACCAATTTCCTCCCACTTCCATTCAGGAATTTTCAACGGCTGTAACAAACCAGCTGGTCTTTGGTGCATGGCTTTTACTCTCTGACATACATCGCATAGAGCAACATGCTCAGCCACCTCACACTTCATATTAGGCCACCAGAATCTCTCTTTCAAATCTTGATACATTTTGGCACTTCCCAAATGAATTGAGTACTTAGAATCGTGAGCTTCCTCAAGAATCAGTTGCTTCAGCTCCTTTTTATCCGGTACACAAATTCGGCCTTTGAAGAACATGGTTCCCTACTCATCTAGAGTGAAATCCACTGCTAGGCCTTCGTCTTTCTTGGACTTGATCTTAGTGACTTTCTCATCATCTTTCTGGCCTTTTCTAATTTGGTCCTCCAGTGTTGGTTTTACCTCCAGTGCAGCTACAATTCCTTGCGGAACGACTTCCAGCTTTAACTTCTTAAATTCCCTGCATAGCTCTGGCTGATCCTCCATTGACAGCGTATTTGCACTATGACTCTTTCGATTTAGAGCGTCGGCTACCACATTAGCTTTTCCGGGGTGATAATGAATTCCCACATTGTAATCCTTAATTAACTCCAGCCACCTTCGTTGTCTCATATTAAGATCTGCTTGAGTGAATATATATTTCAGGCTCTTATGATCAGTATATATCTCACATATATTTCCTATGAGATAATGACGCCATATCTTCAAAGCATGCACTACGGCAGCTAATTCCAAATCATGCGTTGGATAATTCGCCTCATGCGGTCTCAAGCGCCTTGACGCATAAGCAACAACTTACCATTCGCATTAACACGCTTTTGATCCTTGCTTTGAGGCATCGCAATAAATATCAAATCAATTCTGCACATCTAGCAGTACTAAAACGGGGGCTGTCGTCAAACGCTTCTTCAGTTCCATAAAACTTTTCTCGCACTCTGGCGTCCATGCAAATTTCTTCTCTTTCTTCAATGGTAGTGTCGTGGGTTTAGCAATTGTCGAGAATCCCTCTGTGAACCGACGGTAGTATCCCGCCATTCCCAGAAAACTACGGATCTGAGTAACAGACTTCGGTTGCTCCCAATGTAACACTGCGTCCACTTTGCTTGGGTCAACTGCATCTCCTTTAGTAGTCATTACATGTCCAAGAAATTCAACTTTCTCCTTCCAAAAATCACACTTGCTGAACTTAGCATACAGCTGATGTTCTCGCAGCCTCTCTAAAACCATCCTCAAATGTTCCGCATGCTCTTCCTCTGTCTTGAGAAAACTAAGATATCGTCTATAAAGACCACAACAAACTTATCCAAATACTCCATGAAAACTTTATTCATCATGTTCATGAAATATGCTGGGGCATTAGTCAATCCAAATGACATGACTGTGAACTCATAGTGTTCGTATCGCATAGAAAACGCAGTCTTAGGCACATCCTCCGCCCGAATCTTCAACTGTTGGTATCTTGAACGAAGATCTATTTTGGAGAAAACTGCGGCCAAAAACCCACGAATTTAGGCCAAAACCCACGAATTTAATTTAAATTCGTGAGCAAACCGTCGAATTAGTTCACGAATTTAACTCAACGAAATTAATCAATTAAATTCGTGGGTACCCACGAATTTAATTGAGAATCTGAGTTAAATTCGTGGGTTTATTGAACCCACGAATTTAACAGATTAAATTCGTGGGTTTATTGAACCCACAAATTTAATCTGTTAAATTCGTGGGTTTAATAAACCCACGAATTTAATCTTTTAAATTCGTGGGCAGAATAAACCCACGAATTTATCTGGAGTAGCCAGATAAATTCGTGGGTTTTGAATGGCTCACGAATTTATCAGTCATTTTTACAAAAAAAAAATATATATCCATATATATCCAAATGTATAATATATATATATATATATGCATCGCACTCAATACATATAACAACTAAAGAAGAAAAGAAAAGGCAAAAAGAAAATTAAAACTAAAAATTGCTAAGCGAAGAATAAATACGAAGGATCATCTATTTTGTTCAAATCTGATCAGAAACACTAACACAAAAGAACAAACTCCACAATGAAGTTCAAGCGAACGAAGAATTAACAAACGAGACACAAAACCTATTACCTCTCTTGAAATCTGAAACCAACCTTTTAACTCTTCAAAACGGCTTAAAACTAAGTCTCAAAATGTACAAAATTTGGCATGACCTCTCTAGTAAATAGGACATCCACTCGTGAGACAAAAAAACATTTGCAGTTATAATATATATATCAATCTCTCAAACCAGAAAGAGACATTCTAGCAGATCCTTAGATAATCCAATCACACATCCAACGGCAATTTGTAAACTACGCAATGACGTACAACACATTACAACTGCAATAGATACAATCCACATTCCATTACAATAAGTCCATCACAATAAGTTCATCACAATGTATCTATCACAACAAGTTATAAAGTACAACAAGATGTCATGTCGAGCTCACAATGGAATTCATGCCTCGGGGTTGTTGGAGTTGTGGGCGCTACCACCACCGTCGGTATTGTTGAAGATGTCTTCTATGATGTAAATCGTTAGTGCGTCTTTGGAGAGCGTGACCTAGAAACACGCAAGTTCAAGATTAGCTTAGGTTGTGTTACAAGTAACATTATCTTTGATTCACATGAATATCAATATGAGAATATCAATAGTACTATTCAACCAAGACACAATATGAGATTATCAATATGACAGGTCAAGCTAAACAAGAATAGATATTATATATAAGAACTACACCTACGAGCTAGTCAAGATATGCTGTAATAATCATATGAACATCAATCTCATATTCAATGAAGCATCAAAGTAATACTCTCTAGTATTAACAGAAGTTAACCATCTAGTTCAAGGCCAAGATTACAACTAAAATTATTTATTTCAACTTCCAAAGACCCTAATTGCATCACTGAGTATTCAAAAGATAACAAACAGTGAAAATAGTTCAAAGAAGCAATTAAGAGTTTTGGTAGTCATTTTAAGAGTTCAATATACAAAGTACAAATATAAAGCATTCTACCAGGATAAACAATCAGATTGTACATAGGCAAACAACACATTCTGCAAGGATGCCATATAAAGCATTTAAAACATAAGCTTACAATTGAACAAGTTGTCTTAAGATAACTTTTCAATTCCATCAAGTTCCAAATCAAAAAAGTTATTGACAGAAAGAAAAAATCAAATAGCACGTAATGGGTTAATAATTTGGTAAACCATCACATATCTACAGGAGCACAACAATGAACTTTCATAAGCACACAAGTAAACCTTTTCAAGTATGAACATTGAGATGATTTGTGCAAGGTTTAAGAAAGAGTTGCCTAAATGTCCAAAAATCGACTAAGTTATGCATTTCAACTGAAATTATCACTATTGCAACAGATTACTCAGATTGATATATACTAAAAGAATGAACTAAATTTCCTACGGAAGCATATGTCCATCCGCTGCACATCGACTAAATTGCAACTAATGTTCCTAAATTTGAGCAAGAGAAAGGAAGGGAGGGGGCAGGTAGCTCACCAAGTCATCAAACTCCACAACAAAGTTCAAGCGAACGAAGAATTAACAAACGAGACACCAAACCTATTACCTCTACTAAAAGACCGAAACCAACCTTTTAACTCTTTAAAACCGGCTTAAAACTAAGTCATTGAAATGTACAAAATTTCGACATGACCTCTCTAGTAAATAGGACATCCACTCAGCAGACAAAAAAACATTTGCAGTTATAATATATATATCAATCTCTCATACTAGAAGGAGACATCCTAGCAGATCCTTAGATAATCAATCACACATCCAAAACGGCAATTTGTAAACTACGTACGCAATGACCACCACCACCGCCGGCGCTGTTGAAGATGTCTTCTATGATGTAAATCGTTAATACGTCTTTGGAGGGCGTGACCCAGAAACCTGTAAGTTCAAGAATTGACAAACTTAGCTCGTGTCGCAAACTTAGAATGTTTTCGACATCCATACCTATGGTGTCGTCTGAGGTGGCTGCAGGGCCCACGGGTTGAAGTACATAGGCATTCCTTGGCTTGGCATAGGTGGTGGGTACATGTAGAACGGGTTTGGAGAATGGGAGCCCTGTAAGGCATAGACAGGTACATTATACCACATATAAATCATTCATTCAAATTTTGAATAACGAATTGAACCGATCCGTCTTTAAATGTGGTGCCTCTCCTGCAGAAGGTGGCTGCATCTGTGGAGTGAACATGTAGAAAGGAGGAGGAGGATGGGAGCTCTGTGGATCATAGTTTGTGATATAAAGTATACATAATAGAGTTTTATGAAAATAAAGAATGCATGAGAATATCATATAACCTGAGGTGCATCTCCTAGGGGTGGTGCCTGCATCCTAGTAGGGTTTATGAAGGACGCCGGGGGAGGCTGAGCACCCTGTGATGCTTCTCCTTGTGGTGGTGGCTGCATGTGCGGAGAAAACATGTAGAAGGGAGATGGCTGGGAGCCCTATGACATAATAGTCCAGTTTGTGAATTCGTGATTTTACGAGCTAAGTGAATTAGAGAGTAATGAACTCAAGTATCTTTACCTGCGGAACAGGAGGGCGAAACACTGGCACGTTAGGTCCAAGAGATTGTGACAGTTGCTGCATATAGATTGTTTGTTAGATTTTAATCACAAATGTACAATTGAGCGTTTTGTTCAAAGTTGAGATTGTACCTGCAGATACATTTTCATGTATTCTGAGTCTTCTCGGCTTCTGCGAGCTTCCTCTCGTGCTTGACGAGAATCTTCTCGCGCTTGACGAGCCTCCTCTCGCGCTTCACGGGCCTCCTCGTGCGCTTGTGCTTCCCGTGCAGACCTCAACGATCGAGCACTCCCCTGTGAGGAAACCGAGCCTCGTCGAGGATGATCACAGTCCACAACTCCATCCCCCATGGCCCACCTACAAACGATATATACTGAAATGTGACCATGCAACATTTTTTTCCTTAGTAGAGCGAAAACAAATAAAATCAGTTTTATTAACGAACCTCCCATGCTTTAGGCCCCCTCCAGCGTGGTACAACGCTTCCACATCGACCGGCGGGCCCTCCAATCAACCTTCGGCCCATGACGTTGTGTCATTTGTTATGCATATGACGCCTGCAAAACAACATTTTGGTGCTCCTGGATGTAAATTTGCACAAAACATATTGTGTCATTTATACTTACCATCGTCTCACTAGCCCCGTCGTCGCACAACACATCCGGGTTCTGTGGATCCTCGCCTTGGTGCCCCCGGATGTAAACTTCCACAAAAGTGGGAGTACTCCCACTTTCAGCCTCCTACGATGCAAAGTTATAAACATAGTGACAAATTCACTAACAATTATAATACCGATACTTACCATGCGTTGCTCTAGGCCAATGTGTCCGTCTGCGCCCGTGCTTGTGCTTCCCAATCTACTTCTTACATTCCCTCGATTTCTATTTGATTTTCTTGAAAATCCTCGACCACCGATGCTGGCACATCCACCTCCAAGCCTCCATGTCCTTCATTATCCAATCGACCGAGCTCTGGAGATACTCTTGTTCTATCGGTGTATCCTCCTCGCGCCTCGGTCCTCTTCTCATGTTCACCTTCTTCACCCTCTTGTAAAATTGATGACGACTTGAATCCGTGCATTCTTTGAGCGAATCTCCGACAACCTTTTACGCCATACTGTTGAAGACGCTTTTGGCCTTCTTCAAAGCGTTGTAATCGTCTTCATTCTCAAGCGGAACCTCTCCGCATATAATCACACCTTTGTCAAATTGTACTTACATTTAAAGCAATACTCAAATAGAGTAAATACATAACGTAAACTCACCGAAGCTTGCCCACACTGCACTCTGACATGTTTGGTTGTCTTCGCCTCCTTCCACGTTCTCCTTCAACGCCCAGTGCTTCCAGTTGTGGGCCGCGAATCTATCCCCGACTGACTCAACCATGCCGGGGTAGTAGTGCAGGCCAAGGGCTCCCAAAGACGGCGTTAACCTTTGTAATGTGGCCCGTCCCAGTCCAACCCGGCTCTTTCCAGTGCCTACAACAAAATACAAGACAAAGATGCATCAAAACACTAAGTTGTCACTTAGCTAATGCTAAAAAAAAAGACATGAAAGATATAAGCATTACTGCTCCGTGTACCTCTATCAACCTCCTATCGGCCGGGTTGCATCTTGATTTAACCGAGACGCAGTTTCTGAAACCTGAAATGCAAATAATTAGTTCATAGACATTAAAATGTAAATATGGAGATTAAATGATAATCCAATACTACACATATACCTGATGGTACCCGAAGAAGACCCGCCCTCTTCAACCGGCTTTAAGGTCACCTCCAACTTTGCATCTGCCGCTGCCTCGGCCTCGACGTCTGCATCTGTATCTGTCGTCCCACCTCCACCACCCCCAACGACCTCCTCGTCATCCGCCTCGCCCATGTCCTCATGCTGACATCCCAACTGCCCCTCCTCCGCAACCCCTACCTACCCCTCGTCCTCCTGTGGCTGCTCCCCCGCCTGTTCTCGTGCCTGCTCATCGAAGCACCTCTGGAGCTGCTCCTGCCGCTGTCTATTCCGCACCGCCCCAGCAAATATGGCGCTGCCGGTCGTCGAGTCCTGACCATCAGAACCCTTGCTCCTCGACCTTACGGAGGGCGACCATGAACTTGCCTTTAAGCTTGTCAACTTTGATGCTGAACATACTCATCATTCAAATTTGACAAGAGTTAGTATCTGAGTTTACAAATAATTTTCAATAACTTGCAAAATGAATGACACAACTATAACATGTAAAAATGAAGGAGACAACAATGACTATTATAAATGAGCGAGGCAACAATAATCTTACAAAATATACATATCAAAAGTTGTCGGCGTCGAAATGCATACGTGACTCGTATTTCATTGAGGCGTGCTTGAAGGCGTGCAATCCTACTTGACTTTTAGGGCGTTTCGTGGCGGGCCTGGTTCATCTGTTATTACGTCGTGGCATCGGTAGGTAATTGATCGAGTCCCGCTCGTCGGAGACATGGAAAGAATCCCCATATCTTCTTCTTGATATACATCACCCACATCATCCTCTCGTTACTTGCCACATCTGAAACATCCCGGGAGGATATACTTGAGGTTAACTTTAAATACAACCCACCAAGCCTTCAAGCTACGGTGAGGATAGCTCGGGTAGTACACTGCTCAACCCGATGTGCGAGCACAATGTTATTGATGTGGCCTCAAGCGCGAAGCGTGCTTCACCTCCACCATCCCAAAGTCATCGACACGTGTGCCGTTGTGTGGATCGAACCAATGGCAATCAAAAAACACAACCTTCAGTTCTTTGGCACCCCCAAAGGTATACTCAATTATGTTTTGTACAACACGGTAGTAGTCTAATATATCACCGCTGGAATCGGATGACGTTGTGACTACTCCGCCGTTTGAAGTAGCCGCAAGTGGACGGCTAGCTTCTAATTTCACTGTTCGAAAACAGAACCCATTCACATCACAGCGACTATAGCTCCTTGCCGTCACATCACCATGTGAGAGCTGTCGGAGATCCTCACAGACGGAGGCATCACACATACACTATATAGAAACATGCATCACTGTTAATCTAATATTAAGTTACTACAACAATTCATTTTAGAAAAATGAATAAATAGTCAAATTACATGCTGACGGAACCATTGCACGAAGCTTGGGCCGCCTTTCAACCCATCACGACGTAGGATATCCAATTGCTTAGTTGTGGGTTGTCGAGTTGACTTCCAATTTTCTTTGTCAAATACTCTGCGTCATTTATTCTCGGGTTAAAAAGGACACTACACTGAATTGTTGAAAACATAATTCAGAAAGTCACTTACTCAAAATATTTTCAACTTCTACCATGTTAGTGAACATGTAAAGCATGGCGAGTTCCACTCCTCATACTCAACATGGTGTGCGATTATACGACCCAATAGGTTGACCCTTGCATTGAAAAAGCTTAAGTTCGCTCAACGGTTCTTCTTCCGTGGCACGGTACCGATTCGTAGGGGCATTCACGTTGTGCTTGAGTGCGAAATAATTTGTTGAGAAGTTTGTTATCTCTTTACTTGCATAAGCCTCTACGATACACCCCTCTACCCTTGCCTTGTTGCGCACTGTAGCTCTAAGCTTTTTCAACTCCCTTTCCTGACTATACATCCATCTGAACTGCGCAGGACCTCCAACCTTCGCTTCCCAAGGTAGATGCACCAGCAAATGTTGCATCACATTCATCAAACCAGGTGGGAAAGTTTTTTCCAACTTGCATACAAGCAATGGAATTCCCTTCTCTAACTTCTGCATCAACGTCTTCGAGATTTCCTTAGCGCATATCTGCCTATAGAAGTAACTGAGCTCGGCTAACATCCTCCACAACTCATTATCAAAATAGCCACGAAACATTACCGGAACAAGTCTTTCCATGATAATATGGTAATCATGACTCTTTAGCCCGTTTAGCTTACCGGTGCTAACATTCACAGCCCGTTTTATGTTAGATGCATAGCGATCAGGAAATTTTAGAGTTTTCAACCACCTCAAAATCTGTTTACGGTCTTCTGGCTTCACACAGTATGGAGCTCGTGGCCGGCTCTCATTTCCATTTAAAACAACTTTAACCTCGAGCCACGGCCTAGCACAATGATCACCCATGTCTTTCCTAGCACTCACGTTATCCTTTGTTTTGTCGGTTACATCAAACACAATGCTTATGATGCTTTCTGCCACATTGCGCTCTTGGTGCATCAAATCTATGTTATGCGGCAGAATCAAAGCTTTCGCGTAAAGTAACTCCCAAAGAAAAGAAATATGAGTCCAGTTGTGCTCCTTTCCATAGCCAGTGAAACCCACTTCCGTAGATCGTACAAGCCGACTATGCCATTCAGCTATCTCCTCTCCTGTGAGTAGCTTCGGCGGCCCTTTTTTAACTTTCTGTCCTTTTCGAAATGCTTTGGCATCGTTCCTAAAAGGGTGCCTCGCCGGAAGCCATCGTCGATGGCAATCGAAGAATGTGATCTTTTTACCGTGCGTGAGCCTGAATGCATCAGAGTCAGCCATACAAATTGGACAACACAGGCGACCATGAACACACCAGCCAGCCCAAATGCCATATGCCAACAAATCATGGACCGACCACAGGTATGCTGCTCGTAAGGTAAATTCTCTACCACCAACGCTGTCGTATGCCTTTTCCCCTCGCCACAACTTCTTCAGCTCATCAATTAAGGGCCGCATGAACACATTGAGATCCTTCCCTAGATGCTTAGGACCTGGAATGACAAGAGCAAGGAATATGAACCCCTCTTTCAAGCAAATCTCAGGTGGAAGATTGTATGGCATGATGAAGACCGACAAACAAGAGTAGGGGCTAGCGCTTGTGCTGAAAGGTGTGAAACCGTCCGTGGACAAACCAAGACGGACACTCCTAGGGTCGCTTGCAAATGCAGGATCGAATCAGTCCAATGTCTACCATGCCTCGCCATCAGACGGATGCACCATCATATCCGGGTCTTGGTCCTCACGTCTACCTTCTTTGTGCCACCGCATATGTTTCGCTGTTTCTTTTGACATGTACAGCCGTTTAAGCCTATCCGTGATCGGCATGTACCGAAGCTGTTTAGTCGCGACCTTTGTAGTCACTGATACCCCTTCCTCATCTACCATCTCAACGAATCTACACTTACCGCAATGCATACAATGGGTATCCTTGTCATGATCCTTCCAGAACAGCATGCAATTATTCTCGCACACATCAATCTTCTGGTAATTCATCCCGAGGCTGGCCATCAACTTTTCGATTGGTACAAATCCTTTGGCATCTTGTGGTTAGGCTGAAGGACATCATTCATTAGTTCAAGCAAAGCGTTGAAGCATTTGTTCGAAAAGTTGAACTTCGACTTCATCGACATAAGCCGTGTAACCGCCTACACGACGGTCACATTGGTCAAGTCATGCAGCTTCTCGTCCGAGGCGTCAAGTAGCTTATAGAATTCCTTAACCTCCTCCGGTTGTGACCCCTCCCCGGAGTTAAATTCAGTCCCCCTGCCAAGATCATCCAGCATCTCTTCCATCCGGTCATGATCCTCCCCATGGTCCAGCATCTCTTCCATCTCAATGGCCTGCCCTGCGGCCTCTCCATGACGATACCACACCAAATAGTTAGGCATGAACCCGTTTTTGCAAATGTGATACTGCACTATATCCTTCTTTGTAGTATTTGTTATTCTCGTAGAGGGTACACGGGCAATACACATATTCAGCTCCTCCAATAATGCTTGCTTCAAGAAAACATCCGTGATCTGCCCCCATTCCCTTGAGTGCCCCCCATCACTCCTCCATCCGTCATACATCGCC
Source organism: Otatea glauca (assembly GCA_036346275.1). NCBI lineage: Eukaryota > Viridiplantae > Streptophyta > Magnoliopsida > Poales > Poaceae > Otatea > Otatea glauca. Next base: position 24,318,579 of record CM070731.1, on the reverse strand, counting down.
CTTCGATCGTCACCCATTATCAAAGCTAAACAAATGAAATGATGTCAACGTACGACCGTGGCTTAGGTGACAAAGACAACCCTATTAGGAAAGATGTGTTCTAAACCCACCCAAGAATGGAGGCTATTGCATGCGACCTGTGACGTGCGCTACGAACCAAACGAAATTTCAGCAGCATAACCCCGCTGTTCTCCAAACTCACGCCTGATGCTGGTGCGTCGGAGAACAAGAGGGTTATGAGGCCGAAATCACGTTCGGATCGCTCGCACGTCACAGGCCCTATGCAACAACCAACATTCTCGGGCTGTCTAAAATACGCTGGACAATTTCGGAACCGCGCACCTCACAAACAAATGTGAGATTCGCCATTCCCGAACGGGTGATGCCTAGGCTCTCTACTGTTCGACACAAACCCTAAACTCTAACATTATATACAACGGTAGCAAGAAAATAAAAATATATATATCATATGCAGCGAATATAAAATGAGATGAAATAACTTTAAACGAATATAAAAAGAGATGAAATATACCTTCTCCAACGCCGGTGGGCGTCGCGAGGGTCCGGGAGGGCGGGGTGGCGCGCCCGGCAGGCGGCGCCGGCGATGGTACGGCGATGTGGCGCGCGGCGGGTAGGCCGGCCGGGTGGAAGCCGCGGCCGGGCGGGCGGGCGACGGCGGCAAGCGGCGGCGGCGAAGCGGCGGCGCCGGCGGTGACATGGGCGTGAGTGGCGTCTCGGTGACCGAGCGGGCGATGCGCTGGCGGAGGGCGGCGGGCGGCGGCGGCGGGCGGCGGCTGGAGTGGCCGGCGGGAGGAGCGCATGGCGGGCGGCGGGCGGCGTCTCGGCGGCGGCGAAGCGGGCGAAGCGGGCGGTGGGCGGCTGGGCGGCGGCGGCGTAGCGGCGCAGCGCCGCAGTGGGCGGCGAAGCGGCAGCGCGTGGTGGCCGGCGGGGAACGCGGACGGGCGGCGAAGCGGGCGGCGCGCCGGACGACGGCGGGCGGCGGCGCAAAGCGGGCGGCGGGCGACGGCGCGGTGGCCGGCCGGCGGAGGCGGCGCAGCGGGCGGTCGAAGGGTGGCGGCGGCCGGAGGGCGGCCGGCGGTGACGGCGGCCGAGAGGGGGCGGGCGGCAGCGGCCGCAGCGGCGGCGGGCGGCGACAAAGCGCGGCGGCGGGCACGAGGCGGCGACGACGGGGTGACGGGCGAAGGCAGGCGCGGGGGCATCTGGCGGGGTGGGGGGCGGGCGGGCGGGCGGGCGCGGCGGGCAGGGCGGTCTAAGGTCAAGGCGGCGTGCGTGCGGTCGGGAGAGGGCAATAAGACGTGCGGTGCGTGGGCCGATGGGCTTTTCCTACTTGGCTTAAATTCGTGGGGTTTGGTGGCCCACGAATTTAAATGCGTAAATTCGTGGGTAAGTTCTGGCCCACGAATTTAAATGCATAAATTCTTGGGTACGTTCTGGCCCATGAATTTAAATGAATAAATACGTGCGTATATTGTGGCCCACGAATTGAAATAAATAAATTCGTGGGTATTATTGTGGCCCACGAATTTAAATACATAAATTCGTGGGTGTTATTGTGGCCCACGAATTTAATTAAAAACGTGGGTTTTATAGAAACCGACGAATTTAAATACATAAATTCGTGGGTTTTTTTTGGCCCACGAATTTAAAAAACCCACGAATTTTTCCCTGTTTCTTGTAGTGGAAAGCACGACCGTTGGATCTAAATCCAACGGTCGTCGGATTAGGATTAGGTTTTGACAAAGCGAAACGGCGGTGACTTCGATTGGTCAGCATGCAGTTCATGGTGGCCCTACACTGTTCATAGGATTTTTTTAAAAGTTTTCTCATTTAAAATAATTATTTATTTCTGTAAAATAATTACAGAAATTTATTTTATTTGTTTTAGGCAATACAATAATCAGGAAAATTCCAAGAAAATTCCCAAAAATACTTTGAGACATTCTGGACTCAAATAAAATATTTTTGGCAAAACTTTATTTTAACTGCATAAATTTAAATGGTTTTCACAAAAGGCCAAAACACTTAATTTGCAATTAATTCCAATAAATCTAGAAAATCCAAATAAATTCCAGAAAAATCATAAAATGCACAAATGACAATAAAATAATATTTAGACGAATTTTGGGATGTTACAAACATCCCCCTTATGTAATCTCGACCCCGAGATTCAGGGCTAACTAGAGAATAGGTTTGGAAATTCTGACTTCAAATCTTCTTCGCGCTCCCAGGTTGCTTCACTTTCAGAATGATTGCTCCACTGAACTCTGCAAAAGCGGATAGACTTGCTTCTAGTTCTGCGCTCCATAACATCCAAAATTCTGACTGGCTGCTCCTTGTAGGTCAAATCTTCCTGCAGCTCTATTGCGTCCAACTGGGTTTGTTCTGCTGGCACTCTGAGACATTTCTTAAGTTGTGACATATGAAACACGTCATGCACTCCTGCCAAAGACTGAGGCATTTCCAACTGATAAGCTACCTCTCCTCGACGGCTCAAAATTTTGAAAGGACCAACATATCTCGGTGCAAGCTTCCCTTTCACGTGAAACCTTTTAACACCCATAAGAGGGGTAACCCTGAGATACACATAATCCTCTGGCTCGAAACTCAAATCTCGGTGTCGGTTATCGGCGTAGCTCTTTTGCCTTGACTGCGCTATCTTCAACCTCTCTCTGATCATCGCAACTTGATTTTCTGCTTCCTCGAGAATATCTGGCCCGAACACCAGACGCTCTCCTGTTTCATTCCAACTTAACGGAGTACGACAAGCATGTCCGTATAATGCCTCAAACGGTGACATCTGCAAGCTAGCTTGATAGATATTATTGTAACTAAATTCTGCATATGGCAAACATTTGTCCCAAGATGTAGCATAAGCTAAAGCACAAGCTCTCAACATATCTTCCAAAATCTGATTTACCCTTTCTGTCTGACCATCTGTCTGCGGGTGATATGTTATCTTGAAATTCAAAGTAGTTCCCATTGCTTCATGCAACTTGTTCCAAAATCTTGAGGTAAATTGGGTACCTCATCGACACAATTTTCCTGGGCACTCCATGTAAACATACAATCCTTGACATATACAGCTCTGCTAAACGATCTCCTGAGTAGGTGGTCTTCACCGGGATAAAATGAGCAACCTTGGTCAGGCGATCCACAATGACCCAAATAGAATCATAACCTCTCTGAGTCTTAGGTAAACCGGTGATAAAGTCCATACCAATTTCCTCCCACTTCCATTCAGGAATTTTCAACTATTTGTAACAAACCAGCTGGTCTTTGGTGCATGGCTTTTACTCTCTGACATACATCGCGTAGAGCAACATGCTCAGCCACCTCACGCTTCATATTAGACCACCAAAATATCTCTTTCAAATCTTGATACATTTTGGCACTTCCCGGATGAATTGAGTACTTAGAATCGTGAGCTTCCTCAAGAATCAGTTGCTTCAGCTCCTTTTTATTCGGTACACAAATTCGGCCTTTGAAGAACATGGTTCCATGCTCATCTAGAGTGAAATCCACTGCTAGGCCTTCGTCTTTCTTGGACTTGATCTTAGTGACTTTCTCATCATCTTTCTGGCCTTTTCTAATTTGGTCCTCTAGGTTTTACCTCCAGTGCAGCTACAATTCCTTGTGGAACGAGTTCCAGCTTTAATTTCTGAAATTCCCCGCATAGCTTTGGCTGATCCTCCATTGACAGCGTATTTGCACTATGACTCTTTCGACTTATAGCGTCGGCTACCACATTAGTTTTTCCGGGGTGATAATGAATTCCCACATTGTAATCCTTAATTAACTCCAGCCACCTTCGTTGTCTCATATTAAGATCTGCTTGAGTGAATATATATTTCAGGCTCTTATGATCAGTATATATCTCACATCTATTTCCTATGAGATAATGATGCCATATCTTCAAAGCATGCACTACGGCAGCTAATTCCAAATCATGCGTTGGATAATTCGCCTCATGCGGTCTCAACTACCTTGACGCATAAGCAACAACTTTACCATTCTGCATTAACACGCACCCCAGTCTTGCTTTGAGGCTTCGCAATAAATATCAAATCAATTCGCACATCCGCGATTACTAAAGCGAGTGTCGTCAAACGCTTCTTCAGTTCCATAAAACTTTTCTCGCACTCTGGCGTCCATGCAAACTTCTTCTCTTTCTTCAACAGCCGTGTCAGGGGTTTAGCAATTGTCGAGAATCCCTCTGTGAACCGACGGTAGTATCCCGCCATTCCCAGAAAACTACGGATCTGAGTAACAGACTTCGGTTGCTCCCAATGTGACACTGCGTCCACTTTGCTTGGGTCAACTGCATCTCCTTTAGTAGTCATTACATGTCCAAGAAATTCAACTTTCTCCTTCCAAAAATCACACTTCTTGAACTTAGCATCTGGTGATGTTCTCATGACCTCTCTAAAACCATCCTCAAATGTTTCGCATGCTCTTCCTCTGTCTTCGAGAAAACTAAGATATCGTCTATAAAGACCACAACAAACTTATCCAAATACTCCATGAAAACTTTATTCATCATGTTCGTGAAATATGCCGGGGCATTAGTCAATCCAAATGACATGACTGTGAACTCATAGTGTCCATATCGCGTAGAAAACGCAGTCTTAGGCACATCCTCCGCTCGAATCTTCAACTGATGGTATCCTGAACGAAGATCTATTTTGGAGAAAACTCCGGCTCCTCTTAACTGATCAAATAAATCGTCGATCCTGGGTAATGGATACTTATTCTTGATCGTTACCTCATTAAGTGCACGATAATCGATGCACATCCTAAGACTTCCATCCTTCTTACGAACAAACAATACCAGTGCTCCCCACGGTGATGAACTTGGTCTAATGAAACCTTTCTCTTGCAGTTCCTCAATCTGCTTTTTCATTTCGACTAACTCATCTGTAGGCATCCGATAAGGTCTTTTTGATATCGGTGCTGTCCCTGGTGCTAACTCGATAACAAACTCGATATTGCGATTTGGTGGCAACACAGGCAAATCTTCCGGAAACACATCTGGGTATTCTCTGACTACTGACACGTCCTCTATGCTGATGGCTTGTACGTTGTTGACCACTAACTGCCCATCACGAACTGCGGTTGCTTGAAATTCCACCTTCTTGCCACTAGGGCTTTCCAGAGATACAATCCTTCGGCCACAATCCAAAACAGCCTTATGCTTAGATAGCCAATCCATTCCAAGGATAACATCTAGGGACTGTGCATCTAACAAGATAAGATTCGCTAGAAATTCTATCTCATCCATGAGCAACTTAACTCCCAAGCACCCAAGGCTAGATCTAAGCTCAGATCCTGGGGCTTGGACTAATAGCACACACTTAAGATTCACCACTTTAAATCCATGCTTGGTTGCAAAACTTTGAGAAACAAACGAATGCGAAGCTCCAGAATCAAATAAAATGGCGGAGTGCGAGTTAACTAAAACTTACCCGATCGACGCGTCGTAGCCTCTTGTGCTCCATCTGCGGTGATGTGGTTGATCCTACCACGCGCTGTTGATTGAGGCGTTGCTCCAGCTTGACCGGGTGCACGATTTCCTCCTGAAGCCGGTGCCTTGGCAGGTGTTGTTCCCAAGTTAAAACGAACTGGCGTGATGCCTCCCCTCTGTGGACACCTATTAGAGAAGTGCCCTGGCTCATTGCAAGTATAGCATCTCTTGATTGCGGTGCGACTCCTCTGGTGCATTATTGCCTGTCTTTGGCGTCTGAAAGTTCTAATTGGTCGGGCGAGTGCGGGGTTGGTGCCTTGTTTGTGACGGTTGGAATCGGTAAGCTCGCTGCGGTGACATTCTCAAACGCAGGTGGTTGGGACGTCCACCCTGATTAGTCATCAAGCGCTTTCGGTTTTCACCCATCTCTTTATGCTTGTCCTCCAGAATCAAAGCCTTGTTAACCAACTCCTGGAAGTCCGAAAAATTGTGGGTAATCAGCCCTACTTGCAGTTCGGAATTTAGTCCCTTCATGAAGCGGGACTGCCTAGCTTTATCAGTCGCTACGTCTTCAGGTGCATAGCGAGCTAACTGAGTAAACTTATTCAAATACTCGGCCACTGGCTGGCCTCCTTGTTTCAGAGCCCTGAATTCTTCCTTTTTAAGGTCCATCATTCCTTCTGGGACATAATATTGGCGGGAAGCGGTAGTAAACTCATCCCAGGTAATCTCCTGCGGGGCTCCATGTGTGGCACAGTAATTCTCCCACCATTCTGCGGCGGTTCCTTCCAGTTGATGAGAGGCGTAGAGCACCTTCTCATTGCCCTCACATTGGGTGATATGAAGCTTCCTCTCAATGGTACTAAGCGATCCATCGGCTTCAAGGGATTAGCATTTCCTTAAAAGGTTGGCGGCGAGTCCTCATAAAATCGTGACTTGGAGTACGCGCGGCCCACCATTGTTGTTTCGATTCACATGATTGTTATTATTTGCGGTCATGTTGGTCATTTGTTGCATCATAGTCGCATCGGTTGAGTGCTGCGGCGGAAACGCTCCAGTTCTCGCATGTCCACTTGGCGGTGGTGGTTGTGGATGGCCTCCATCATTGGGGTTGTCATTCGACGCAGATCCACTTCTGAAGCACCATTGGTTCCACGAGTGTTCACCATCTGCTAGTTGCCTCTTGGGTTAAGAAAGGTAGAAGTAGCATAGATAAGATGCAAAAATCCCTAGGGCGGGGAAGATAAGTTTAACTCAACTAAAATAATTCTTTATTTATTCTTGGTATGGCTGCTTATAAAAGCCTACAAGCTTTGCAACACATACTACACACTCAGCATTACAAAGAAGCAAACTAAACATGAAACCTTAACGTTTACAAAAAGGTAGAGACTATCTTAAAGACGCGACTCAACACTCGAGTCTCGACACAACTCTAAGACTGACTCTCACTCATCCAGCCACCCTGGCTGAGGCTGATCCGGCGCATTCACCGACAGCGGAGCTGGCATAAAAGCGAATCCATCCTGATGACCTACTGCTGGCTCCTCCGCAACAACAGGGTCTGCACCCTCCTCTGGGTCCCACTCTCGCTCCTCTGGATCTTCTTCTTCTTCGGCAACCTCGTCCGGCTCCTGAACGACCTGGTCCGCTAGCTCCTCAGCTACCTGCAAGGCCTCCTCTAGCTCGCTGATGACTCTGGCTGCGGTGTCACGGGTCTCCTCAAGCTCCTGCTCCGTCACTCTGAGTGCCTCGTACACTGTCTCCAGCTCTTGAGTGGTCTCTCTCATATGCTCCTCCTGGGCATGGGCGAACTCCGCAAGGTGTACCGCGGTAGCACACTCGTCCTCCACGATCCGTCGGCGTCGGCATGCTTGCACATCAGGGTGAAGTTGAAACACTGAGTCGTGAAGCTCGTCGGCGTAGTTGCGGCAGACACGGCGAAGAGCAAGTCGGGCAACCTCCTGAATCGCAACCTCGTACGAGAACCTCCTTGCAGAAATGTTGATCGGCCTACTAGCTTCATTATTCTCCCGGGCGTAAATAATCAACTTGCAAACAAATCCTCAGTGCACACCGTTAACTGACCAGCTGTCTCCTCGATAAAGTGGACGATAGAAGCCTCCAAGCATCTGAAGAACTATCCACAGCTCCATGGCATAGCCACCTGCTGACTCCTCAAAGGTCAGAACGATCGGCATCTGCTTCACAAGAACTTTGAATAAGTTCTCCACCCGAAACGGCAAGTAAACGGTAAATTCAGCAAAGGCGAGAAGTAGAGAATGAGATGAGTCGAGAGTGTTTTGTTAGTCAAATTTAAATTTTCCTTTAGAAAATAGTTTTGGACACAACCTGGACACCTCCATGCTATCTAGGGTCAAGGCCTACAGTCAGTACGGCTCTGATACCACTTCTGTCGGGACCCGAATATGCAAATCCGGACCCTCTGCGTATACCGCACTAGTCCAGGATCACGCTAGTGCACACAGGCTCAACATCAGTAAATATCACAATCATACATAGCGGATATATTATGAAATACATCATATATTAAATATTACTAGTTATATGTCCTCATGGTCAACTTACATGAACATGACTCACACGGCTGAATAACAAATAAAACTGCAGCGGAATGAAAACGTAGACAACCCCTCAGTATACCACAGGCAACTGACAAGGCTTGCGCCCTAAACATTCGTCTCCTCCTGGAACCTCTCCTCCAGCATTGATGCAGACTCCTCAACTGGTGATGTTGTTGTTGGCAAGGGTGAGTACATAAAGCACTCAACAAGTTGTGCACAGAATGCAATTCTCACATAGCTATATGCAAGGCTTATTTCAAAGGATAGGCTATCATGGCTATTTTGCAACAAGGCAGCATTTATGAACAAATACAATAAATAGATTGTAAAGACCGTAAAACAAATAACAATAATAGATAGATTCAGCATTTCTCAAGTAAACCAAGTTTTCCAATCCTAAATCAAGTTCCAACCTTCCATATGGCAATCCCGCCATCCCAACCAAGTTTTCCATTTAATTAAACTAACCCTTAACTGTAATTCCCGAGCATTGCTCAATACCGCGAGCACGGCTATTCGAATAGTTTTACACTCTTCAGAGGTTATGCACTTTACCCACACAACATGATATTCTCTTTGCGCCTGGCCAGTAGCACACTTCCTTTGGTTTGCCGGCAGAGAAATCACGACAAGCCTTTACAATGCTCTGGCTTAACCCGGTACCACCCGCTAAGGTTTCAACACTGGTGGGACAGGTTACCACCTCCAGGGCCCCCCTCATGTGCCATGTGAATTACTCCATAACTCGGGAACTCACACCGACCAAGATAGTACCAAAGCTAAGACATTGCAAATTAATCAGCTAGGCTGTCCCATACCACACATGTGGTTGCATGATTGACTCAGGTCAAAGGCTTGCAAGGTTAATGTAAGGACCCGAATCCACCGAGTCGAACCCACTGTGTTTACCGCACTAGTCCCAGGATCAACGCTAGTGCACACAGCTCAACATCGGTACATATCATATCATACTCAACGATAATAGAATAATACCCATTTATTGATATAGCTAAGTGTATGATCTTATGACCGACTTACATTATTAAGCCACCGAGGCAAGGCGGAAATATAAGCTAAGAATTAAGCGTGGAAAGTAAGCGTAGATAGCTCATCAGTTCACCACAGGCAACCGACAAGGCTCGGACCCTAATGACTCGCGTCCTCTTGGAACTCCTCCTCCAACACAGGTGTAGATTCTTCGACTGTTGATTATTGTTGTTGGCAAGGGTGAGTACTTAAAGCACTCAACAAGTTGTGCACAGAATGCAATTCTATGTAACTATATGTAAGGCTTTTTCCAATGGATAGATTATCATGGCTATTTTGCAATAAGCAGTGTTTATGAACAAATACAATAAATAGATTGTAAAGACTATAAAACAAATAATAATAAATATATTTAGCATTTCTGAAGTAAACCAAGTCTCCAATTCTAAATCAAATTCCATCTTCCACATGGCATTCCGCCATCCCAACCAAGTTGTCCATTTAATTAAGCTAACCCTTAACTGTAATTCCCGAGCATTGCTCAATACCGCGAGCACGGCTATCCGAATAGTTTCACACTCTGCAAAGGTTATGCACTTTACCCACGCGATACAACCAAACACCACCAAGGCGAGTGATTATAACAAAGCCTTTACAATGCGCCGCTTAACCGGTACCACCCGCTAAGGTTTCAACACTGGTGGGACTGGTTACCACATCCAGGGCCCCCCTCTTGCGCCATGTGAATTACTCCATAACTCGGGAACTCACACCAACCACGATAGTACCAAAATTAAGACATTGCAAATTAATCAGCTAGGCTGGCCCATACCAGACATGTGGTTGCATGATTGACTCAGGTCAAAGGCTTGCAAGGTTAAGTCCTTAGAGTGATCAAGGCAAGACTTCCACATACCCTCTGCCCATCGGGCCCACCTTGGCATACTCGCCCTTGTCACTTGCCCCAATCTAAGTGAATATCACCCAAGTTGATTACCAAGCACCACGTGCCATCAACAATTCAACATCGTTGCGTGACATGACTCGCCACAACAACTCAATCTCATCGTGTGATCCCACATGACGCATAAGTTCATAACATCGTTCCATATTCCATTAGTGAAGATTAATTATCAATGATTCAATCACATGTGATGATGTGGCATGGCTAAGCAACTAATACGGTCTAACCATCCCATGTTGATTATTATTACTAACCAACTATAATGAACCAATCTAGGGTGACAATACATCATGGCATACAATGACAAAGTAGGGTATAGATCAAATTGGTATAATAGCTAAGTCCCACTTTAATTTGAAACAATTGTATACTTGAAATAATATGCAATAGGGTAAAACAAATATAGCAATTTTATAAACATGGGTTCAACATGATCAAAGCACAACTTGCCTGGGAATAGGTCCTGATCTTGGTCTGGAGCTTGCTCTTGAGTTGTTGGATCTTCCTCCGAAGCGTCGCACAATTCAACGTCTACGCGTACCGAAGGAGAAAAGCAAATAAATACCGAAACAGAGAGCAAATGAACTCCAAAAATCAATTAAAATTGGCCATTAAATAGAACTCAATTTTACAAATTTTTAGAAATTTGAATCACTCAAATCCGAGTTAAGATGCAAAAGATATAGCCTTTTGAAGTTTGGAATAAATACTGGAATTACAGAAATTAGAAAATCAGAATTAACCGAATTATTTTTAAACTGAGAAACCGATTTATGACATCAGCGTGACCTCATGATGACGTCAGCATTGCAGAATTTCCAATCGGATTATTTTCCAATTGAAAACGCAATTATGACGCAAGCATGATGTCAGCGAAGCTCCGGAACCAACCAGAGCGTGACATGTGTCTCGGTGCATGGACTCGGTCCACAACGTGACGCTTGACCACGGTGGACTCGGTCCATGCCTCCTCGGCCTCGACGCCCGACACGCGGTGGCGCCCGATTGGTTCACACGCACGGCTCGATCTGGACCCTTCGATCGAATCTGATGGTCCATAGCGCTCGGCACGCAAGGGACACGCGGCAGAATCTCACCCCTCCGCTAAGGATCGAACGGCGGGAAAAACTCGAACCCGGCGATGGCGATGCGGCGGCGCAGCTTCACCGGCAGCGAAGAAGACGACGTGTCCGATTCTTCACGGGTCCGACGCGGCACAGCACCGGGATCACGGATCTGGAACCGGCACGGCTCGGAACGGCGTGACGACGGTGAAAAATGAGCGGGAACGACAGTGTGAGCTTCGGCAACTCCGGCGAGCTCGCACGGGCGGGCGAAAGCGTCTCGGCGTGCGAGAAATGGCCAACAGGTGCGGCGCGGGGTGTGGGTTTCAGCGCCCGAGGCGGCGCCTTAAATAGGCGCACGGGGAGGCGTGCACGACGCGGACTTCGAAGTTCATTGCGTGGCGGCGGCGATTCAGAGAGGCGACGCGGCTTCATCCTGAGCGTCCACGCGTCATCCATCCGACGGCCCTGAGTGCTTGGCGACGCGACGAAAGCACGGCCGTTGGATCCAAATCCAACGGTCGTCGGATTAGGGTTAGGGTTTCGGCGGCAAAACGGGCTGGCGGGCTGACTTGGGCCGCACAGTTCGCGGGCCGGCCCGACACTGTTGATAGGATTTTTTTTAAAAGTTTTCTCATTTAAAATAATTACAGAAATTCAATTTATTTGTTTAAGGCAATACAATATTCAGGAAAATTAAAAGAAAATTCTCAAAAATACTTTGAGACATTCTAGACTCAAATAAAATATTTTTGGCAAAACTTTATTTTAACTTTGCATAAATTTAAATGGTTTTCACAAAAGGCCAAAACACTTAATTTGCAATTAATTCCAATAAATCCAGAAAAATCCAAATAAATTCTAGAAAAATCATAAAATGAACAAATGACAATAAAATAATATTTAGACAAATTTTGGGATGTTACACCTTGCCAAATTCTGGTGCAAACAACATCAATGGAACAAATGTAAGTGAGCTCCCAAGACTAATAGGAGAACTTCAATATTTAGAGACATTAGACATCAAATCACCTGATGTGAAAGAATTACCTTCAACTATTGTTCTACTTCATTGAATGGTACATCTGCTTGTTGATTGTCATGTTAAATGTCTAGATGGAATTGGCAATATGCATGCATTAGAAGAGTTTACAGGTTTCTCTGTTTTCATGTACTCGTCATACTTTCTACAAGAACTAGGTTAGCTAACCAAACTGATAGTATTGACAGTAATTTGAAACTGTGCTAAATTTGAAGGTGATGCAGGATTTTACATGAAAAACCTGGCCATTTCTCTCAGCAATCTAGGCAGATGCTACCTTTAGTCTCTATCTCTTGATATTCATGAACATGAGGAAGATGATCTCTCACTAGATTTGTGGCACCTTGTTCCATATAGACTTTAGAAACTTAACATTGGTCAATGGCACCCCATCTTTAATACTCCATGTTGAATGGGATCCCTTATTAACCTTGATCACTTAAATCTCCATGTAAAAAAAAATTGGCCAGGAAGACCTCAAGATGGTTGAGAGCCTACCCGCTCTGTTCACTCTCTTCCTATTCTCAGAAGAAGCCCTTGAAAGAAGGCTCATCGTTTGCAGTCAAGGATTCCAATGTTTGAAGTTTTTTAAGTTCCATTGTGGAGCAGGATTGATTTTTGAGGTAGAATCTGGGTCAAAGATTGAATCCATTCATATTTTGATTTGCACTGATCTGCACATTTCAAGTGAAGTCTCTACTGGATGGTAGTTTTGATTTTGGTGTTCAGCATCTCTCCTGCCTCATCAAGGTATATGTTGTGAGACCATATGGATGTCAACCCACAGATGTTTGATGAGTATTTGACATTTGTTAGACCTGCGTCGATTTGTGTGAGTTTGTTTTGGTTTGGAAAATTGAATTTGCAATTTTGGATTGTTGTTGGCCTTCCCAGTGAGCTTGATCGATGCATTTAATTGGGAATTCATATTGCTGCTAATTAAATATTGAATATTATGTTGTGTAATGCTATGTGATATTTTGCTTGTCTGTGATGGTTGCAGGACTTCGGAGTAAGGTCATGGTGAGGCGGAGGAGATAGGGACTAGGCTAGGATAGCTGAGATCCAGACGATCAAGGTGACGTCGAAAGATGACTAAAGCCCGAGAGTTGCTACAAGCCAGGATAACAAGTGGATGGATGATATTCTAACTTAAGCCATACTCAAGCAAAGGAGGATCATTGGATCAAGGGTTCATGGGTGGAGTAGTGGTTAAGATATTGTCAAATGGTTAAAACTGGTAATATTATTGGGTTTCGGGTTAGCCCATGTATGAGTGAGTGAGTTAATCCCAGCCCTTGATGAGGTTCCTTATGGGAGAAGGAAGTAATTCAAGGGTGGAGAATACTAGCCCTTGATAAGGTTCATTATGGGAGAAGAAAGTCATCTAATGGTGAAGATTGACTAGGTTTTACTATAAATAAAGGGGTGGAGGGACGCCTCCATGCCAAGTCTTTGACAAGGATTTCCGTTTCCTTGTGCTCCTTTGAGCTTTGCCCACTAGGTTGTGAGGCTTTATAAACCTCCCTCTCAAAGCAATAAAATTTTAATGTCATCTTATATTCTACAATTTACATTCCACACATTAAATCTTGCAATTTACATTCCGCACTTTAAATTCTTGCAATTTACTTTCTGCACATTTGGATTTGCCTCCCCTCCTTTTAAATGGTTGTGGATTTTATGCCAAGGATGAATGATTGATGGATGGATAATCTTCTTTAGATCATATCCCAATCATCTAATCAAACTTTGTCTTAATTTTTGCAAGAATTTTTGTTTGGTTCTTTCTTGCAACTTGAGCATTGCTTCAACTCATTCTACTTGTTGTAGTTCTTTTGGATCTATGATATTTAAGAGGTTTAGGAACTCATCTAAATCATGTCCCAACTAGAAAGATCCTTTAGAACTCATTTTTGCCCAAGTTATGCTTGCAACACCGTGTTCTTGATTTGAAATTGCTGTTTTTAATGCAACTTGAATCATTTTCAGGAAAGGTTGAGACCTTATGCTTATTCTTGCAATTCCTTACAGAATAACAGTCCTAAGGTCATTTCCTAGTCATGGTTCAAGTTTCATTAAGTTTGGTTGGATAGATCAAAAGTTATTGAGATTTCTTTGTGGTCAAAGTTTCTGAAATCTCTGCTTTTGTGCAGCGTATATGTTAAGAAAGAAAGGTCACTCTTTTGGGCTTTATTTTGAAATTACTTTTTAAATCATGACCCTAACCTTGCCTTGTTTCAAACTTCATCAACTTTTGATGAGTAGATAAAAAAATTATTGATGTTTCTTGACAGCCAAGTTTCTGAAACTGCTTTTTTTGTGCTGCAAGGATGTTGAGCTAGATAGGTCTATCTTTCGGGCTTTGTTTTGAAATTTCTTTTGGAATCATTACCCAGAGGACCTTATCTTACTATGATTTAAATTTCATCAATTTTGGATGAGTAGATATAAAGTTATTCACATTTCTTGACGACCAAGTTTGATATTTCTCCTCATCCTTGTTTCTAAAATTTCTGCTTCATTCATCCTGCTTTTCGTGTTCTTGAACCTTGTGTTTTCTCTATAGCACTAGTGTTCAAGAAGATTTTTTGAGGGGGAAATTTTTAATTGGATCCAATTCACCCCCCTTTAATCGATGATTTTGGTCCTTCATACGTCTACATTAATTGTTATGGTTTCAATGTGTGAGGAGGTTGAAGTTGTAGAGAATGCCATTAGGATTGCTGTTGGCACAATCCCTAACTATGCCATGCTTCAAATTGATAGACCTTTTTCACCCTTGTGAGTGAGAATGACAGGCGAGAACTTGATGCAGAAACTGCTACTGCCATGTGGATTGCAGGCATCATTTCATTTTTCTGCACCACCATAACAACATGGGTACCACTAGTTTGAGGTTACCCTCAAACTAAATGCAAAGTCACACTCCTAAAATACCATGTGCCATGTGCTCGATCTACCTCCACACTTCCCCTTCCCTCTTTCGTACTTACTTTCACAACCTCTCTTTCTTCCTCTCTAAAACAGAATTTTCAAATTAGAAAATTTTAACTTTTAAAATTTTAAATAGGAAGTTTCAACACAAAAAAAATCTACTCAATATTTAAAACTTGAAAAATTTTAACTAAAAAAATTTCAACTCAAAAAGTTTCAACTCAAAATATTTTAAATAAAAAAAATTAATCAGAAAGTTTCAACTCAGAAATTTTCAAATCAGAAAGTTTTAGCTCAAAAATTTTAAATAAAAAAATTTCAAATAATAAAAGTTTCAACTCCAAAAACTTCCCATTCAAAAAACATACGGCTCAAAATGTTTCGATTGAAAAACTTTCAGTTCAAGAAATTTTGATTTTCAAAAACTTTTGAAAGCGGTTAAAAATACTTATTTAAAAACTTGGGGGATTTGAAAAAAACTATTTTGAGTTTTAGGGGAAGGGAATGGGGGAGGAAAGGGGGATGAAGGGGTTGGCGCCAAGTGTTGCGGCGAGAGTCTTTTGTGGGAAAGGGAGGTTGGGATGGAAAGAGGTGCTGCCACTTGTCACAATGAGAGAATGCCCTAAATTAGGCAACTCCCAAGCAACATTGCTAGATTTTTGTTTTTCACATCCATACATAGCTTTGTTTGCCTTCATCATTTGGGTGGTTTCCAAGGAACAGCTGAATTGTTTTGAATAATACATTTTAAAATAAAATTATATAAAAAATTATTCAAAAACAATTACATAAATATACCTTTGTCACACATTCATTTGGTGACAAAGTTCCTGTTGTTAAATGAAATGGCGACAGAAGCCCAACAGATTTTTTGTCACCAAATGAAAGAAGCTCTGTCGCCAATTCATTTAGTGAGTGAAGCTTCCCATGCCAAATGAATTGACGATAGAGTTTTGTTTAGCCAATAGTTTTATCGCTGATTCATTTTGCCACAGGTTCATTTGTCGCTGATCATTTGGCTGACAGGTCCATTTGGTCGGTAGACCGCTGTCGTCAAATGCATACGTTTGTTCACTTTTCATCAGCACGTCATCGTTATCTTATGCCAACTTTGGTTATTGCCAACATTGGCCATAAAATGATCCAACTGGATCATTTTTTTAGAAAGTAGGTTTTATGACTGCCCAGTTTACTTGGAAGCTCAAGTTTAGAAGTGATCATCATTTTTTGGGAGAATTTTTAAGTTCATTTGGTTCCCCCAACCACTTGGGTGAACTCTAAAGGTTGCACCTAATATGTTACAGTGTGTTATTAGGGTGAGACTAGATCCACACAAACTGCTGCATTCCATCGACTATGCACCAGATGCTAATCCAGTGGAATGGAGATAAAGTTGAAATGGTTCAAGCCGACACATCAGCTCATATAGCTATGGTCAGTTCAGATGTAAATTGGCAACACGATGGAGCCGAATGCTTATTGGGCAAAACTCTTGATGATTACGATTTTGTTTGCATCAACAAGACATGATTCGTCCCAATTAATGTAAACCCGAGCACGTTTCATTGGACAAATGAAATATTATGTTGATGGAGTTTAAATCAGTAGTGAAAGTTTTGCAAGATAAAACGCAAAGCTATCAGCAAATAATGGATAGCTAAGAAGCCATATAAGACTTTGAAGAGATTGAAAAGTTGGGCTAAGGTTTCACATCAACATATTTGTTGGACGAAGTCGACATAGGTGATGGTGATAGGAAGAGGCCAACTTTTATCAGTTCAAAGTTAGCAATAGAATACAAAGAAAAATTAGTTAGGCTTTTAAAGAATTATAAAGATTGTTTTGCTTGGGAATATTATGACATACCCGGTTTATGCTGACAATTAGTTGAACATCGACTACTAATAAAATTGGGATAAAGGCCATTTAAACAGTCTCCTAGATGATTTAATCCAGCCATGTACAGCAAAATAAAAGAATAAATTGAGCGGTTATTAGAAGCAGAGTTTATCGGGCCTCGCCGATGAGCCAAATGGGTTTGCAACATCGTTCCTGTTATGAAGAAAATGCAAACTTAGGGTGTGTGTTGACTTTAGAGACATAAACAAAGCTACACCAAAAGATGATTATCTGATGCCCATAGCCGATATGCTTATCGATGCTGCATCTGGAAATAAGATTATTAATTTTCTTGATGGCAATGATTGTTGCAACCAAATATTCATGGCAGAAGCCAATATATCTAAGACGGCCTTTAGGTGCCCGGGTGCCCTAGGTTTGTTCGAATAGGTAGTCATGACATTTGGCTTAAAAATGCTAGTGAAACATACCAACACGCTATGAACCTCAATTTCCATGAGCTAATTGGCCATATTATTGAAATCTGTATTGATGACGTTGTTGTAAAGTCCAAAGAAGATTACCAGCATCTAGCCGATCTGGAGACAGTGTTCAAGAAGATGAGGGCATATGGCTTAAAGATGAATCTATACAAGTGTGCTTTTGGTGTATCGGCTGGACAGTTCTTAGGATTTATGATTCATAAAAGTGGAATTGAAGTAACCAAGAGTGGGTTAAAGCTATAGCTGATACCAAACCAATCAAATGCAAAAAGGATCTTCAGAAATTGATTGGCAAGATAAATTACTTATGACGCTTTATTTCTAATTTGTTTGGCCGAATCAATGCATTTACCCCACAACTGATATTAAAAGGAGGTCAAGAATTGATGCGACAACGGCCCAATCTTCCGATAGGTTCTATTTTTGCGGAACGGAGACGTTCGCCTTCCAAGGGCTTCCAATCAGCGAAGATTGAATCCTTGCAATCGCTACACCCACGCATCTATCGTTATCAACCGTGATCACGCCAGGATGACCTAACCACGAAGGTTAATTCCTGGACGCAATAGAAGAAACGAGCAAGAACGAGAAAGAAAGCAATCTGAAAATTCAAAATGATCAAAGTTGAGGTTATGTCTTTCACCAAACCAGGTCTTGCGACACTACTTCGATGAACAAGTGTTTCACACGCAATGGGGAACAAACTTAGCAAAATAACCTCCCTAAACTGATGACGGCGGCTTGTTTTAATGATGTGGAAAGGGAGGGCATCCGCGGCCAGGGAGAGGGTGTGCTAGGGTTGCCTCCCACATCCACAACCTGGGCTTGGACCCTCTGTCGAGATACAAGGCCCATGGCCCAAAGAAAAGGTGGCGCAGCACAGTCCAGAAAACAGCAGCCACTTGTTATGACTATTTGGAAGCATTCCGGATATAATTTGGAGGTGAGGTTAGATCCATTGGAAAGATCATGAAATAAACTTTCAATAGAGTACTTATACACCTCCGAATGATGTCGTATGAGAAAGTTATGGCCGTTTGAATCCAAGGCTGTCAGGCTGACTCCAACTCGAATTGCAGCTCGAAATAATTTGCTCTCCGAATTGAGGATGGAGACTTGGCATGGCATCTTCACCAATATTCCTAAGTAACAACAAATCACGATGTCCATTAGGTAGCATACCATCCCCATTAAAATAATTATGAACAGCGAGGAACGAGCTCACCTTATGATTTAATTGACGAGCACGAGCTCATGTCATTGGACCTTGAAGTGGTGAAACATGAGGAACAGCGGTTGTAGTATGTGTATCCAAGGAATGGATGTCCTCATCAAGAATTTGTGTGGGGAGCTGACCAACAGAAGGCTTTTGAGAGCATAAAAGAATATTTGTCTAAGCCACCAGTATTGGCGGCACCTCAAAAGGGAATACCATTTAAGCTTTACAAATCAATTGAAGAGGCAATAATTGGAGTTGTTTTGGCACAAGAGATCAACAGGAAAGAGCAAGTTATTTTCTACTTAATCTGACGCTTAATAGATGCAGAAACAAGGTATCCTTTTGTAGAAAAACTTTGCTTGCAACAATTTGAGGAATTACATATTAGCATCGGCGTGTAAGTCATATGCAAAACCGATGTTACAATGTACATGTTCTTGACTCCAATCTTAGGAGGTCGACTTGGAAAATGGGCTTACAAGTTTATTGAGTTCGACCTAACTTATGAATCGACTAAAGCCATCAAAGGGCAGGCAGTTGTTGATTTTATAACAGGGCATAGAATCGACACAGGTACCAACCTATTCTCTGTAGTTCCTTGGAATTTGTTTTTTGATGGATCGATGAGCAGGGAAGGTGATGGTGTTGGCATAGTGCTAATATCTCCAAATGGGTATAGTTTTGAGTTTGCATTCAGGATAAATCATAAATTCTCAAATAATCAAGCTGATTATGAAGCTTTATTAAGAGGCCTGCAATTGCTGATAATATTGGTGTTGACTCTATTGAGACTTATTGTAACATCCAAATTTTTGGCTCAAAATAATTTAATAGTGTTATTTGTGTATTTTGAGAATTTTTGGAATTTATTCAACATTTTTGAATGGATCCTATTGTGAAAATTATTTAAATATAAGAAAAGTTTATAAAAGCTTTTATTAAAATATTTTATTTAATTTTTAAATGTCTCAAAATATTTTAAGAATTTTTCCAATATTTTTACTATTTTATTTTAATTGTTCTGATTTTTGGAATTATTTTAAATCAAAAATATTTGAAAAATGTTTAAATAGTGTCAGCCCGAAACCCTAGGGCCCAGCTCGTGTTCTCTGTGTTAGCCCCTAGCCCGCATGATGCTGTCGGCTCATGTCTTCCGCATGGCTCGGACCGGTTCGGTCGGGTGATTGTGACCGTTGGATCGTTAGAGCATGGATGGTCTAGATAATCAGATCCAGATCGGAAACCCTAGCATCGTTGCTATCCGATCTGAGCCACATGGATGGTTGAGATCCTGTCGTGTCGCACCATTGAGTTCATCTTTGATCCGGCACTGCCTCTGACCATGCCTCAGAGTTCGGGCTTTGTACGGCGTGTACAGGCTTTATAAGGTGCACAACCTCGTCCTGATGTTCCTCAAAGCTAGCCCCATCTTTTGCCTCAAGCGCTGGATCCCGTGACGTCGTGGTTCGCCTATGGAAGCTCACCGGAATTCTTGAGTGAGCCACCAAGGTTTTTCGACGCTTTCTTCGTCGCTAGTTGGTTTCCAGTGGAGCCAAGCCTAGATTTGAGTTCCTCACGTCAAGAGCTTCCAGATCTGTGGTGTTGTGATGCAGATCCACTGAGTTGTCGCTGTAGCCAGGGTTGTCTTATCTAGCATCAGCGAAGTACACCGCTAGAGCTCTCCGATCAAACTCTTGCGACTATGGCTGACGTGGCATGGAGGTGTCGCCACGTGGGTGCAATGTGGCTTTGAGTCAGCATCGAGTCAGCTGGAAAAGGTTGCGTTAGCACTCGGTCATGAAGCCACGTCAGCAGCCGCATTAGCATTAGTGGGGCCTCCATGTCAGTTGCACTATTGCCATCAGCCGAGTCCACCATGCACCAAGTTGGGCACAGACACAGTCCATGGACTTTCGGCCCACATGTCAGCCGGATATGATTTTTTTGGATTTATTTTTATTCGGAAAATTAGTTGTTGACATCAGCGTTGTGTCATAAATCGATTTTCTAGTATAAAAATAAATCTAGAAATTTAGGGTTTTTCTATTTTTGTATTTTTGAATCTCTCGAGAGCCCATTCTTCTACATGCAAGCTCCGATTGAGGTGATTCAAGTTTTTAAAAATTTGTAAAGTTGAGATCTATTTAATGGTGATTTTTATTTTATTCTAAGAGTTTGTTTGCTCTCTAGTTTGGTATTTATTTCCTATTTCTCTCGATTCAAGTAGAAATCAAAGTGTTCGAATCGCTTGAGGGAGAAGCATTGATTCTAGACCAAGCTCTAGATCAAGTTCAAGACCTTTTTCCAAGGTAAGTTGTGCTTTGATCATATTGAACCCGGTTTTACACATGCATTGTTAATTTAAACTATTCATGATATTTTTTGGTTACAACTATTTTTAATTAGTTTGGGATCTAGTTATTCTACATAATTGAGTTATATTTTCCTTGTCATTTGTATGCCATGATTATTTGTCATCCTCTAGGATGATTCATTATTAGTTGGTTGCTAATAGATGTCAACGTGGGTTGGCTATATCATGAATAGAGTACTTAGCCTTGCAACGGGTTATTGATATCATCTTGAAAGTTCAAATCAATCTTGACTAATGGAATATGAACATGTTTATGAATGTTGTGTCATGTGTTGTCACACAATAATATTGAATTATTGATGGCATGTGTTGCACGTTAATCAACTAGGGTGGTAAATGATATAGACTCAGGCATGTGGCAAGTGGCTCTGAGTTGTGGTGTGGGCCTATTAGTATTGGGTTGATATGTTGACTTATTGTTTATGAGTGAATGTGAGGTGGTTTTCTATGAGTGAATTGTGGAAAGTCTTGCCTCAGTCAATTAGGAATTTAACCTTGTAAGATATTGAACTGGGCTAAATGTGCAACCTCATGTCTAAGTTATCGAGTGTTAACATTTGATGCCTCAGGAGGATAACCAAATGGAGTGTGCGGTTATGGGGAATTTGTGTGCTGTGTAGTGGCCTCACATCTGTCCAACGGTATGTCCCTTCTATTCTTCTGTTCTGAGTGAGGGAAGGAATAGTGAGTTTAGACTTATCAGAAGGTTCAGTGTTTATGAATGAGCCTCCGAAAGGTTGTCATGATCTCTTAGCCACACACCTAAGGAAGTGTGATATCGCATAGCAGTATGGGACGATCATGTCATGTGGGTAAGTGTATAACTTCTGCATAGTGTAAATCTATTCAGATAGCTGTGTCCCCGGTTATGGACAATGCTCAAAAATTTCAGTCAAGGGTTAGTTTTTATAAAATAAAACTTGGGAAGGGAGACTATGTGCCATTAGAAAGTTTGGAATTGTTTAGGGCTATGCCAAAGTTTAGTCTTGAGAAATACTTGAAAGTTATTATTTATTGTTATTTGTTTTACTATCATTTCAATATATTTGTTGTATTCATTTGTAAATGCTGCTTTGCTATAAAATAATAATATCAGCCATTCATTTGGAATAATCTTTGCATATAGTTATAACGGACTTGCATTGTATACACAAATTGTTGAGTGCTTTATATACTCACCCTTCACGCAATAAAATTATCAGTTGAGGAGTATACACTAGCTTTGGAGGAGTAGTATCAGGAGAAGGCGCCGAACGTTTAGAGTGCGAGCCTTGTCAGTTGCCTATGGTATGATGAGAACTTTATCTACGGTTTCTGTTTCGCTGCAGTTTTAATTATTATAGTTTAAGCCCTATGTGGCAGTCATGTAAAGTGAACCACAAGGTTAGTCAATAGGTTTATAATTAATAAATGAAGTCTTTTGTTATGTTTTCGATGTGTATTATTGTGATATTCATCTATGTCAACACTTTGTACACTAGCGTGATCCTAGACTAGTGCGATATACACAGACAGTTCATATTTGCATATTCGGGTCTCGACACTTATGGTGCTTCTTTATTAGTGGTTCAACAAGTTAAAGGAGAGTATAATTCCTACGATAAAGTTTTGATTAAATACCTAGATGAATGCCGCTAGTGTCTCCCTACGACTTGTGCAATAGAGCTTTTGGTGCCTCACTTATATTTTATAGCTCCTTCCTTGATTGCATAAGTACTATTATCTTTGCGCGTGTGTTGTCTTGATATTCGCTTATATCCTTGTGATCGGCAACTAGGACTTGTGAATTCTAGTTTAGGTCATTACTTATCATAACAATAACTAGAATTATCAGATTGCAAAAGAAAATAAATATAGCCTACCTAGCTCCACATATTCTACCTCGTACGTTTGTTTGGTCCCTTGGCAATCGCTTTATCCAAGCTTCGGAGAACTTTTGACACTGCCAACGGCCAACAACACCTGCTACATAGTAAGAACTTGTAAGAGCTTTGGTTAAAGCTTGAGAGTTGAGCGACTTTTCACCACATCCTACATAGTGATAAGAACATTATACATGTGATTTGTTTCTTGAACATTATACATTATACATGGGCCAATAGCATTCTAGGAGAAGAAGTAGTTCACACTCTAAGATACGAAGAATGTACGAGTACAACTTCACCACCACGGGAGGTACGACGGCATAGCACACATACCAAAAATAAGTTCACCGTACCCATTTTTCGTGGTAAATATGATCCTGAAGGTTATCTTACTTGGGAATTAGCTGTAGAACAATCATTTGATAAACATGGAATTCCTAAGCATGAAAATGTTAGGGTTGTTATTAGTAGATTTACTGATTTTGCTGCTCTTTGGTGGAATGATTATATGCGTAAAAATCAGGACATCCCTAGCACATGGATTAAATTAAAGAAAATTATGAGAGCTAGATTTGTTCCTTCATATTTTGCTCGCCAATTACGGAATGAATTGCAATGTCTAGAACAAGGTAGTAAAACTGTGAATGAGTACTACCAGGAATTTCAGAGTAGATCTTTGCGTTGTGGGTTAGAAGAGACCGAAAAGACTCGGATAAACAACTTTTATTGTGGACTAGATTTTGATATTCAGATCATGATATCTCGTAAAGAATTCAATTATATGTTATGTTTGCTAAATCTTTTATGTGAAGCTGAAAGAAAAATACAGAGAAGACAATCAACCACAGTTGAAGTTCCTACGAAGATAAATGCTACTCCTGTTGCATGCACTGCACCAAACCTTAATGAGAGCATACACCCTGAGCATGCAAAAGAAACACCAAAAAAATTGAGTGAAGTAGAGGATAGCACACATGAGGATGATTCTAATAACATAATCCAATCTACTTATGTTACTTCTGTTGTTGCTGTTCCATGTGATATGTAGGTTACTTTGAAGAAGGGGAGCTACAAGATGAAAAATCTGCGTTATTAAGTGAAAGTTTTGAGGTACCTACTTCTTCTAAGGCAGACGCTAATGACTATGGTACAGATCTGATTTTACAACAAGAAAGGGAGCAAATTTGTGAGTATATTCCTGTTGTACTTAATTCTAGAGAGTTACCACCTTGTGTTATAATTGTAGAACCATGGATGAATTGCATGCTTATAATTTTGATCATGTGGTACTGATTATGCATAAGGAAGTGATAGCAAGAATATCCCCTGCCACTGTTTTGTGCTATATCATGTTGAGTGAGCCTGTTAGTTTGAATTGTGCTATGAATAAGATTTATGAAATTTCATCTCTTAAGTCTTTATCTAGCACCTATGCCTATTGTTTTAAATTCAATTTATTTGTGGATTATAACATAGATGGCAAGTTTCTTGTTTACAGATTATGCATAACTTGTGATAAACTTGCTGAATTGAAGCTTGTTGTTTTGGGCAATCCTAGTTGTATGCAAGAGCTTGTTTCTTGTAAGGCAAGGTCAAATTTTCCTAATATGTGTGATACTCATAGCTTGCTACCTCATTGTTCGAATTTTAGTACATTGACTTGTATTACAAATCAGTATATTGTAGTTGATGAGTGGAAGCCCATTAAAATTGTGTCACCGTTGTTGGTATGGTTTGATATTGCTTGTTTACAATCTGATCATATGAATGAGCTATGCTTGTTGCCAAAACTTGTAATTTTGCTCATCTATGTTATTGAACGAGGCTTACAAAACATGAGTATTTTTTATCCAAAGACAAGGATTGATATGTGCTTTATTTATATTTGCAAATTGAAATTTATGTTATATGCTTCACTTATAATCATAAATTGAGTTGCAAAATTTTGAGGAAAGGTGCTTTGCTTAAATTTGATTTCCTTATTTGCTGTTATGCAAATAGAATTACGCAAAACCAAAAGAACAATAACATATGGGATATATACATATATATTGTGCACATATTGTTCTTTTTGTTGCTTGTTTCTTCTCTAGCTGGTCCAAAACTGAGGATGGTTTTCCTTCAAAGAGGGGAGGAAGCATCCAAGAGTGCTAGTTTTCGTCATGCCTTTATATGCTATAAAGATGTGTTGAGCTATGTGGATGATTATTAGGTGAATCCTCTAAATGTCTTTTTTTTATTTAAAATATATAAAGAGGTGGAGCTACTATTTTATTTAATTAAATGCAGGACCTATATGAGAATGTTTTGTGTTGAGGATGAGCTAAAAGCTAAGTGTAAGTCGAGGACAACTCAAATTTAAGAAGGAGAAGATGATGATGACATCACTACTACGGATACGATCACACCTGGTTGGACCAACTCCAACACGTCATCCATGGGCCAAGAAGAGAGAGATATCAAAACCATCACGTTTTGGAATCCAATTCGTCCTTCGGATACCAGCCTAAAGTAAAATGAGCATAATTTTTGCACACGGTGTCCGATTGATTAGTTCTTGCACTTGATTGAAAGCTTACAACGAGACCTTTCCAATAGGTCTGATCCTAGCCCCAAATTCATTGTGGATTAGTTTAAATCAATAAAACAATATACTACAACACTGTTTTGGGCTATTTCGGGCCTTGTAAACATGTGGGGGCCCAAGCCCAAGTTGTGTGTGCCCCCGTGGCTGCACACAACCCTAGGACGACCCTCTCACATCCCTCCCTCTCATATACTCAGTAGCAACCGCTTTAGACACTTGAATTTTTGTTGAGCATAGTTTTAGACTAGAGGCAAACTACATTGTCCTTTAGACTTGTCGAACGACTGCCTATTGAGACTTCTTCACAGAAGCCCACCTTTAATTTATATTTTCATGAACCTTAATTCTTATTTGCAATTTCAGATTGATTCTACTATTGTTTTTGCTTGTTCTTCAGTTGCTTGTAGGAATTGAACCTTGTGTTCAGGTTGATCGTGGCCACGGCAAGATTAATAACCTTCTGGAGTTGTAGGAATTGAACCTCATATTCAGGTTGCATCATCATCGTACGTTGTAGTCGAATCATTAAAGTCAGTTCCACCAAATCGATAGTTATCGTTCTAATCGAAAGATCAAGACACAATCTTACATCATAAGAACCATGAGTCTTTTTGCAAAAGAGACACTAGAATGTTCTCGATGCGATTTTAGGATTTATGGGGTTTTTTGCAAACCTGATGTGGCGGCTCTCACGGCGCTGGAATTCTCCCACTGTAAGAGCTAATCTACGGAACCACAGAGTTCTTTTCGCAAAAGAACTAGTGGAGGGCCTCGACATGATTTCAAAATTCTTGGAGGGATTTTTTGCGAATCCGCTGACGTGGCACAAAAGCCCCACAAAGGACGAGAACAAAAATTTTGCGCGCGAGCGTAATACAGCGTCGCCCAGGACAAACCAAACCCCACCCGAAAGGCCAAAAGGGAAAGAAGGACGAGAGCACGAGAGGTCTTGTGAGGTCTTGTGCGGCGATGGCGACCTCTGTGGCGAACCTGGAGGACGTGCCATCCCTGGATCTGATGCACGAGCTGCTCTGCCACATGAAGTGCAGCTCCAAGCCCGACAAGCGCATCATCCTCGTCGGTTCGTACGCTACCTCCAGCCCCCACATCTTCCTTCCCTTGGATTTGCAAAATTTTTGTTCATGTGTAAATATGAAAGTGGAAGGACAAGCCGTAGTTAGTGTTGTGTAATTCTGGTCATATTGCGTGCCTTTGTGCAAGATCCCACGAGTAAAATTGTTCCTTTTTATGGCTTTTTGACTTCACGGATGGGTAATTGCGGGGAGAAGTGTTAATTTTCCAGAATGTGTGTGGTTCTCAAGAAAAGCTTATGTTTTTCTAGCTGACTGGCATCGATTTACTTTTCAATAATGTTGTATCTTGTTTGGGTATGCAAGTGAGGTTGTGGAAAATAATGCCCTTACTATGTTGAATAGAATCATTATTGGCTTTACGGTAGCATGAAATTTGTAGTCAAGTTGGCTTGTTCTTTGAGGCTCAATGATTAAAAAATTGTGTACATGTGTAACTCTTTTTACTTACGATATTTGTGAATTCTGAGGCAAAGAGGTCCCTTTCAACCTAATGCTCAATTCTATGTATGCAAAATTCTCAATGAAATTAGAGTTCTTTGAACACAGATAAATCATAGTCAGTTTGGTCTTGTTTGTGCTACTGAAGCTTTCAATCACAATAATGCATTTTTTGTTGCCTTAATGATGGAAACTAGTAATACTTTGTATATAAAGGGATGCACCTAATGATCTTAGTGTAGATTTGAGTGACAAGGGAAGTCCTATCCTTTTAACTAATTTGGCTTGTATTTCTTTTTCGTGTTGAGAATGTTTATTTTTTTGTACGAATACGGGTTGAGAAAAAGAGTGCTAACTGCCACTGTTATTACGGCGTCGCCTAGGTGTCCAGGCTGGCGGGGGATGTCATGATCCGGCGCCTCGCCTGGAGAGCATTAGGCGGCCGCCTGGACGTCCAAGCGTCGTGGCTAACCGACTAGGCGTCGAGTCCAGCATCGTGGTTGTCCGGAGAAGGGACGGGAGGCCGGGTAACCCTGCACAGAGGAGAGGGAAGAGAGCTCCGCCGCCATTCCTGCCACCTTTGTCGCCGTCCTCCACTTATTAGTAATCCGCCTCCCCGTCTCCCTCCGTCTCGCGCTGCTGCCCCCGCGCTGCTGTCGCCGCCCTACCCCTCCGGTGCTGCTATTGCCCCGCCGTAGCTGTTGGTGCTCCCACTGTTGCTGCTGGTGCTCATGCTGCTAGTGCTTTGCTCCCTCTGTTGTTGGTGCTCTGCTCCCACTACTGCTAGTGCTCCCCTTTTTGCTATTGCTGCTAGTGCTCAATTGCTTTGCTACGCTGCCGCTGCCGCCGCCGGTACTCCCACTGGTGCTCATGTTGCTAGTGCTCTGCTTCCACTACTGCTGGTGCTATACTCCCACTACTGCTAGTACTCCCCCTTTGTTGTTGATGCTACTGGTGATCAATTGCTCATGCTACTGCTAGTGCTCCCCCTTTGTTTGGTCGTCAAACTATCGCCTAGGCAGGCACTTCGGAGGTGACTCGCCTCGCCAGGGCGCCGTGATAACCATGCTGACTGCCCTTATTTTTGACCAAAAAAAGACAATCACAATTTTCTTTAAGATTTGATGTTAAATAGGTGCATTTGATTGCGTAGATTGAAGTCTCCTCAAAAGAAGAGAACATTTGTAAAAAGGTAAAGGCAGTAAATCCTTGTTATGATGTCATGAAATATGTGCTCAAGAATGCCTTTTCGACCTAATGGTGGAAAAGATGCAACAATTATCTTTATGCAAAGTCCTCAATGAAATCAATATTCTTTTAAGAGGCAATGAGGATAAATCATATCCAAGTTTATACTTGTTCAGTTTGTGTTAATAAGAATCTCATGATATATATATATATATATATATATATATATATATATATTTGTCTTGGTGATGGAAAGGAATGTTTTTTATTATACAAGGAATGTTCTAGTATTGATTAGAAGTTGCTATGCTATAAAGAAAGGTAAGGGCAATCTGGCCATTATTCTTCATTTTCACTGTGAGTCAATGTACTAGGTGGAGATTTTGTTTCGATTGTAGTAGACGCGTAAATTCCTTTAGTAAAGTGACTTTGTGGTAGCAGCAACTCAATTTGTCTCCTTGGTCTTGAGTACTGAACAGGTTAATGTTGGTTGGCACTCAGTATTGTGATTTTTATTTTATTTGCCCCATAATTGGGAGCTGGACTCTATTTGTATGACGGAATCCATTTGCATCTGATCAAATGATGGAATCCACAAAATTAGCAACATCCAAATTAACCCTAGTTATTATTATTTACTTTAAAAATAACCTTCTGTGTCCACAATGGTTTGTTTCATTCCCATGCATCAGTTACAGCCCCCATAAAAAGTAGTCCAAGGCTTATAGTTTGCTTTTTTGGGTTTAAAATGTAGTTCGTTTGGCAGAAATATTGTATCATTTCGTCGATGCAAAATCATCTTGGAAGATGTGAGATAACCAGGTTCTTGCGATACTTTTAGGGAAAAATTATCATGACACAGTTTAGTATGTTCCAACTTCCATGGTTTTCCCGTGAGACTGACTACAATCTTTTGTGTTCAAAAGGAAATGCAGCCTATCTTAAAAAAAAGGTAATGTAGCTGATTTATCTATTTCCAGCATATTTAATTCTCGAATTAGGTATGTAGTAATATTTTGTGTTTCAGTCATTAAGTGTGAGTACTGCAGTTTAGTAAAGTTCTGTTTCAATGACCTTCAATTTTTATCGTAAAGGAGGCATAAAACTTTTTAACTATTAAAAACATTGACGTGTGCAAGACTGCCTTATGTTAAAAAAAACCAGTTGGTAATTTCAAGTGTACACAAAAACGTCTCAGTAAAATGCTACAATACACAATATTGCCAATCGTTGTGCCATGATATATTTCTGATAACTTCTGTCTGTTTCTGTGTGTAGTATGTTAAGAATTACATTTAGTATGGCTGGCAACTATTGTTTTGTGGATATTGAAGTGTTATGCGTGTGGAAAAACAGCTAAGAATTATGTGCCGACAATCCTAAATGTTGGAGATATTTCACATGTCTTATGATAATCGGATTTAGGTTAAAAATGGTTGGAAGCTGGTTAACAGTCTTTCGAGATAGCCAGATTGTTTCTGACATAGTTTAACCAATAATCTCGTATCTGACCAGTAGAGATACATACAACTAGTATGTGGAACAATTAGAGTCTTTGTGGTGTTGTCTTCTTGTTACTGAGGATTTATTTGGATTCATGTGTACTAAGTTTTATGATCTTTCGTATCAATTCTAGTGTGCTTTTTGCTAGAGTTTACAGCTCCTAGTTTTACTGATTTGTAGGTCCACCAGGCTCTTGAAGGGGAACACAGTGGCCCCTTATTGAGGAAGAGTATTGCTTATGCCATTTGGCCACCGGTGATATGTTGAGAGCTGTTGTTGCTGCTAAGACTCCTTTGGGAATTAATGCGAAAGAAGCAATGGACAAGGTATTGCTTTTGGAACTCAACCACACAAAAAAACGGATAAAAAGGGCAAATGAATAGCGAGCTGAAAATGTTCTGCCTGAAGATGTTCTGTGACTTTGGTTTGCTAACTCCCAGTTTGTTAGGGAGAGCTTGTTTCCGACGACTTGGTTGTTGGAATTATTGATGAAGCCATGAAGAAACCTTCGTGCCAAAAGGGTTTCATTCTTGATGGATTCCCCCACACAGTAGTTCAAGCACAGAAGGTGAAGCATTTGAACGATTTGTCATTTAATCTGTACTTACATTATTGATTTTCAGTAAGAGACTTGATATGTAGCTATAGACTATAAAGCTTTGTTTCAATCATAGTCTTTCTTATTGTTTCATCAAATATTTTGTTCAGCTTGATGAGATGCTGGAAAAGAAGGGTACTAAGGTTGATAAGGTTCTTAAATTTGCCATCGATGGTGCAATTTTGGAAGAATTAATTACTGGCCGTTGGATCCATACCTCCAGCGGTAGGAGTTATCATACAAAATTTGCACCTCCAAAGGTTACTGGTGTTGATGATGTAAGTTGAATACAGACCACTTAGCATGCTTTCTAAACACTTCTTATAGGCCTTCTCCATAGAGTTTTGGTTCGCAATCTAGTTACAATTTGGATACATTTTTTATGTGTATCTACTATCATTCTTTTGGGAAGCTTTCCTAAAACTGTGGCATGCATAGTGTTTAACTGATATAAATATCTCACATGATATCTTCAACTCCGCAAAATACCTGTATTGCAGTAGCAGTTTTGGTTTGCCAAACATGCTGTTATGATTGCATTGATAGTACAACCGCAGAAGGAATACTTTCAGTGCTTTTTCTAAAATTTCTAAATGCATTTGGTTTTGTTGGTATTGTTTTGACATAACGTACATCATTTCTATAGATGCTATGTCACTAATGCATCCTTTTCATCACTATTTCGTGGATGTTTGCATGATTGACACATAATTTATCCAGTCAATTTAGTAGCATATGAATAATACACATTGTTGAACAAAAATAGAAGACAAATTAGTGAAGTTAGTTTACTATTTTTTTCCCATTGCATTTAAGTTGACTGATATGCTACAGATTTCTTTTGCAAGAATTTGCAGCTATTATCCAAGATTCTTCTGTGAGATTGTGTGTTTCTTCCACTGTGAATATTCTATGAACCATTAGCCCCCTGACTGGTGCTTTTTGCTTGTCTTTTTCACCAAGGTCACTGGAGAACCACTAATTCAAAGGAGAGACGACACAGCTGAGGTTTTGAAGTCTAGACTTGAAGCCTTCCACAGACAAACTGAACCAGTATGCTACTGCTTCTAGTGCATTATAGTTTTCTATAGTCTTCAAGAACACTTGATCTGGACTAATGTAGATTCCCCCTTTATGGTATCACTACAAACTCAGGACTCAGTGTAGGAACTGATGAGGCTAAATGGAGGTCCGATCTTTCGGTGAGATGGATAACTATCGATTAGTGGAGACGACCCTCACGATCCAGGCTACGACCAGAACACGACCGACGCCAAGCAATAGCTGAACCAAAACTCCGAATTGTTATCAACCGTGCCAAAACCCGGTTGACCTAATCACGAAGATCAATTCCTGTAAGTAATCGAAAAACAAGCAATAACAAAGCAAAAACAATCTGAAATTGCAAATATAATTGAAGTATTCATGTGGGGTTCCGAAGCACGGTATTGCTGTTGATCTCACCAATAAAAACTATAACTAAAAAAAATCCAAGTAATTTTGGGGGACTCTCTGGCTATATATATAGGTCAAAAAAAGGGTTTCCACCAGCACAAAAGAGAGGCTGAATAGGACTCTTACAAGGCTCAAAGGCCCAAGTTTGACTCGGACTGGAAAGTTGACCCAACTTGTTTTGTTGATTGCGGAGTGCTCCGAAAAAATATTTAGGTGGAGTCAAATCCATTGGAAAGATCTCGAAGTAAGCTTTTAATCAAGTGCAAGAACTCTCCAATCGGACGCCGTATGCAAAAGTTATGGTCGTCTTCCTTCAGGCTAGTATCCGGAGGCCAAATTGGATTTCAGAACATGATGGATTTGATATCTCTCTCTTCTTGGCCTATGGATGATGTGTTGGAGTTGGTCCAACCAGGTGTGGTCAGATCCGTAGTAGTGATGTCCTCACCATCATCCCCTTCTTGAATTGGAGTCGTCCTCGACTCAAGTTCACCTTTTAGCTCGTCCTCAACACAAAACATCTTCATATAGGTCCTACATTTAATTAAATAAAATAGTAGCTCCGCCTCTTTATATATTTTAAAGACAAGAAAGACATTCAAAGGATTAACCTGATAATCATCCACATAGCTCAACACTTCTTTCCAGCATATAAAGGCATGATGAATGTTAGTACTCTTAGATGCTTCCTCCCATCCATGAAGGAAACCATCCTCGGTTTTGGACAAGCTGAAAAAGAAACAAACAATAAAAAGAACAACATGTACGCAACATATATGTATATATCCTATATTTCATTGTTCTTTTGGTTTCGCGTAATGCTGTTTATGTAACAGCAAATGAGGAAATCATATTTAAGTAAAGCGCCTTTCCTCACAATTTTGCAACTCAATTTGTGATTATAAGTGAAGCATATAACATAAATATTAACATAATTCATTTTGCAACTTAATTTGCAAATATAAGTAAAGCACATATCTATCCCTGTCTTTCGATAAAGAATACTCATGTTTTGCAAACATCGTTCAATAACATAAATGGGCAAAACTACTAAAAGTTTTGGTAACAAGTATAGCTCATTCTTGTGATCAGATTGTAAACAAGCAAAATCAAACCAATCCAACAACGGTGACACAATTTTTATGGGCTTCCACTCATCAACTGCGACATGCTGATTTGAAATACAAGTCAATGTACTAAAATTCAAACAATGAGGTACCAAGCTATGGGTATCACACATATCAGGAAAACTTGATGGTGCCTTACATGAAACAAGGTCTTGCATACAACTAGGATTTTCCAAAACAGTAAGCTTCAATTCAGCAAGTTTATCACAAGTTATGCATATTCTGTAAACAAGAAACTTGCCATCTATGCCATAATCCCCAAATAAATTGAATTTAAAACATTTGGCATAGGTGCTAGATAAAGAATTAAGAGATGAAATTTCAGAAATCTTATTCAAAGAACAAATCAAGCTAATAGGCTCATTCAACATGATATAGCATAAAACATTGGCAGGGGATATTTTTGAAGAGGAACGCGGTATGCTACGCTAGCACAAAAAAAATCTACCGCGTAACCAGAAAGCTACTCGCAAGAAGAGGATCATAGATAAGATTACCACTAGACGCGCAGTTGCGGAATCCTTCGCGCGTCGATGTAGTGGATCGTCCTCGCCGCAGTCGTTGCGTCGATGTAGTGGATCGTCCTCGCCTTGCCGTGGATCGTCCTCCCACGCCGCTTGATCGCAGCAGCGTCACACCGCAGAGTCCACACGCCCGAGATGGAACGCCAGCGCGTGTGCAAGCTGTAATATTACTGATCGAAATTCGTGGCGGGTAGTTGATGGACCCACGATGATCGAAAAGTGGAAAGTGCATGTGTGTGGGTGAATCACAGGGTTCCCCATCTACCCTTCTTTTCTCCTCCCTTTTCCCCACTTGGCAGACTCTTTTTCTGGCTCTTCTTTTTCTCCTTGGTCGCGCTTCTCCTTTTCCCCGGTCGTTCTTCCCAGCGCCTCCCTAATTGGCTTCCTCTCCCCTGGTCTTCCTCTGTTAGATTATTATGGGATGGCCCATAATTAATTTAATAGAAATTCCAAAAGGCCCATTAGAATACTAGGAGTCATGAAATTGGTTTAGTACCATATGGGTAATTGAGAGAAGGTTTGACCAACTTAAATAGTTGAGTTGTGTGTCTCTCAATTAGCAAGGTGGAAAAGGGTAAAGGGTGTGTGCACACTGCTGTGTATGTGAGCCGAGCCGAGCCGAGCCGAGGCGAGGCGTGGCGTGGCGTGTGCGTGTGCGAGTGCGAGTGCGAGTCGAGTCGAGTCGAGTCGAGTCGAGTCGAGTCGAGTCGAGTCGAGACGAGACGAGACGAGACGTGACGTGACGTGGACGTGGCGTGCGCGCGCGCGCGAGCCGATCCGGACGTGATGTGCTGGGCGGGAGCGGTTTGTTTTGCCGTTTGATGAGTCAATATGACCAGTAACGCATGATTAATGTGACCCGATCGCGCCGTCGATTACGTAACGGACGTGGTTGATGGTCGCATAATGGTCGTCGATTCATCGTAAGCGGCTACCGAGTAGATGGTCGGTAATGGCGGCTCTGCCCGTTGCATGTCGCGAGGCTATATAAGGAGAGCCACGCCGTGCTTTTCTTCACCGCAGAACTCTCCCACGCAGACTCCATTCATCCTTTGTTCTGCTGCTTTGTCCTTTGCATTCCCGCCTCTGTTTTCTTGCGCGCACAAGTAGCGAGAGGAGCAGCCTCGAACCTCGCCCTTCTTGAGATCTTGCTCGAGATAGAAGGCCGATAAGGTTTTGGGGAGCGACTACGCGATCGCTCGAAAGGTGTTCTGAAGCGCATCGCATCGCAACGCGTCGACCGCATCAACCTCTTCATCGCACTAACGCTTCATCTGCGACAACCCGTGATCGTCTACTTCACCGTCATGGCGAGCGAAGAATGTTACGCTGCGCTGTGCCAACGGTGGCACCGGCTCAAGGGTATATTAACTTATACCGTGTTTTATTCATGCTGATTTCTTGTTCATTAGTCTTTGCGTATGAGATAGATAATTTGTTATCTAGTACCTTTGGCTTTGAACAAAAAATGCATCTTTGTTTAATCATGATTTACGTAATTCTGTGGATTAAAATATTGAGAAAATTCCTAATATTTCCAACAATCCAAAAACCTTATCCTAGGAATTTTACAACTACTGGTTTCGCTGCCGCGCTTAAGCCAACTGTATTTGACGGTGCAAATTACAAGCGTTGGCGCGCCAAGATGATTTTGTGGTTGACTGCCATGAACGTGTATCACGTTGCGCAAGGCAAGCCACAGCCTGAGGGTGGGCTCTCTCCTGAGCAGGAGAGTGCCTTCACGGCTGCGGATAACCTGTTTAGAGGCGCCGTGATTAGCGTTTTGGGAGAAAATCTTGTTGATGTATATATGATTTTGCCAAGTGGTAAAGAAATGTGGGATGCACTTGAGGCAAAATTCGGAGTATCTGACGCAGGCAGTGAACTCTATGTCATGGAGCAGTTTCATGACTACAAGATGGTCGATGACCACTCTGTAGTAGAACAGGCTCATGAGGTTCAAGCCTTTGCGAAAGAACTTGAGAATTTTACATGTGCATTACCCTACAAGTTTGTGACGGGATGCATCATCGCGAAGCTGCCACCTTCTTGGAGGGATTTTGCCACTACTCTAAAACACAAGAGACAAGAGTTCAGCGTTGCTGGTCTCATTGGGTCTCTAAATGTTGAGGAGAAAGCGAGGGCAAAAGATATACGTGGGAAAGAAAGTTCTAGTGCCAATGTGGTACAAAAGAAAATCTTTCAATTCAACAAGAAGAATAAAAATAAGTCTGAAAAGCCTGAGAACAAGAACAAGGCCGCTCAAACTACTAGCTTCAAGAAGAAGAAGAATAAAGGAAAGGGAAGCGCTTTTATCAGAATGGTATCGATCATTGGGCAAAGGATTGCCCCGATCGCAAAGACAATAAGCGAAAAAAGTCCGCTAACGTTGTTATTGGCAATCTCGAGGAGGAACATCCGGTATGTTTCAATACCTACCGTTCTATCGAGATGTCGCTCACGATTGGTGGATTGACACGGGGGCCAATATACATGTTTGTGCTGACAGATCCTTATTCTCTTCTTACCAGGTCGCAGGGGCTACCTCCGTGTTGATGGGGAATGGGTCGCAGGCATTTGTACGTGGAGTCGGCACAGTTGACTTGAAGTTTACTTCAGGAAAAGTCGTGCGACTGAGGAACGTGCATCACGTGCCCGTGATAAATAAAAACCTTGTCGTGGTCTCTATTGTGTAGAGATGGTTTTAAGCTAGTTTTTAATCCAATAAATGTGTTGTTTCTAAAATTGGAACTTTTATTGGAAAAGGCTATGAGAGCGGAGGCTTGTTTCGCTTGTCTTTGTGGACATGAATAAAATTGTGAATCATGTTTGTAATCATGAGACCGATGTTTGGCATTCACGACTTTGTCATATTAATCTTGGTTGCATGATGCGGTTAGCCAAGATGAATTTAATCCCAAAATTTACCCAAGTCAAAGGTTCTAAGTGTCAAGTGTGTGTGCAATCTAAGCAACCTCGCAAGCCTCGCAAGGCGGTGAGGCGAGAAATTTGGCACCGTTAGAACTAGTTCATACCGATTTATGCGAGATGAGCGGGAGTTGACAAAGGGTGGTAAGAGGTATTTCATGACTTTGATTGATGATTCTACTAGATATTGCTATGTGTATTTATTAAAGTCAAAAGATGAGGCTTTTCACTATTTTAAGATCTATAAAGCTGAAGCTGAGAACCAACTTGAGAGAAAAATCAAACGGGTTAGGTCAGATCGTGGTGGAGAATACTTTTCTAATGAGTTTAATTTATTCTGTGAGGAACATGGAATAATCCATGAGAGGACGCCTCCCTATTCGCCCCAATCAAATGGGGTTGCCGAAAGAAAGAACCGTACTCTAACTGAGATGGTTAACGCCATGTTAGAAACAGCGGGACTTTCCAAGGAATGGTGGGGTGAGGCTATATTGACTGCTTGTCATGTCCTAAACAGGGTTCCTACAAAGAATAAAGAAATCACACCATTCGAGGAATGGGAGAGGAAAAGATTAAATTTCTCTTATTTACGTATTTGGGGCTGTTTGGCTAAAGTGAATGTGCCTATCCCAAAGAAGCGTAAACTTGGACCAAAAACCGTTGATTGTGTCTTCATTGGTTATGCTTTTCACAGCGTAGGATATAGATTCTTAATAGTGAAATCTGGAGTACCTGATATGAATGAAGGTACAATTTTTGAGTCCAATGATGCCACATTCTTTGAGGACTTATTTCCTATGAAAGAGACACTTAGCTCATCTGGCCAAGAATCTATCTTCTCTCCTAAACCTTCCACTCCTATACAAATTGAGCCCTTTTTTGAGGAAAATCCAATAGATGAGGGCAATGAAGTCACTCGTAAGAGTAAGAGACTAAGGACTACAAAGTCTTTTGGTGATGACTTCATTGTATATCTAGTGGATGATACTCCAAGAACCATTGAGGAGGCTTATTCATCGCGGGGACGGCGACTATTGGAAGGAAGCGGTCCAGTGAGATGAATTCCATCTTGAGCAATGGAACTTGGGAAGTTGTTGAACGTCCATATGGGTGTAAACCTGTAGGATGTAAGTGGGTGTTCAAGAAAAGCCGAGGCCGATGGTACGATTGAAAAGTACAAGGCAAGGCTTGTGGCCAAGGGTTATACCCAGAAAGAAGGCGAGGACTTCTTTGATACTTACTCACCTGTTGCCAGATTGACTACTATTAGAGTACTACTGTCTTTGGCTGCCTCCTACGGTCTGATCATTCATCAGATGGATGTAAAGACGGCTTTCCTTAATGGAGAGTTGGAAGAGGAAATCTATATGGATCAGCCTGATGGATTTGTAGTAAAGGGTCATGAAGGAAAAGTGTGTAGGTTGTTGAAGTCTTTGTATGGCCTTAAGCAAGCACCTAAGCAGTGGTACGAGAAGTTCGACAGAACTTTAACATCTGCCGGCTTTGTTGTGAATGAAGCTGACAAATGTGTGTATTACCGCTATGGTGGGGGTGAAGGAGTGATTATGTGTCTGTATGTTGATGACATATTGATCTTTGGGACGAACCTTAATGTGATTAAGGAAGTCAAGGACTTCTTGTCCAAAACTTTGAAATGAAAGATTTGGGAGTAGCGGATGTCATCTTAAACATTAAATTGTTAAGAGAAGGTGACGGTGGGATTACTCTTGAGCAGTCCCATTATGTGGAAAGGTGTTGAGTCGCTTTGGCTATAGCGATTGCAAACCTGCTCCAACGCCGTATGATCCAAGTGTGCTATTACGAAAGAACCAACGAATAGCAAAGGATCAATTGAGATATTCCCAAATCATTGGTTCATTGATGTATTTAGCTAGTGCAACAAGGTTCGATATCTCGCTTGTTGTGAGCAAACTAAGCCGGTTTGTTTCAAACCCGGGAGATAATCATTGGCATGCTCTTGAGAGAGTAATGCGCTATCTAAAAGGGACATCAAGTTATGGAATTCACTACACCGGGTACCCTAGGGTACTTGAGGGTTATAGTGATTCAAACCGGATATCCGATGTCGATGATATAAAAGCCACAAGTGGATATGTGTTCACATTGGGTGGTGGAGCTGTTTCGAAGTCTTGCAAGCGGACCATCTTA
This sequence comes from Otatea glauca, assembly GCA_036346275.1. Taxonomy (NCBI): domain Eukaryota; kingdom Viridiplantae; phylum Streptophyta; class Magnoliopsida; order Poales; family Poaceae; genus Otatea; species Otatea glauca. The sequence continues at coordinate 24,280,107 of CM070731.1, read as the reverse complement.
ACGAGGTCTACAATGGAAGCGTAACTCACAAGCATTAGATACCGCCTCGTGGAAGCCGATCGGCTGCGTGAACTTGTGAAGGACTTACGGTAGTTGAGAAACCGGTGCTGCTATTCTTTTGAACTGTGACAATCGACGGTGATTGTCAAGGTGAAACGATTCTAAGGATAACATGAAGTCATCAAGGCACGTTAAGAGGCGGTTGAAGTCTGTCAGAAAATGAGAAACTCGGAGTTATAGCGTTGGACTATGTCCGACGGCTAAAACTTGGCGATCCTTTTACAAAGGGACTATCACGGAATGTGATAGATGAAGCATCGAGGAGATGGGCTTGAGACCTACATAAAGTCATGTCTTAGTGGTAACTCATCCTATTTGATCGGAGATCCGTGAATTAGGATGTTGAGACAAGCTAGTGATGGCCGAGAGGAGAGTACATCTGACTTAGCCCACTCCGCTTGAGATGTAATAACTCTCCTATTCGTATGGCAGGTTGGTTATACCTTAATGTATTCCGAGTGGCTTTGATAAGCGAGAGATGTTGTCCTACTGAACATCTTATGAGGAATACACCTATACGAGTTCGATTGCTAGTCACGATCTATGAGATTGGGTGATCTCTAGAGGCTCATGAAAGGCTAAGGAGTATGACTTATAAGCTCCAAACCGAGGGGATGCATTTAGCGACCTAGTATCAGTAAAGGACTTTGGTGAAACTTGTTCGCACAAAACTGTCAATTCAAGGCATAGTCCATTGTTGATTGTGGATGAGTGTAACTTTTGTTCTAGATGGAAGTTCAACTTAACAGTCTCCATCGAAAAACTGGTATATCAAACTACATTGGAACTGAGAGTATTTCAAATGTGTCTTTGAAATTTGGTGGGGATTGTTAGATTATTATGGGATGGCCCATAATTAATTTAATAGAAATTCCAAAAGGCCCATTAGAATACTAGGAGTCATGAAATTGGTTTAGTACCATATGGGTAATTGAGAGAAGGTTTGACCAACTTAAATAGTTGAGTTGTGTGTCTCTCAATTAGCAAGGTGGAAAAGGGTAAAGGCTGTGCCACACGCGCGCGCCGAGCCGAGCCGAGCCGAGCCGAGGCGAGGCGTGGCGTGTGCGTGTGCGAGTGCGAGTGCGAGTCGAGTCGAGTCGAGTCGAGTCGAGACGAGACGAGACGAGACGTGCGCAGCTTGCAGCCATGCCCGACGCGTGATGTCTTTGGGCGGAGCGGTTTGTTTTGCTCTTTCGATAGTCAATATGACCAGATAACGCAGTGATTAATGTGACCGATCGCCGTCGATTACCGTAGCGGACGTGGTTCATGGTCGCATAATGGTCGTCCATTCGTGCGGCTACCGAGTTGATGGTCGGTAATGGCGGCTCTCGCCCGTTGCATGTCGCGAGGCTATATAAGGAGAGCCACGGTGTGCTTTTCTTCACTGCGCAGAACTCTCCCACGCAGACTCCATTCATCCTTTATTCTGCTGCTGTCCTTTGCATTCCCGCCTCTGTTTTCTTGCGCGCACAAGTAGCAGAGGAAGCAGGCCTCCGGAACCTCGCCCTTCTTGAGATCTTGCTCGAGATAGAAGGCCGATAAGGTTTTTGGGGAGCGACTACGCGACTGCTCGAAAGGTGTTCCAGAAGCGATCCGCGACCGCAGCGCTGCCTCAGACCGCATCAACCTCTTCATCGCACTAACGCTTCATCGCGACAACTGTGATCGTCTACTTCGACCGTCATGGCGCACGAGAATACCACTGCGCTGTGCGCAACGGTGGCACCGCTCAAGGGTATATTAACTTATACCGTGTTTTATTCATGCTGATTTCTTGTTCATTAGTCTTTGCGTATGAGATAGATAATTTGTTATCTAGTACCTTTGGCTTTGAACAAAAAATGCATCTTTGTTTAATCATGATTTACGTAATTCTGTGGATTAAAATATTGAGAAAATTCCTAATATTTCCAACATCCTCTCCCCTAGCTCCTCCCATGGCTGGCGCCCTCCTCCCCTTCCCTCTCAGCCAGCAGCAGCAGCAGCAAGGAGAAGCGAGCAGCAGTAAGCAGCAGCATCAGCAGCACAACAACTTCTTCCATTTCTTTCTCCCTTTGTTGGTAGGTGGATTCAAGTTTTTTTTGGTGCATGCTGTGCTAATGGAGGTTCTAGCAGGTGGGGATGGTTCTAGGGTTCTTGGATTTGGGGATTTTTGGAGGGAAAATGGATCTAGGGTTGGAGGAACTCTGTTCAGTTTTCGAGTTGTGCACAGACCAATCTTGCGACTGTGTTTTGGGCAAGAACTAATTATTTTCTGAGAAGTTGGCTGTAGACAAAGTTGTAGCTCGTGTTCTTAGGTTTCAGTAGAGTTCAAGAACACAAAATTCCTTTCAGCCAATTAAAAGTTATGACCTTTTTAGTGCGGCCTGCTCTGATTTAGTTCATGTTGGTATCTGAAATTTTGAACTGCTGTTTAGGGCTATTTCCATGTCGAATTATAATCTTTGGTTGCCTGGAGAAAGTTAGAAATTTTCCTGTAGATCAAGAAAATGTCCTTGTTTGCTTGATTCGGGTTCAGAAATCAAAAGTTATGCTATTTTGAAGTTGCTACCCTAAAACTGCAATCTGCTGAAAAATTCAGAATCTGAACTGAAACTTAAAATGCAAGTTGAGGACTTTAGGCTCAGTTTCTAAATAAATGGATAGGGGGTAATTGTAGGTTATCCTCTTGTGGTCATTTGGAATCCAAGAACTCAATTTTTAACTTAGCCAATTAAAAGTTATGCCCATTTTAGTATAGACTGTCCTGAGTTAGGTTTAAAATATGCAGTCTCTGTTCATCTGTAATCTGGGAATGTTTGGCACATCTCCTGAATGAATGGATATGGGGAAATGGTAGGTTATCCCTTTATGGTCAATTATAGCACAAGAATACTCACTTTGGTTAAACCAATAAAAGATATGCTTGTTTTAGTAACTGCTGTCCAGAACTAGTGTAGTTGCATGTAATCTTTGTTCCTTGCTGTTCTGAGAAATATTGAAGCATTTCCTGAATGTCGGCTGTAGAAGAAGTTGAAGATTATCCTCTTGTGGTTAATTAGAGCTCAAGAACTGAAATTTTGGATCATCCATTTAAAAGTTATAGTTGTTTTAGTGTTTGCTGTCCATGGTGGTAGCAGATTTGGTTTCAGTATTAGGTGTGAAAGGTTAATAGGTCTTTTGAGAAAGTTTAAAAGTGGGGTTAACGAAGGAGCAAAGATGATATTTATTTATTTTGTCGCTTGAACCGTGATTGCATTGTTTTGATATGAATGCAATTAAATGTTTATTACAGGAAGTGTTATCTCGGGAGTAGCCTCAACCTCATGTCACTCCCTTCCTCGTGGGTAAAGAGGCAAGTGTATCAACTAGAAGGATATTATAATGTTGATTGGTTGCTTGTGCATATGAATATGATATGATGTGCTACCATGCATATTTCTTGAATTTGTTTAGACTAGTAAGAACGGTAATTCATGGATGGATAACTTGACTGATGTTTATGAAATTGGGCCTGACTATGCAAGTGGTCAAAATGAATGAAGTTGCACTTGTATTCATGTTAATTGCATACGTGCATTCATAATGGAAGAGGCGACCCATTCTGATGCGGGCCTCTGTGTTCACACGTAGTGAACACGAAAGTCCTACCTCGTGGTCCCATTTATCGAAGTGAATGGGAGCGAGACAAGAAAGTAGGCACCTTCCACGGGATGGAAGGGACGTGAGGGTGCACACCGACGGTGTGCACTCGCAGCGATCTGATGCGTGCAAAGAAAAGAGCATTCATGAGCATGCATGTCGCATTGCATCCTAACGATGATTTGAGTTTAATAGAAATGTGTAGAGTTGGGATCGAGTCGTGGACTCATCCAAAGAGATTTAAAGAGGTACATGTAGGAAGTAAGTAATGAAGTGAAAAGAGGTAAATGTTGTTGATATTATTGTTTTATAAATTCATGGATTTGGATAAGAAGTATGCTTTTATTATTGATTTAATTGTGTAAATTGATTTGTGATGCACTTTCTTTGAGTCTTGAACTCATGCTTGTTTGTTTAATGTTTTTAGGTACCCTAAGAGCGACTTGCAGGGATGGGACTTATTTGCACCTCCACTCAAGCTCACGACATGTTAAAAGATTAGTTGGGTTAATCAGTTCATTCTGAAAAATAGTTGAATTCATTATGTAATCATGTTGTAGTTAAGTTTAATCGATGATTGATGATATTATGTTTAGTTGTGTGCTTAGTTGGTCATGATGGGTGATTGATTCCATGTCATGTTTTAGATGATATCGAATGATTATTGTCTTTTGTCTGTGAGTGGATGTCCAAGCTTTAGGAAAGTGTTGTCGAAATTTTTAGTGGATTTTGAGTACTATTAGAGTTGATCTTCCTTATCTAGTTTTATTTCCTGTTTTGGTGACACTTAGGCAATTTGTAGGTGCCGGGTGTTCTGATTGGTATCGAGCGGGCTTTAGGTCCGTGGCATGTGAATTTAGCAAATTCCTCTAGAGTAAACTAAAAATTTTCTTTGCGTGAAATTAGAAACATGGCATAGGTTTCCACTCTTGTTAAAAATTTGGCCTTAGGGCAACAACCTTAAAATCTGAAGTAGAGTGGTTAATTAATTTAAAACTTGACACACTCGATGCACGATGAGGAAAAGGTATGGGTATCGTTGCTCTCACGCTTAAATGTTGTATTTAAGCTTTGATGTTGAGTGCTACATTTGATAATGTATGTTGCTATGTTTATGAAATGAATGAATTGAGTTGTTCTTGTTATTGAGATTAAGTGAGTTGTGTTGCAGAAGGGTTTGGTCACCTTCTTCATTGTGGAGTGGCCATGGTAGTGGCCATGGTGGTGGTTGTGGCTGGGTAAAGCCACAACCGGAAGTTTGGAGCCTCTCGTAGGTAAGAGTCATCGTCTTTTGCGGCAAGGTTTAGAGAGTGGATGGAGTTTGTTGGTTCCTTTTAGCTTCATTGGTTGGAGTCCAATAGAAAGTTTGGTGGTGGATCCTTTAGGATTTCTTCTACCGTTCTGTCGATCGGTTTGGTTGATTTATTTTGGTCTTTACTGGTTGGAAACAAAGGAAAGGTGTTTGGTAATGAGTATTCGCTGATTGATTTTTCGACGGTTTTTGGTTTTGCCTTCTTTGGTTGAGGACAAAGAAGAAGAGTTTAGTGTGACACCTCTTTTGGTTGCCATTCCAGCTTTGACGCTCGGTTTTGTTGGATTGCTTTACGAAGAAAGTTATCGATTTATTCTTGTGTTGTTATTCTCCGAGTTTAAAAGAAAGTATTGAAGTCTCGATGTAAAACTTAAGTCTTGTGGATTCTTGCTGTTAAGGTTTTATCAGAAAGGATGTGGTTGATCGTTTGGTTTTCCCCCTTGCATTTATCTTCCCTTGTGGAAGTTGTAACTTTGAGATTTGATGAAGATGTTTTGCATGCTAGAGTTTGGTATTTGAGAGTTGCGCTCTCTTGCAATTTCTGTTTGGGTTTTTTTTGGGAAAGAAGAAACTGTTTATCGGTGTTCATTCATGCTTAAGAGCTGTGTTTTCCTTAAAGGTTGGGTATGTGACCCACGAGGATGTTCAAGACGTTAAGTGTATGATTAGTAGTTAAAACTTTGAGATGATGTGGGTGACTGATTATATTAAAGTGAATTTGTAGGTTGTTTAAAAAAAACAACCTAATTTATTGTGTGGTAGAAAAATTAATTGAGATGGCAATTGATCTAAAGTGAGTTTTGATTAGTGTTTTATGGGAAGTGTTGTGAGTCCGGAAATTAATTGGAAGTGCGGATTGTGTCTGATAATGCTAGTATTAATCCCGATCGAGAAAGTCTAGAATCTTTTGTAGATGAATTTATTATAGCAAGGTGTTGATGTAAAGTACAGAGTATAATGGTGTAAAGATATGAGGTTGTTGGTCCATGTTTCTCATGAGTCGATTAGTATTTTGGGTCAACAAAATGACTTAATCGATGTGTAATCAAAGAATAGGGATAAGGAATGATTGTATGAAAGGTTGAGCTTGTCCTTGACAAATGTCTATCTCGGATCTGTATTTATGAAATATGGCTAGTGGAGATCGTATAGTGTGGTTAGGATTAATTATTGGTGGAATGAACTGGGGATATTGAGTATGTGAATTGGGGATTGTACGAAGGTAATTGTTGTGCACTTGAAATAAGTGTTGAAAAAAAAAGATATGTATTAAGTTTGGAATAAACCATTGTATGAATGATGGTTCGTTATGGTTAGTAGATCAAAAGAAAATGATGACGCATGTCTTATGTTGAATTAACTGTAAGTTATTGGTGTTGAAGAAATAAGCAAGTGGTTCTCCTTGTTGATTGTCATGAGATAGACTTGGTTAGGGTTTGATGATAATATGATGGTAGTGGTGGTTATATGAATAGGAGAAGGAAATTAAAAGAAGATTGGGTTTTGTAACTTTTGTTCAAACTGTTGGACTTTTCAGGATTTTGTGAATATGAAATCTTTAATGGCTAAAGTATTGGAATACTAGAAATGGTGGGATTCGAGTTGGATCTTCTTTTATGGGTTTACGTGGTCAAGTGATTTCTGCTGATGAAGTGGTTTCTGTTGGGAATAAGTTTCCCATCCTCTTGAAAGAAAAATGTGCTGGTTGGGTGCTTAGATGTTTGGCTTGAGAATCGGTTTCCTCTTCCAAAACGTTGATTTTAGTTAAACGTGAGAGGTTCTGCTTTGGTGAAAGCAAACTGATTTGTTCCTGGTTTTTTTTTATGAGGGCTTCTGTCGAAGATTTGTGTGGAGTCTCTCTTTTACTTTGAGTTTCTCCCCAGTGTGAATTTTATCACATTGATTCGAAGATGATAAAAGTGGTTTATGTGATGTAAAAGAATTGATTTTTTTTCCTTTGCGTTTTGACTTGGGAAAAGAAAATGAGAGATCGTTGGGTTTTGTCGAGTTCTCTCCAAGATGAATTTTAGCGTTGGGCTCAAGGTGATGTATGTGATTCAATTGGTTCAAAAAGTTGTATTTCTTTTGCGTTCTAGCCTGAGTTAAGAGTATGAATGTTTATGGTACGTTGTTAAGTATACTAAATGTGTAACATTTGTGTTTTTTCTCTCAATATCAACTTTCTTCATCTGTGTTTTGGGGAGGGCCAGTAAGTGGAATTGTAGGCTGTCAATTCTATTGGTGTGGGAGGAAAGAATGGAGCACTTATCCACCTATTTTTTTCTTTCCTCCCCAACCGAATCCTCCCCATTTTCTTTGTCATTCGGCAGCCCTCATTTCCCCCAACCGAACCAGCCTTTTTCTTGGAGTCTCCTCCCACCTTTGCTCTCCCCAACCAGCAGCTGCAGCAAGGGAGCCATGGCCTCCTCCTCCTCCTCCTCCTCCTCCTCCCTCCAAGGCCGGTGAAGAAGCTCCCCCATCCCCTTTGGCCGGCGCTGCAGCAGCCCATCCTCCCCCAACTCGGCAGCAGCTCCTCCCTCTCCTTCCATCTCCCCTCTTTGGTAAGGGCTTTACCCCCATGGATTTTTCTTGTGAGCTCAGATCTGAGTCTCCTAGGCAGTATAGAGGTGGTTCTAGGGTTCTAGAGTTGAAAATTTTGGAGGAAACTAGTTCTATTGGAAGGAAGGTTATTTCCTGTTTTCGGGCAGATTTGTGGTCTGTCTTGCAGCGCGTGTTTGGAGTTCTTGCACTGGTCTAGTGCTTGGCCGGCAGTAGAGGTTGTTGTAGATCTTCCTCCCTCTTTAATTTGAGTACAAGAACTCGAAAATCCATTAAGCCAATTAAAAGTTATGGGTATTCTTCTACCTGCTGTCCAAAATGGGTGAATCTGGGAGCAGGAAGATTGATCTGTGTTTTCGAGCCATGTGCAAGCCGAATTAATTTTTGTGGTTGCCTAGAGAAGTGTAGAGCATTTCCTGTAGTTTCTGAATATGTACTTGTTTGTGTGATTTCGAGTTAGGAATCAAAAGTTATGATTATTCCAACTTGCTGTCCAGGAAGTGATGTTTTCTGGAAGTCCAGGTTTGTGGGCTGTGTTTAAAGGGCTTGTTGAGGGCTTAAGCCCTAGCTCCTATTTAAGGGGCTGTAAGATATCTCTAGATGGGTCTCTTATGCTCATTTAAAGTATAATAACATGAATTTTGGATTAGCCAAATTAAAGTTACGCTAGTTTTAGCGGTCGCTGTCCCATATTGAATTCTTGGCAGATTGGGCAGTTTTGAGTATAGAGCGTCTCTGCGTATTTTTTGAAGTAAGATTGTTGCATGTTTGAGTCGTATTTGCAAATGTGTTTTCCTTGCAGGTGGAGTAACCTCGGTGCGGCTTCCTCGTCGCATCACCCGCTCCTCGCGGTAGAGGCAAGTGTGAGCGGCATCCCGGCTCGATGCGGGTGTCGCCTCTTCTTTCTCTTTCTCTTTTGAATGGTTGATTTAAACAGAGACATAATTGGTGCAATGAATAAGCTTGAATTAATGCAATAAGTAAGTTAAAGTGATGCAAATTATTTATGCGATTTGCATTTATGCATTCATAAAAGAAGAGGTGTCCCATTTTGATGCGGGCCTCGGTGTTCACGCGCGTTGTGAACACAAAAGACCTACCTCGTAGTTCCATACCTTTAGAGTATGGGAGCGAGTCGATAAGTGTAGGCACCCTCCACGGGTTGGGGATGAGGTGCACACCGACGGTGTGCACCCGCAATACCTGATATGAGCTCCATAAAAAAAAAAAAAAAGCATGCATGTGCATATCATTGACATAGTTGGAGAAAGAGTTGTATGAAATGAGTTAAAATGATGAGTTGTGAGTTATTACTTACATGTTCAAATTGTTTATTGTAGTATTGAAAAAATTTTAGCTATGTTGCTATTTGCCCTGTCACTTCACCTTGTTGAGTATCGAACTCACTCTTGTTGCTTGTTGTTTATTTTAGGTTCCTCCCGAGCGACGTCATGGGGTTTGGGCTAGAACTTCACTCACGTCATTCTCACTGTAGCTCAAACTGTTGGGATACCTTTCTTTTGGTCAGGTGTTAGTGGTAGAACATGCTTTTGTCTAGTTAGGTTGTAAGTAATTAATGGGATTATGTGTGTCCCAGTGTTTGGCTCCCTAATTTGTGATATTGGTTACCCTTTGAATGTTGTTATTCCTCTTGAAGTTATGCTTAAATTGCTTATGTTTACTTAGGAGCATGAGGTTGATTGATGTCATGACCCCTTTGTGAATCTTACTTGTTGTTGTTACTAGATGATATATTGTGTCCTTTTTGTCTCTTTGTGTGGATGTCCTAGATTTAGGAAGGTTCTCACAAATTTTTTTTTTTATTTTGTTTTGTGTCTTGGTGGTGGTTCGTATGTTGAGGGTGTAGCATCCGGGGCACTGGGGTGTGCCGGGTGTGACAGTTGGTATCGAGGCGGGCATTAGGTCCGTGGTTTATGAATTTAGCAAATTACTCTAGAGTAAACTAAAACTTGACATAGGTTGGTGAAGTAATTAAAATTTTGACACACATTGGAGCACAGTAGGGAGGGTATGGTAATGCATTGCATCGCGCTTGTATGTTCTATGTGCTTATTGATATTGCTATTTGCAGTCGCTAACTTATTGTCATTGCTATTCTGAGGCTTGAGTGGTTCTTTTGTGTGGTTGTGGTAGCTATGCCAAGGGGTAGAGGCCGTGGTCGTGGTGGCCGTGGCAGAGGTGGGAGGCACCCATCTCGTGTGGACGTTGAGTCAGTCGCTGAGGGGAGCGGCTCGCTCAATGCCCCTCATTCAGTTCATCTCAGTGCCCCGGATGGGCAGGCTGGTGTAGGGGTAGATGCCGCGACTGCGGCTCTGCTCCAAGCTTTGCAGAGAGAGGTCCAGGAGCTACGTCAGCAGGTTCAGACGGCCCCTGCGGCTGTGCCTCCCCCTGCAGGAGTCCCTGTTGTGGCTCCGGTTGTGCCGGATGTCAGGATGAGCCTACGGGAGTGGATGTCTCTTCGACCCGACACCTTTGATGGTGCGGTACGCCAGTCCAGGCGGCGGACTGGTTGCGTTATATGGAAAGACAATTCGGAGTCTTGGAGATGACTTCCCTCCGAAGGTTGGTTTGTGGCCTTCGGTGAAGGGCAGGTGATATTTGGTGGAGGGCGTCCTGTCTGCGAGGACCCCAGAAGGGTAGTCACTTGGGAGGACTTCACCGAGGCATTTTCAAGCTAAGTATTACCCGAGTCCTTCCCTGGAGAGGATGGAGTCTTCCTTGACCACTCTCTCAAGGGAAGAGGTCGGTGGTCGAGTATGAGGCGAATTCAATGGTATTGTCCGCTTCATACCACTGTGGCGAAAATGATCGAGAGAAGGCTCGAAGGTTGAAGGGCCTCAATCAGAATTTAGGGTGGTCATGGGGCCCACGGTCCCCGTAGCTTTGCCTCCGTGGTTGAGCAAGCTAGGGGCATGGAGCTCAAATGGAGCTCTCAAAAGAGAAGCTCAGTCGGTGGGTCTGAGCTCCTGTGGCGGTGGTGGCGGAAGAGGAGTTTCGGTGGAGGAGGTGGGTCTTTCCAACGACTGCTTCCAAGAAGTTCGGGGACAAGGTTCCTCCTCGGGGCCAAAGCAAAGCAATCTCGGTCGTCGACTTTGTCCACCAAATGAGTGGCCTCTCGCCGGTTGCCCGGCAAGGCCTCATGTGCTTCAAGTGCGGTCTTGGGCACCGTGCTGCAGAGTGTTCTTGGGTGGGCGAGTGCCACCATTGTGGTCGTTCTGGCCATATGGGACGCGTTTGCCGGTCGAACCCCAACAGCATTATCACGTGGGAGTCAGCTATTCCTCCTCCGACTCAGACTGCCTCGTCCAGAGGGTCAGCCCAGATGATGGCTGCAGCTCCCGCTTCCTCGGCCTCTGTGTGGGCACCGCCCGGCTTCGGCATTCTCACCATCGGCTCCTCCTTTGGTGGTCGCACCACCTCCTGCTGCGGCGCCACCTCGGCAGGTGTTGGGGCTCCCACCGCCAAGCACCACCAGAGTTTACGCCTGCCGATCACCGAGTCGACCGACGCGTCGATTTGGTCACGGTACTTTACTTGTGGCTTCGATTGATGCTTTTGTTCTCTTTGATTCAGTGCATCCTATTCTTTTGTGTCGATCGAGTTTGCGGAAGGGCTAAATTGGGGATGCGATGTATTGCCAAGTCTGTGGTGGTTACTTCTCGGGTGGGCTTATTTGAGTTCGATGGTATGCGGGTTGTGTTATCACCATTGATGATGAAGACTTCGTGCTAATCGACGGTTATTCAAATGGCCCCGTTTGATGTCATCACAGGTATGGATTGGCTACATCATTATCGTGCTAAGATTTGTTGTTCTTTGGAAGGCGATGCCTTACAGGCTCCCTCGGGAGTGGAATTGGTCTTCCAGGGTAGTGTTCCATCAAGCTCTCTCTTCATGTTGTCTAGTTTGTTTCCTAACCGTCGTATGTTGAAGTCAGGGGTGCTTTGGGCACTATTAGAAAATTCAAGTTCTGTGTTGGTCATCGAGGAGATCCCTGTGGTGAGGGAATTTGTTGATGTGTTCCCAGAGGAGTTGCCCGGTTTGCCACCAAAGAGAGATGTGGATTTTCGAATTGATCTTATTCCATGCACTCGGCCCATATCTTTGTCTCCGTATCGCTTGGCTCGTCCTTTTCAAGAGGAACTGAAGAAGCAATTGGATGATCTGCTAGCTAAGGGGTTGATCCAGCGAAGTGTGTCACCTTGGGGAGCGCCCGTTCTTTTTGTTGCTAAAAAGGATGGGGTTGGCGTTGTGTATTGACTACCGCTCTTAATTTGGTGACGATCAAGAATAAGTACCCTCTACCTCGGATTGAAGACTTGTTTGACCAATTAAAGGGAGCAAAGGTGTTCTCTAAGATTGATCTTCAATCGGGGTATAATCAAATTCGTGTGAGGGAGCAAGATATTGAGAAGACTGCTTTCTCCACTAGGTATGGGCATTATGAGTTTAAGGTTATGTCTTTTGGACTAACCAATGCCCTCTTGTTTTCATGGAAATGATGAGCAGGTTGCTTCATGAGTATCTTGATGATTTTGTGGTGGTGTTCATAGATGATATACTCATCTATTCCAAGTCGAAGAGGATCATGCTCATCATTTGAGACTTGTACTCCGTTTGTTGAGGAGAACCAACTCTTTGCCAAACCAAGAAGTGTGAGTTCGGATATCGAGGTGGGTTTTCTTGGTCATATCATCAATCGAGGGTATCTCTGTCGATCCTAGGAAGATCTCTGATTGTGGGTGGGAGAGACCGTCTAATGTCAAAGAAGTGCGTAGTTTCCTTGGGTTAGCTGGCTACTACCGGCGTTTTGTTCAGATTTCTCAATCATTGCCAAGCCATTATCTCGATTGACTCGAAAGGGTCAAATTCGATGGATCGCCGGTGTGAGAGCGTTTTCATTCTGAAGGAAAAAGCGGTATCTGCTCCTGTTCTCACCCTTCCCGAGCAGGAGAGCGTTTTTCACCGTATTCGATGCTTCTCTGGTGGGCCTCGGTGTGTGCTTATGCAAGGGGCAAAGTCATTGCTTATGCATCAAGGCGATTGAAAAAGCATGAGCGAGAATTACCCAACTCATGATCTTGAGCTTGCATGATGGTCTTCGCCTTGAAGATTTGGCGGCATTACTTGTATGGCGAGTCATGTGATATCTTCACAGATCATAAAAGCCTCAAGTATATCTTCACTCAGAAAGATTTGAATTTAAGGCAAAGAAGGTGGCTGGAATTGATCAAAGATTATGATCTTACAATTCAGTATCATCCGGGCAAGGCAAATGTTGTGGCAGATGCTCTCAGTCGAAAAGCATCGCCTCCGGCTCTCGATTGTCTTATTGCTGATCTTGAGCATATGGGAATCTCGTTTGGTTTTGCCGGCGCTATGCACGCTGAAACCCAACTTATTCGAAATCACCATTCTCGCGTGCAGCGTGAGGCACAATGGCATGATCGCTGCTTCAAAGGTGATTAAGCGCATTCTCGAGGGCAAGTCTCGGGATTTCAGTTTGGATGTGGATGGTGCACTGCGATTTAAGGGCCGCCTTTGTGTACCCCAAAAGTCTCTAGTCAAGGGTGACATCCTAAAGGAAGCTCATCGTACCCCGTATACGGTTCACCCTAGTGAGACTAAAATGTATCGGGATCTGAAAAAGAATTTCTGGTGGAAAAGAATGAGGGTCGACATTGCTCAAGGTATGTAGCGACTTGTGGGATATGTCGGAAGGTGAAGGTGAACATAAGCGACCATTGGATTGCTCCAACCTTTGGAGATTCTGTTTGGCCACGGGATGACATATCCATGGATTTCGTGGTTGGCCTACCTCGTACTCGACGAGGAAAGGATGCTATCTGGGTTATTGTGGACCGTCTCAAGAAGTCTGCTCACTTCCTTCCCATTCGCACAACAAATTCAGCAAGTGACTTGGCTCCTATTTATGTGCGGGAAGTAGTGAGACTTCATGGCGTGCCCAAGACCATCATCTCGATCGTGATGCCAAGTTTGTCTCCAAGTTCGGGAGAGTCTGCAGAGTGCTTTAGGCACATAACTTCGCTTTAGCACCGCTTTCCATCCACAAACCGATGGGCAATCCGAGCGTACCATTCGGACCTTGGAGGACATGCTTAGATCTTGTGTGCTAGCTTGGAAAGGTAGCTGGGAAGATCATCGGCTCTTCTGAGTTTGCTTATAACAATAGCTTCCATGCAAGTATCCGAGCAGCTCCTATGAGGTACTTTATGGGCGTAAGTGCCGCTTCGCCCTATCTTTGGGATGCGATGGGGAAAGATCAATTCTTGGTCCAGATTGGGTACAGTGATCGGTTGATCGAATGGCGGAGGTGCGGCAAAACCTCCTTGCATTTCGAGTAGACGAAAAGTTATCTTGATGTGAGGAGGCGGGATCTGGAGTTTGAGGTGGGGACAATGTCTGTTGAGAGTGTCTCCCACTAAGGGCGTGGTTCGATTTGGTGCGAAGGGAAGCTTAGCCCAAGGTTTGTTGGGCCGCTTCCTATTATTGCCCGAGTAGGGAAGGTAGCCTATCGGTTGCATCTTAGGATTCTATGCAAGGAGTGCATAATGTCTTTCATGTCTCCATGTTGAGAAAGTACCTTCATGACCCAGATTTGGTTGTTCCGCTTGAGTCATTGGTGATTGATCAGGATCTCACCTTCGAGTCTCGACCGGTCCAGATTCTGGGAGAATCAGAGCGGGTATTGAAGAACAAGACGCTGAAGTTTGTCAAAGTCTTGTGGTCGAATCAATCTGAGCGAGAAGCAACTTGGGAGCTGGAGTCTCACATGCGTGAGAAGTTTCCCAATTTATTTCTAGCAGGTTTGTGATGTGTTTATCTTCTGCGAATTATTCTTTTCGACTTGTCATCGTTCGGAGAATTCGGGGTCGAATTCTGTTAAGTGGGGAAGAGTGTAACATTTGTGTTTTTTCTCTCAGTATCAACTTTCTTCATCTGTGTTTTGGGGAGGGCCATTAAGTGGAATTGTAGGCTGTCAATTCTATTGGTGTGGGAGGAAAGAATGGAGCACTTATCCACCTATTTTTTTTTCTTTCCTCCCCAACCGAATCCTCCCCATTTTCTTTGTCATTCGGCAGCCCTCATTTCCCCCAACCGAACCAGCCTTTTTCTTGGAGTCTCCTCCCACCTTTGCTCTCCCCAACCAGCAGCTGCAGCAAGGGAGCCATGGCCTCCTCCTCCTCCTCCTCCTCCTCCTCCCTCCAAGGCCGGTGAAGAAGCTCCCCATCCCTTTGGCCGGCGCTGCAGCAGCCCATCCTCCCCAACTCGGCAGCAGCTCCTCCTCTCCTTCCATCTCCCTCTTTGGTAAGGGCTTTACCCCATGGATTTTTCTTGTGAGCTCAGATCTGAGTCTCCTAGGCAGTATAGAGGTGGTTCTAGGGTTCTAGAGTTGAAAATTTTGGAGGGAAACTAGTTCTATTGGAAGGAAGGTTATTTCCTGTTTTCGGGCAGATTTGTGGTCTGTCTTGCAGCGCGTGTTTGGAGTTCTTGCACTGGTCTAGTGCTTGGCCGGCAGTAGAGGTTGTTGTAGATCTTCCTCCCTCTTTAATTTGAGTACAAGAACTCAAAATCCATTAAGCCAATTAAAAGTTATGGGTATTCTTCTACCTGCTGTCCAAAATGGGTGAATCTGGGAGCAGGAAGATTGATCTGTGTTTTCGAGCCATGTGCAAGCCGAATTAATTTTTGTGGTTGCCTAGAGAAGTGTAGAGCATTTCCTGTAGTTTCTGAATATGTACTTGTTTGTGTGATTTCGAGTTAGGAATCAAAAGTTATGATTATTCCAACTTGCTGTCCAGGAAGTGATGTTTTCTGGAAGTCCAGGTTTGTGGGCTGTGTTTAAAGGGCTTGTTGAGGGCTTAAGCCCTAGCTCCTATTTAAGGGGCTGTAAGATATCTCTAGATGGGTCTCTTATGCTCATTTAAAGTATAATAACATGAATTTTGGATTAGCCAAATTAAAGTTACGCTAGTTTTAGCGGTCGCTGTCCCATATTGAATTCTTGGCAGATTGGGCAGTTTTGAGTATAGAGCGTCTCTGCGTATTTTTTGAAGTAAGATTGTTGCATGTTTGAGTCGATTTGCAAATGTGTTTTCCTTGCAGGTGGAGTAACCTCGGTGCGGCTTCCTCGTCGCATCACCCCGCTCCTCGCTGGTAGAGGCAAGTGTGAAGCGGCATCCCCGGCTCGATGCCGGGTGTCGCCTCTTCTTTCTCTTTCTCTTTTGAATGGTTGATTTAAACAGAGACATAATTGGTGCAATGAATAAGCTTGAATTAATGCAATAAGTAAGTTAAAGTGATGCAAATTATTTATGCGATTTGCATTTATGCATTCATAAAAGAAGAGGTGTCCCATTTTGATGCGGGCCTCGGTGTTCACGCGTTGTGAACACAAAAGACCTACCTCGTAGTTCCATACCTTTAGAGTATGGGAGCGAGTCAGTAAGTGTAGGCACCCTCCACGGGTTGGGGGGGATGAGGGTGCACACCGACGGGTGTGCACCCGGCAATACCGGTATGAGCTCCATAAAAAAAAAAAAAAAGCATGCATGTGCATATCATTGACATAGTTGGAGAAAGAGTTGTATGAAATGAGTTAAAATGATGAGTTGTGAGTTATTACTTACATGTTCAAATTGTTTATTGTAGTATTGAAAAAAAATTTAGCTATGTTGCTATTTGCCCTGTCACTTCACCTTGCTGAGTATCGAACTCACTCTTGTTGCTTGTTGTTTATTTTAGGTTCCTCCGAGCGACGCCATGGGGTTTGGGCTAGAACTTCACTCACGTCATTCTCACTTTGTAGCTCAAACTGTTGGGATACCTTTCTTTTGGTCAGGTGTTAGTGGTAGAACATGCTTTTGTCTAGTTAGGTTGTAAGTAATTAATGGGATTATGTGTGTCCCAGTGTTTGGCTCCCTAATTTGTGATATTGGTTACCCTTTGAATGTTGTTATTCCTCTTGAAGTTATGCTTAAATTGCTTATGTTTACTTAGGAGCATGAGGTTGATTGATGTCATGACCCCTTTGTGAATCTTACTTGTTGTTGTTACTAGATGATATATTGTGTCCTTTTTGTCTGCTGTGTGGATGTCCTAGATTTAGGGAAGGTTCTGCCGAAATTTTTTTTTTTATTTTGTTTTGTGTCTTGGTGGTGGTTCGTATGTTGAGGGTGTAGCATCCGGGGCACAGGGTGTGCCGGGGTGTGACAAAATGATTATACTTTTGGACTTGGTTATTGAGTGAAAGTATGTGAGGGCGAGGCCCTCTTAGGAAGAGAACCATTTGTTGTTTGGTAATGATCTGCGATCCTAGCTTGAACTAGGTGTTGATCATAAGTGGTTTAAGGGTGGATTATGATGGAAGTTTTTGATGTCTTGGTCCAAATTTTGTTAAGAGTATAGTTTGGTTGTAGAGAAGGCGATATCAATTTGATGGAAAGTGTTACATTGTGAATATTTATTTTAGCTTGTTGTCCATGGGTGTGAGACATGCCTGGGAATGGATAGAATAAAATTTTATGTCGTGGTTTACGATTGGAAAGGAAATTATGTGAAAATAGATTATTTCCTTCAATGGCATCGGTTGGTTATATTCCTTTTGTTAAAAAGGTCAATTATCCGGGAGAGATAAGGATCTGTGTTATAGGCTCTTTGGGGTTCAAGTTGGAACTTGGGATATTTACGGATGGTATGAGTGATTGGTTGAGATAGGGTTTAGAGGCGTGTTAGAATGAGAATCCTTGCATCATTCTTGTTGTCATGAATAAGATGAATTGCGGTAGAGAGGTTGAGAGAGGAGATTAGAATTTCGTGATTGAAGCTAAAGAGGATTTTAGAGTTGAGTTTAGAGTTTGGAACCATGCTCTTCCAAGAAGAATTATGGGCTATATGGAGGTCACATCCCGTGATGCCAAAGGAAGTTTTTCCGAGTTACATCGATTATTTGGCGATAGTGGTATGATATGTTTGATATGGAAATTTGGCATATTAATTAATGTGATTGAGTCCTTAAGTGGATCTATTGAGGATGAAGGTTAAGAAAGTCTTGTGAGATTCTTTGTTCAAGAAGTTCATTAGGATCTAGAATGCGTGGGAGTTTGTCCCTTGCAAATTTAAGTAGGAGTTGGAGTGAATGTGGAGTCATGAGGAGTTAGCTTAGTCTGAGAGAAAAGTGATTTGAAATTTGGAGTATCTCCTTCGTGAGAAGTTTCAGCTGTTCTTACAGGTTTGTGTTGAGATTTAATTTTTTTGATTTATCTATTTTGTATAGCTGGTGTGCTGGAATTCGGGATCGAATTCCTGTAAGTGGGGGAGAATGTAATATTACAGATCGAAATTCGTGGCCGGGTAGTTGATGGACCCACGATGATCTGAAAAGTGGAAAGTGCATGTGTGTGGGTGAATCACCGGTTCCCCCCATCTACCCTTCTTTTCTCCTCCTTTTCCCCACTTGGCAGCACTCTTTTTCCTGGCTCTTCTTTTTCTCCCTTGGCTGCGCCTTCTCCTTTTTCCCCTGGCTGTTCTTCCCCAGCGCCTCCCCTAATTGGCTTCCTCTCCCCTAGCTCCTCCCATGGCTGGCGCCCTCCTCCCCTTCCCTCTCAGCCAGCAGCAGCAGCAAGGAGAAGCGAGCAGCAGAAGAAGCAGATCATCAGCACAACAACTTCCATTTCTTTCTCCCTTTGTTGGTAAGTGGATTCATGTTTTTTTTGGTGCATGCTATGATAATGGAGGTCCTAGCAGGTGGGGATGGTTCTAGGGTTCTTGGATTTGGGGATTTTTGGAGGGAAAATGGATCTAGGGTTGGAGGGAACTCTGTTCAGTTTTCGAGTTGTGCACAGACCGATCTTGCGACTGTGTTTTGGGAAAGAACTAATTATTTTCTGAGAAGTTGGCTGTAGACAAAGTTGTAGCACGTGTTCTTAGGTTTCAGTAGAGTTCAAGAACACAAAATTCCTTTCAGCCAATTAAAAGTTATGACCTTTTTAGTGCGGGCTGCTCTGATTTAGTTCATGTTGGTATCTGAGATTTTGAACTGCTGTTTAGGGCTATTTCCATGTCGAATTATAATCTTTGGTTGCCTGGAGAAAGTTAGAACTTTTCCTGTAGATCAAGAAAATTTCCTTGTTTGCTTGATTCGGGTTCAGAAATCAAAAGTTATGCTATTTTGAATTTGCTACCCTAAAACTGCAATCTGCTGAAAAATTCAGAATCTGAACTGAAACTTAAAATGCAAGTTGAGGACTTTAGGCTCAGTTTCTAAATAAATGGATAGGGGGTAATTGTAGGTTATCCTCTTGTGGTCATTTGGAATCCAAGAACTCAATTTTTAACTTAGCCAATTAAAAGTTATGCCCATTTTAGTATAGACTGTCCTGAGTTAGGTTTAAAATATGCAGTCTCTGTTCATCTGTAATCTGGGAATGTTTGGCACATCTCCTGAATGAATGGATATGGGGAAATGGTAGGTTATCCCTTTATGGTCAATTATAGCACAAGAATACTCACTTTGGTTAAACCAATAAAAAGATATGCTTGTTTTAGTAACTGCTGTCCAGAACTAGTGTAGTTGCATGTAATCTTTGTTCCTTGCTGTTCTGAGAAATATTGAAGCATTTCCTGAATGTCTGGCTGTAGAAGAAGTTGAAGATTATCCTCTTGTGGTTAATTAGAGCTCAAGAACTGAATTTTTGGATCATCCATTTAAAAGTTATAGTTGTTTTAGTGTTTTCTGTCCATGGTGGTAGCAGATTTGGTTTTAGTATTAGGTGTGAAAGGTTAATAGGTCTTTTTGAGAAAGTTTAAAAGTGGGGTTAACGAAGGAGCAAAGATGATATTTATTTATTTTGTCGCTTGAACCGTGATTGCATTGTTTTGATATGAATGCAATTAAATGTTTATTACAGGAAGTGTTATCTCGGGAGTAGCCTCAACCTCATGTCACTCCCTTCCTCGTGGGTAAAGAGGCAAGTGTATCAACTAGAAGGATATTATAATGTTGATTGGTTGCTTGTGCATATGAATATGATATGATGTGCTACCATGCATATTTTTGAATTTGTTTAGACTAGTAAGAACGGTAATTCATGGATGGATAACTTGGTGATGTTTATGAAATTGGGCCTGACTATGCAAGTGGTCAAAATGAATGAAGTTGCACTTGTATTCATGTTAATTGCATACGTGCATTCATAATGGAAGAGGCGACCCATTCTGATGCGGGCCTCTGTGTTCACACGTAGTGAACACGAAAGTTCTACCTCGTGGTCCCATTTATCGAAGTGAATGGGAGCGAGACGAGAAAGTAGGCACCTTCCACGGGATGGAAGGGACGTGAGGGTGCACACCGACGGGTGTGCACTCGGCAGTACCGGTACGTGCAAAGAAAAGAGCATTCATGAGCATGCATGTCGCATTGCATCCTAACGATGATTTCGAGTTTAATAGAAATGTGTAGAGTTGGGATCGAGTCGTGGACTCATCCAAAGAGATTTAAAGAGGTACATGTAGGAAGTAAGTAATGAAGTGAAAAGAGGTAAATGTTGTTGATATTATTGTTTTATAAATTCATGGATTTGGATAAGAAGTATGCTTTTATTATTGATTTAATTGTGTAAATTGATTTGTGATGCACTTTTTGAGTCTTGAACTCATGCTTGTTTGTTTAATGTTTTTAGGTACCCTAAGAGCGACTTGCGGGATGGGACTTATTTGCACCTCCACTCAAGCTCACGACATGTTAAAAGATTAGTTGGGTTAATCAGTTCATTCTGAAAAATAGTTGAATTCATTATGTAATCATGTTGTAGTTAAGTTTAATCGATGATTGATGATATTATGTTTAGTTGTGTGCTTAGTTGGTCATGATGGGTGATTGATTCCATGTCATGTTTTAGATGATATCGAATGATTATTTTCTTTTGTCTGCTTGAGTGGATGTCCAAGCTTTAGGAAAGTCTTTGTCGAAATTTTTAGTGGATTTGAGTACTATTAGAGTTGATCTTCCTTATCTAGTTTTATTTCTGTTTTGGTGACACTTAGGCCTTTGTAGGTGCCGGGTGTTATTCTGATTGGTATCGAGTGGGCTTTAGGTCCGTGGCATGTGAATTTAGCAAATTCCTCTAGAGTAAACTAAAAATTTTCTTTGCGTGAAATTAGAAACATGGCATAGGTTTCCACTCTTGATAAAAATTTGGCCTTAGGGCAACAACCTTAAAATCAAGTACAGTGGTTAATTAATTTAAAACTTGACACACTCGATGCATGAGGAAAAGGTATGGGTATCGTTGCTTTACGCTTAAATGTTGTATTTAAGCTTTGATGTTGAGTGCTACATTTGATAATGTATGTTGCTATGTTTATGAAATGAATGAATTGAGTTGTTCTTGTTATTGAGATTAAGTGAGTTGTGTTGCCGAAGGGTTTGGTCACCTTCTTACATTGTGGAGTGGTCATGGTAGTGGCCATGGTGGTGGTTGTGGCTGGGTAAAGCCACAACCGGAAGTTTGGAGCCTCTCGTAGGTAAGAGTCATCGTCTTTTGCGGCAAGGTTTAGAGAGTGGATGGAGTTTGTTGGTTCCTTTTAGCTTCATTGGTTGGAGTCCAATAGAAAGTTTGGTGGTGGATCCTTTAGGATTTCTTCTACCGTTCTGTCGATCGGTTTGGTTGATTTATTTTGGTCTTTACTGGTTGGAAACAAAGGAAAGGTGTTTGGTAATGAGTATTCGCTGATTGATTTTTCGACGGTTTTTGGTTTTGCCTTCTTTGGTTGAGGACAAAGAAGAAGAGTTTAGTGTGACGCCTCTTTTGGTTGCCATTCCAGCTTTGACGCTCGGTTTTGTTGGATTGCTTTACGAAGAAAGTTATCGATTTATTCTTGTGTTGTTATTCTCCGAGTTTAAAAGAAAGTATTGAAGTCTCGATGTAAAACTTAAGTCTTGTGGATTCTTCTTTGTTAAGGTTTTATCGGAAAGGATGTGGTTGATCGCTTGGTTTTCCCCTTGCATTTATCTTCCTTGTGGAAGTTGTAACTTTGAGATTTGATGAAGATGTTTTGCATGCTAGAGTTTGGTATTTGAGAGTTGCGCTCTCTTGCAATTTCTGTTTGGGTTTTTTGGGAAAGAAGAAACATTTATCGGTGTTCATTCATGCTTAAGAGCTGTGTTTTCCTTAAAGGTTGGGTATGTGACCCACGAGGATGTTCAAGACGTTAAGTGTATGATTAGTAGTTAAAACTTTGAGATGATGTGGGTGACTGATTATATTAAAGTGAATTTGTAGGTTGTTTAAAAAAACAACCTAATTTATTGTGTGGTAGAGAAAAATTAATTGAGATGGCAATTGATCTAAAGTGAGTTTTGATTAGTGTTTTATGGGAAGTGTTGTGAGTCCTGGAAATTAATTGGAAGTACGGGATTGTGTCCTGATAATGCTAGTATTAATCCCGACTGAGAAAGTCTAGAATCTTTTGTAGATGAATTTATTATAGCAAGGTGTTGATGTAAAGTACCAGAGTATAATGGTGTAAAGATATGAGGGTTGTTGGTCCATGTTTCTCATGAGTCGATTAGTATTTTGGGTCAACAAAATGACTTAATCGATGTGTAATCAAAGAATAGGGATAAGGAATGATTGTATGAAAGGTTGAGCTTGTCCTTGACAAATGTCTGTCTCGGATCTGTATTTATGAAATATGGCTAGTGGAGATCGTATAGTGTGGTTAGGATTAATTATTGGTGGAATGAACTGGGGATATTGAGTATGTGAATTGGGGATTGTACGAAAGGTAATTGTTGTGCACGCCGAAATAAGTGTTGAAAAAAAAAGATATGTATTAAGTTTGGAATAAACCATTGTATGAATGATGGTTCGTTATGGTTAGTAGATCAAAAGAAAATGATGACGCATGTCTTATGTTGAATTAACTGTAAGTTATTGGTGTTGAAGAAATAAGCAAGTGGTTCTCCTTGTTGATTGTCATGAGATAGACTTGGTTAGGGTTTGATGATAATATGACTGGTGGTGGTTATATGAATAGGAGAAGGAAATTAAAAGAAGATTGGGTTTTGTAACTTTTGTTCAAACCTGTTGGACTTTTCAGGATTTTGTGAATATGAAATCTTTAATGGCTAAAGTATTGGAATACTAGAAATGGTGGGATTCGAGTTGGATCTTCTTTTATGGGTTTACGTGGTCAAGTGATTTCTGCTGATGAAGTGGTTTCTGTTGGGAATAAGTTTCCCATCCTCTTGAAAGAAAAATGTGCTGGTTGGGTGCTTAGATGTTTGGCTTGAGAATCGGTTTCCTCTTCCAAAACGTTGATTTTAGTTAAACGTGAGAGGTTCGCTTTGGTGAAAGCAAACCGATTTGTTCTGGTTTTTTTATGAGGGCTTCGTCGAAGATTTGTCCGAGTCTCTCTTTACTTTGAGTTTCTCCCAGTGTGAATTTTATCACATTGATTCAAGATGATAAAAGTGGTTTATGTGATGTAAAGAATTGATTTTTTTTCCTTTGCGTTTTGACTTGGGAAAAGAAAATGAGAGATCGTTGGGTTTTGTCGAGTTCTCTCCAAGATGAACTTTAGCGTTGGGCTCAAGGTGATGTATGTGATTCAATTGGTTCAAAAAGTTGTATTTCTTTTGCGTTCTAGCTTTGAGTTAAGAGTATGAATGTTTATGGTACGTTGTTAAGTATACTAAATGATTATACTTTTGGACTTGGTTATTGAGTGAAAGTATGTGAGGGCGAGGCCCTCTTAGGAAGAGAACCATTTGTTGTTTGGTAATGATCTGCGATCCTAGCTTGAACTAGGTGTTGATCATAAGTGGTTTAAGGGTGGATTATGATGGAGGTTTTGATGTCTTGGTCCAAATTTTGTTAAGAGTATAGTTTGGTTGTAGAGAAGGCGATATCAATTTGATGGAAAGTGTTCATTGTGAATATTTATTTTAGCTTGTTGTCCATGGGTGTGAGACATGCCTGGGAAAGGATAGAATAAAATTTTATGTCGTGGTTTACGATTGGAAAGGAAATTATGTGAAAATAGATTATTTCCTTCAATGGCATCGGTTGGTTATATTCCTTTTGTTAAAAAGGTCAATTATCTGGGAGAGATAAGGATCTGTGTTATAGGCTCTTTGGGGTTCAAGTTGGAACTTGGGATATTTACGCGGATGGTATGAGTGATAGGTTGAGATAGGGTTTAGAGGCGTGTTAGAATGAGAAGCCTTGCATCATTCTTGTTGTCATGAATAAGATGAATTGCGGTAGAGAGGTTGAGAGAGGAGATTAGAATTTCGTGATTGAAGCTAAAGAGGGATTTTAGAGTTGAGTTTAGAGTTTGGAACCATGCTCTTCCAAGAAGAATTATGGGCTATATGGAGGTCACATCCCGTGATGCCAAAGGAAGTTTTTCCGAGTTACATCGATTATTTGGCGATAGTGGTATGATATGTTTGATATGGAAATTTGGCATATTAATTAATGTGATTGAGTCCTTAAGTGGATCTATTGAGGATGAAGGTTAAGAAAGTCTTGTGAGATTCTTTGTTCAAGAAGTTCATTAGGATCTAGAATGCGTGGGAGTTTGTCCCTTGCAAATTTAAGTAGGAGTTGGAGTGAATGTGGAGTCATGAGGAGTTAGCTTAGTCTGAGAGAAAAGTGATTTGAAATTTGGAGTATCTCCTTCGTGAGAAGTTTCCCGAGCTGTTCTTACCAGGTTTGTGTTGAGATTTAATTTTTTTTTGATTTATCTATTTTGTATAGTTGGTGTTTGGAATTGGGATCGAATTCCTGTAAGTGGGGGAGAATGTAATATTACAGATCGAAATTCGTGGCCGGGTAGTTGATGGACCCACGATGATCTGAAAAGTGGAAAGTGCATGTGTGTGGGTGAATCACCTGGGTTCCCCCCCCCATCTACCCTTCTTTTTCTCCTCCCTTTTTCCCCCACTTGGCAGCACTCTTTTTCCTGGCTCTTCTTTTTCTCCCTTGGCTGCGCCTTCTCCTTTTTCCCTGGCTGTTCTTCCCAGCGCCTCCCTAATTGGCTTCCTCTCCCTAGCTCCTCCCATGGTGGCGCCTCCTCCCCTCCCTCTCACCCAGAAAGCAGAAAAGAAGAAGGAGAAGCGAGCAGCAAGAAGCAGCAAACATCAGCAGCACAACAACTTCCATTTCTTTCTCCCTTTGTTGGTAAGTGGATTCATGTTTTTTTTGGTGCATGCTATGATAATGGAGGTCCTAGCAGGTGGGGATGGTTCTAGGTTTCTTGGATTTGGGGATTTTTGGAGGGAAAATGGATCTAGGGTTGGAGGGAACTCTGTTCAGTTTTCGAGTTGTGCACAGACCAATCTTGCGACAGTGTTTTGGGCAAGAACTAATTATTTTCTGAGAAGTTGGCTGTAGACAAAGTTGTAGCACGTGTTCTTAGGTTTCAGTAGAGTTCAAGAACACAAAATTCCTTTCAGCCAATTAAAAGTTATGACCTTTTTAGTGCGGGCTGCTCTGATTTAGTTCATGTTGGTATCTGAGATTTTGAACTGCTGTTTAGGGCTATTTCCATGTCGAATTATAATCTTTGGTTGCCTGGAGAAAGTTAGAACTTTTCCTGTAGATCAAGAAAATTTCCTTGTTTGCTTGATTCGGGTTCAGAAATCAAAAGTTATGCTATTTTGAAGTTGCTACCCTAAAACTGCAATCTGCTGAAAAATTCAGAATCTGAACTGAAACTTAAAATGCAAGTTGAGGACTTTAGGCTCAGTTTCTAAATAAATGGATAGGGGGTAATTGTAGGTTATCCTCTTGTGGTCATTTGGAATCCAAGAACTCAATTTTTAACTTAGCCAATTAAAAGTTATGCCCATTTTAGTATAGACTGTCCTGAGTTAGGTTTAAAATATGAGGTCTCTGTTCATCTGTAATCTGGGAATGTTTGGCACATCTCCTGAATGAATGGATATGGGGAAATGGTAGGTTATCCCTTTATGGTCAATTATAGCACAAGAATACTCACTTTGGTTAAACCAATAAAAAGATATGCTTGTTTTAGTAACTGCTGTCCAGAACTAGTGTAGTTGCATGTAATCTTTGTTCCTTGCTGTTCTGAGAAATATTGAAGCATTTCCTGAATGTCTGGCTGTAGAAGAAGTTGAAGATTATCCTCTTGTGGTTAATTAGAGCTCAAGAACTGAATTTTGGATCATCCATTTAAAAGTTATAGTTGTTTTAGTGTTTTCTGTCCATGGTGGTAGCAGATTTGGTTTCAGTATTAGGTGTGAAAGGTTAATAGGTCTTTTGAGAAAGTTTAAAAGTGGGGTTAACGAAGGAGCAAAGATGATATTTATTTATTTTGTCGCTTGAACCGTGATTGCATTGTTTTGATATGAATGCAATTAAATGTTTATTACAGGAAGTGTTATCTCGGAGTAGCCTCAACCTCATGTCACTCCCTTCCTCGTGGGTAAAGAGGCAAGTGTATCAACTAGAAGGATATTATAATGTTGATTGGTTGCTTGTGCATATGAATATGATATGATGTGCTACCATGCATATTTCTTGAATTTGTTTAGACTAGTAAGAACGGTAATTCATGGATGGATAACTTGACTGATGTTTATGAAATTGGGCCTGACTATGCAAGTGGTCAAAATGAATGAAGTTGCACTTGTATTCATGTTAATTGCATACGTGCATTCATAATGGAAGAGGCGACCCATTCTGATGCGGGCCTCTGTGTTCACACGTAGTGAACACGAAAGTTCTACCTCGTGGTCCCATTTATCGAAGTGAATGGGAGCGAGACAGTAAGAGTAGGCACCTTCCACGGGATGGAAGGGACGTGAGGGTGCACACCGACGGTGTGCACTCGGCGACTCTGATGCGATGCAAAGAAAAGAGCATTCATGAGCATGCATGTCGCATTGCATCCTAACGATGATTTCGAGTTTAATAGAAATGTGTAGAGTTGGGATCGAGTCGTGGACTCATCCAAAGAGATTTAAAGAGGTACATGTAGGAAGTAAGTAATGAAGTGAAAAGAGGTAAATGTTGTTGATATTATTGTTTTATAAATTCATGGATTTGGATAAGAAGTATGCTTTTATTATTGATTTAATTGTGTAAATTGATTTGTGATGCACTTTGTTGAGTCTTGAACTCATGCTTGTTTGTTTAATGTTTTTAGGTACCCTAAGAGCGACTTGTCGGGATGGGACTTAGTTGCACCTCCACTCAAGCTCACGACATGTTAAAAGATTAGTTGGGTTAATCGGTTCATTCGAAAAATAGTTGAATTCATTATGTAATCATGTTGTAGTTAAGTTTAATCGATGATTGATGATATTATGTTTAGTTGTGTGCTTAGTTGGTCATGATGGGTGATTGATTCCATGTCATGTTTTAGATGATATCGAATGATTATTTTCTTTTGTCTCACGAGTGGATGTCCAAGCTTTAGGAAAGTGTCATTAAATTTTTAGTGGATTTGAGTACTATTAGAGTTGATCTTCCTTATCTAGTTTTATTTCTGTTTTGGTGACACTTAGGCAATTTGAGGTGCCGGGTGTTACTGATTGGTATCGAGTGGGCTTTAGGTCCGTGGCATGTGAATTTAGCAAATTCCTCTAGAGTAAACTAAAAAATTTTGCTGCGTGAAATTAGAAACATGGCATAGGTTTCCACTCTTGATAAAAATTTGGCCTTAGGGCAACAACCTTAAAATCTGAAGTACAGTGGTTAATTAATTTAAAACTTGACACACTCTGATGCACAGTAGGAAAAGGTATGGGTATCGTTGCTTTACGCTTAAATGTTGTATTTAAGCTTTGATGTTGAGTGCTACATTTGATAATGTATGTTGCTATGTTTATGAAATGAATGAATTGAGTTGTTCTTGTTATTGAGATTAAGTGAGTTGTGTTGCCAAGGGTTTGGTCACCTTCTTCATTGTGGAGTGGTCATGGTAGTGGCCATGGTGGTGGTTGTGGTGGGTAAAGCCACAACCTAAGTTTGGAGCCTCTCGTAGGTAAGAGTCATCGCTTTTATGCAAGGTTTAGAGAGTGGATGGAGTTTGTTGGTTCCTTTTAGCTTCATTGGTTGGAGTCCAATAGAAAGTTTGGTGGTGGATCCTTTAGGATTTCTTCTACCGTTCTGTCGATCGGTTTGGTTGATTTATTTTGGTCTTTACTGGTTGGAAACAAAGGAAAGGTGTTTGGTAATGAGTATTCGCTGATTGATTTTTCGACGGTTTTTGGTTTTGCCTTCTTTGGTTGAGGACAAAGAAGAAGAGTTTAGTGTGACGCCTCTTTTGGTTGCCATTCCAGCTTTGACGCTCGGTTTTGTTGGATTGCTTTACGAAGAAAGTTATCGATTTATTCTTGTGTTGTTATTCTCCGAGTTTAAAATAAAGTATTGAAGTCTCGATGTAAAACTTAAGTCTTGTGGATTCTTGCTGTTAAGGTTTTATCAGAAAGGATGTGGTTGATCGTTTGGTTTTCCCCCTTGCATTTATCTTCCCTTGTGGAAGTTGTAACTTTGAGATTTGATGAAGATGTTTTGCATGCTAGAGTTTGGTATTTGAGAGTTGCGCTCTCTTGCAATTTCTGTTTGGGTTTTTTTTGGGAAAGAAGAAACTGTTTATCGGTGTTCATTCATGCTTAAGAGCTGTGTTTTCCTTAAAGGTTGGGTATGTGACCCACGAGGATGTTCAAGACGTTAAGTGTATGATTAGTAGTTAAAACTTTGAGATGATGTGGGTGACTGATTATATTAAAGTGAATTTGTAGGTTGTTTAAAAAAACAACCTAATTTATTGTGTGGTAGAGAAAAATTAATTGAGATGGCAATTGATCTAAAGTGAGTTTTGATTAGTGTTTTATGGGAAGTGTTGTGAGTCCTGGAAATTAATTGGAAGTACGGGATTGTGTCCTGATAATGCTAGTATTAATCCCGACTGAGAAAGTCTAGAATCTTTTGTAGATGAATTTATTATAGCAAGGTGTTGATGTAAAGTACCAGAGTATAATGGTGTAAAGATATGAGGGTTGTTGGTCCATGTTTTCATGAGTCGATTAGTATTTTGGGTCAACAAAATGACTTAATCGATGTGTAATCAAAGAATAGGGATAAGGAATGATTGTATGAAAGGTTGAGCTTGTCCTTGACAAATGTCCATCTCGGATCTGATTTATGAAATATGGCTAGTGGAGATCGTATAGTGTGGTTAGGATTAATTATTGGTGGAATGAACTGGGATATTGAGTATGTGAATTGGGGATTGTACGAAAGGTAATTGTTGTGCACTTGAAATAAGTGTTGAAAAAAAAAGATATGTATTAAGTTTGGAATAAACCATTGTATGAATGATGGTTCGTTATGGTTAGTAGATCAAAAGAAAATGATGACGCATGTCTTATGTTGAATTAACTGTAAGTTATTGGTGTTGAAGAAATAAGCAAGTGGTTCTCCTTGTTGATTGTCATGAGATAGACTTGGTTAGGGTTTGATGATAATATGACTGGTGGTGGTTATATGAATAGGAGAAGGAAATTAAAAGAAGATTGGGTTTTGTAACTTTTGTTCAAACCTGTTGGACTTTTCAGGATTTTGTGAATATGAAATCTTTAATGGCTAAAGTATTGGAATACTAGAAATGGTGGGATTCGAGTTGGATCTTCTTTATGGGTTTACGTGGTCAAGTGATTTACCGATGAAGTGGTTTCTGTTGGGAATAAGTTTCCCATCCTCTTGAAAGAAAAATGTCTGGTTGGGTGCTTAGATGTTTGGCTTGAGAATCGGTTTCCTCTTCCAAAACGTTGATTTTAGTTAAACGTGAGAGGTTACGCTTTGGTGAAAGCAAACCGATTTGTTCTGGTTTTTTTATGAGGGCTTCGTCAAGATTTGTCCGAGTCTCTCTTTACTTTGAGTTTCTCCCAGTGTGAATTTTATCACATTGATTCAAGATGATAAAAGTGGTTTATGTGATGTAAAGAATTGATTTTTTTCCTTTATGCTTTGACTTGGGAAAAGAAAATGAGAGATCGTTGGGTTTTGTCGAGTTCTCTCCAAGATGAATTTTAGCGTTGGGCTCAAGGTGATGTATGTGATTCAATTGGTTCAAAAAGTTGTATTTCTTTTGCGTTCTAGCCTGAGTTAAGAGTATGAATGTTTATGGTACGTTGTTAAGTATACTAAATGATTATACTTTTGGACTTGGTTATTGAGTGAAAGTATGTGAGGGCGAGGCCCTCTTAGGAAGAGAACCATTTGTTGTTTGGTAATGATCTGCGATCCTAGCTTGAACTAGGTGTTGATCATAAGTGGTTTAAGGGTGGATTATGATGGAGGTTTTTGATGTCTTGGTCCAAATTTTGTTAAGAGTATAGTTTGGTTGTAGAGAAGGCGATATCAATTTGATGGAAAGTGTTCTTGTGAATATTTATTTTAGCTTGTTGTCCATGGGTGTGAGACATGCCAGGAAAGGATAGAATAAAATTTTATGTCGTGGTTTACGATTGAAAGGAAATTATGTGAAAATAGATTATTTCCTTCAATGGCATCGGTTGGTTATATTCCTTTGTTAAAAAGGTCAATTATCTGGGAGAGATAAGGATCTGTGTTATAGGCTCTTTGGGGTTCAAGGTGGAACTTGGGATATTTACGGATGGTATGAGTGATAGGTTGAGATAGGGTTTAGAGGCGTGTTAGAATGAGAAGCCTTGCATCATTCTTGTTGTCATGAATAAGATGAATTGCGGTAGAGAGGTTGAGAGAGGAGATTAGAATTTCGTGATTGAAGCTAAAGAGGGATTTTAGAGTTGAGTTTAGAGTTTGGAACCATGCTCTTCCAAGAAGAATTATGGGCTATATGGAGGTCACATCCCGTGATGCCAAAGGAAGTTTTTCTGAGTTACATCGATTATTTGGCGATAGTGGTATGATATGTTTGATATGGAAATTTGGCATATTAATTAATGTGATTGAGTCCTTAAGTGGATCTATTGAGGATGAAGGTTAAGAAAGTCTTGTGAGATTCTTTGTTCAAGAAGTTCATTAGGATCTAGAATGCGTGGGAGTTTGTCCCTTGCAAATTTAAGTAGGAGTTGGAGTGAATGTGGAGTCATGAGGAGTTAGCTTAGTCTGAGAGAAAAGTGATTTGAAATTTGGAGTATCTCCTTCGTGAGAAGTTTCCCGAGCTGTTCTTACCAGGTTTGTGTTGAGATTTAATTTTTTTTTGATTTATCTATTTTGTATAGTTGGTGTCTTTGGAATTGGGATCAATTCTGTAAGTGGGGAGAATGTAATATTACAGATCGAAATTCGTGGCCGGGTAGTTGATGGACCCACGATGATCTGAAAAGTGGAAAGTGCATGTGTGGGTGAATCACTGGGTTCCCCCATCTACCCTTCTTTTTCTCCTCCCTTTTTCCCCCACTTGGCAGCACTCTTTTTCCTGGCTCTTCTTTTTCTCCCTTGGCTGCGCCTTCTCCTTTTTCCCCTGGCTGTTCTTCCCCAGCGCCTCCCCTAATTGGCTTCCTCTCCCCTAGCTCCTCCCATGGTCGGGCGCCTCCTCCCTTCCTCTCTCAGCCAGCAGCAGCAGCAGCAAGGAGAAGCGAGCAGCAGTAAGCAGCAGCATCAGCAGCACAACAACTTCCATTTCTTTCTCCCTTTGTTGGTAAGTGGATTCATGTTTTTTTTGGTGCATGCTATGATAATGGAGGTCCTAGCAGGTGGGGATGGTTCTAGGGTTCTTGGATTTGGGGATTTTTGGAGGGAAAATGGATCTAGGGTTGGAGGGAACTCTGTTCAGTTTTCGAGTTGTGCACAGACCAATCTTGCGACTGTGTTTTGGGCAAGAACTAATTATTTTCTGAGAAGTTGGCTGTAGACAAAGTTGTAGCACGTGTTCTTAGGTTTCAGTAGAGTTCAAGAACACAAAATTCCTTTCAGCCAATTAAAAGTTATGACCTTTTTAGTGCGGGCTGCTCTGATTTAGTTCATGTTGGTATCTGAGATTTTGAACTGCTGTTTAGGGCTATTTCCATGTCGAATTATAATCTTTGGTTGCCTGGAGAAAGTTAGAACTTTTCCTGTAGATCAAGAAAATTTCCTTGTTTGCTTGATTCGGGTTCAGAAATCAAAAGTTATGCTATTTTGAATTTGCTACCCTAAAACTGCAATCTGCTGAAAAATTCAGAATCTGAACTGAAACTTAAAATGCAAGTTGAGGACTTTAGGCTCAGTTTCTAAATAAATGGATAGGGGGTAATTGTAGGTTATCCTCTTGTGGTCATTTGGAATCCAAGAACTCAATTTTTAACTTAGCCAATTAAAAGTTATGCCCATTTTAGTATAGACTGTCCTGAGTTAGGTTTAAAATATGCAGTCTCTGTTCATCTGTAATCTGGGAATGTTTGGCACATCTCCTGAATGAATGGATATGGGGAAATGGTAGGTTATCCCTTTATGGTCAATTATAGCACAAGAATACTCACTTTGGTTAAACCAATAAAAGATATGCTTGTTTTAGTAACTGCTGTCCAGAACTAGTGTAGTTGCATGTAATCTTTGTTCCTTGCTGTTCTGAGAAATATTGAAGCATTTCCTGAATGTCTGGCTGTAGAAGAAGTTGAAGATTATCCTCTTGTGGTTAATTAGAGCTCAAGAACTGAATTTTGGATCATCCATTTAAAAGTTATAGTTGTTTTAGTGTTTTCTGTCCATGGTGGTAGCAGATTTGGTTTCAGTATTAGGTGTGAAAGGTTAATAGGTCTTTTGAGAAAGTTTAAAAGTGGGGTTAACGAAGGAGCAAAGATGATATTTATTTATTTTGTCGCTTGAACCGTGATTGCATTGTTTTGATATGAATGCAATTAAATGTTTATTACAGAAGTGTTATCTCGGAGTAGCCTCAACCTCATGTCACTCCCTTCCTCGTGGGTAAAGAGGCAAGTGTATCAACTAGAAGGATATTATAATGTTGATTGGTTGCTTGTGCATATGAATATGATATGATGTGCTACCATGCATATTTCTTGAATTTGTTTAGACTAGTAAGAACGGTAATTCATGGATGGATAACTTGACTGATGTTTATGAAATTGGGCCTGACTATGCAAGTGGTCAAAATGAATGAAGTTGCACTTGTATTCATGTTAATTGCATACGTGCATTCATAATGGAAGAGGCGACCCATTCGATGCGGGCCTCTGTGTTCACACGTAGTGAACACGAAAGTTCTACTCGTGGTCCCATTTATCGAAGTGAATGGGAGCGAGACGAGAAGAGTAGGCACCTTCCACGGGATGGAAGGGACGTGAGGGTGCACACCGACGGGTGTGCACTCGGCAGTACCGGTACGTGCAAAGAAAAGAGCATTCATGAGCATGCATGTCGCATTGCATCCTAACGATGATTTCGAGTTTAATAGAAATGTGTAGAGTTGGGATCGAGTCGTGGACTCATCCAAAGAGATTTAAAGAGGTACATGTAGGAAGTAAGTAATGAAGTGAAAAGAGGTAAATGTTGTTGATATTATTGTTTTGTAAATTCATGGATTTGGATAAGAAGTATGCTTTTATTATTGATTTAATTGTGTAAATTGATTTGTGATGCACTTTTTTGAGTCTTGAACTCATGCTTGTTTGTTTAATGTTTTTTAGGTACCCTAAGAGCGACTTGTCGGATGGGACTTAGTGCACTGCACTCAAGCTCACGACATGTTAAAAGATTAGTTGGGTTAATCGGTTCATTTCGAAAAATAGTTGAATTCATTATGTAATCATGTTGTAGTTAAGTTTAATCGATGATTGATGATATTATGTTTAATTGTGTGCTTAGTTGGTCATGATGGGTGATTGATTCCATGTCATGTTTTAGATGATATCGAATGATTATTTTCTTTTGTCTCACGAGTGGATGTCCAAGCTTTAGGAAAGTGTCTTGTCGAAATTTTTAGTGGATTTGAGTACTATTAGAGTTGATCTTCCTTATCTAGTTTTATTTCTGTTTTGGTGACACTTAGGCAATCTTGAGGTGCCGGGTGTTACATTGGTATCGAGCGGCTTTAGGTCCGTGGCATGTGAATTTAGCAAATTCCTCTAGAGTAAACTAAAAATTTTTCTTTGCGTGAAATTAGAAACATGGCATAGGTTTCCACTCTTGTTAAAAATTTGGCCTTAGGGCAACAACCTTAAAATCTGAAGTAGAGTGGTTAATTAATTTAAAACTTGACACACTCTGATGCACAGTAGGAAAAGGTATGGGTATCGTTGCTTTACGCTTAAATGTTGTATTTAAGCTTTGATGTTGAGTGCTACATTTGATAATGTATGTTGCTATGTTTATGAAATGAATGAATTGAGTTGTTCTTGTTATTGAGATTAAGTGAGTTGTGTTGCCGAAGGGTTTCGGTCACCTTCTTCATTGTGGAGTGGCCATGGTAGTGGCCATGGTGGTGGTTGTGGTGGGTAAAGCCACAACCGAAGTTTGGAGCCTCTCGAGGTAAGAGTCATCGTCTTTTATGCAAGGTTTAGAGAGTGGATGGAGTTTGTTGGTTCCTTTTAGCTTCATTGGTTGGAGTCCAATAGAAAGTTTGGTGGTGGATCCTTTAGATTTCTTCTACCGTTCTGTCGATCGGTTTGGTTGATTTATTTTGGTCTTTACTGGTTGGAAACAAAGGAAAGGTGTTTGGTAATGAGTATTCGCTGATTGATTTTTCGACGGTTTTTGGTTTTGCCTTCTTTGGTTGAGGACAAGGAAGAAGAGTTTAGTGTGACGCCTCTTTTGGTTGCCATTCCAGCTTTGACGCTCGGTTTTGTTGGATTGCTTTACGAAGAAAGTTATCGATTTATTCTTGTGTTGTTATTCTCCGAGTTTAAAAGAAAGTATTGAAGTCTCAATGTAAAACTTAAGTCTTGTGGATTCTTGCTGTTAAGGTTTTATCAGAAAGGATGTGGTTGATCGTTTGGTTTTCCCCCTTGCATTTATCTTCCTTTGTGGAAGTTGTAACTTTGAGATTTGATGAAGATGTTTTGCATGCTAGAGTTTGGTATTTGAGAGTTGCGCTCTCTTGCAATTTCTGTTTGGGTTTTTTTTGGGAAAGAAGAAACTGTTTATCGGTGTTCATTCATGCTTAAGAGCTGTGTTTTCCTTAAAGGTTGGGTATGTGACCCACGAGGATGTTCAAGACGTTAAGTGTATGATTAGTAGTTAAAACTTTGAGATGATGTGGGTGACTGATTATATTAAAGTGAATTTGTAGGTTGTTTAAAAAAAACAACCTAATTTATTGTGTGGTAGAGAAAAATTAATTGAGATGGCAATTGATCTAAAGTGAGTATTGATTAGTGTTTTATGGGAAGTGTTGTGAGTCCTGGAAATTAATTGGAAGTACGGGATTGTGTCCTGATAATGCTAGTATTAATCCCGACTGAGAAAGTCTAGAATCTTTTGTAGATGAATTTATTATAGCAAGGTGTTGATGTAAAGTACCAGAGTATAATGGTGTAAAGATATGAGGGTTGTTGGTCCATGTTTCTCATGAGTCGATTAGTATTTTGGGTCAACAAAATGACTTAATCGATGTGTAATCAAAGAATAGGGATAAGGAATGATTGTATGAAAGGTTGAGCTTGTCCTTGACAAATGTCTGTCTCGGATCTGTATTTATGAAATATGGCTAGTGGAGATCGTATAGTGTGGTTAGGATTAATTATTGGTGGAATGAACTGGGGATATTGAGTATGTGAATTGGGGATTGTACGAAAGGTAATTGTTGTGCACGCCGAAATAAGTGTTGAAAAAAAAAGATATGTATTAAGTTTGGAATAAACCATTGTATGAATGATGGTTCGTTATGGTTAGTAGATCAAAAGAAAATGATGACGCATGTCTTATGTTGAATTAACTGTAAGTTATTGGTGTTGAAGAAATAAGCAAGTGGTTCTCCTTGTTGATTGTCATGAGATAGACTTGGTTAGGGTTTGATGATAATATGACTGGTGGTGGTTATATGAATAGGAGAAGGAAATTAAAAGAAGATTGGGTTTTGTAACTTTTGTTCAAACCTGTTGGACTTTTGAGGATTTTGTGAATATGAAATCTTTAATGGCTAAAGTATTGGAATACTAGAAATGGTGGGATTCGAGTTGGATCTTCTTTTATGGGTTTACGTGGTCAAGTGATTTCTCACGATGAAGTGGTTTCGTTGGGAATAAGTTTCCATCCTCTTGAAAGAAAAATGTGCTGGTTGGGTGCTTAGATGTTTGGCTTGAGAATCGGTTTCCTCTTCCAAAACGTTGATTTTAGTTAAACGTGAGAGGTTCTGCTTTGGTGAAAGCAAACTGATTTGTTCCTGGTTTTTTTTTATGAGGGCTTCGTCAAGATTTGTGTGGAGTCTCTCTTTACTTTGAGTTTCTCCCAGTGTGAATTTTATCACATTGATTCAAGATGATAAAAGTGGTTTATGTGATGTAAAAGAATTGATTTTTTTTCCTTTGCGTTTTGACTTGGGAAAAGAAAATGAGAGATCGTTGGGTTTTGTCGAGTTCTCTCCAAGATGAATTTTAGCGTTGGGCTCAAGGTGATGTATGTGATTCAATTGGTTCAAAAAGTTGTATTTCTTTTGCGTTCTAGCCTGAGTTAAGAGTATGAATGTTTATGGTACGTTGTTAAGTATACTAAATGTGTAACATTTGTGTTTTTTCTCTCAATATCAACTTTCTTCATCTGTGTTTTGGGGAGGGCCAGTAAGTGGAATTGTAGGCTGTCAATTCTATTGGTGTGGGAGGAAAGAATGGAGCACTTATCCACCTATTTTTTTTTTCTTTCCTCCCCAACCGAATCCTCCCCATTTTCTTTGTCATTCGGCAGCCCTCATTTCCCCCAACCGAACCAGCCTTTTTCTTGGAGTCTCCTCCCACCTTTGCTCTCCCCAACCAGCAGCTGCAGCAAGGGAGCCATGGCCTCCTCCTCCTCCTCCTCCTCCTCGTCCCTCCAAGGCCGATGAAGAAGCTCCCCCATCCCCTTTGGCCGGCGCTGCAGCAGCCCATCCTCCCCCAACTCGGCAGCAGCTCCTCCCTCTCCTTCCATCTCCCCTCTTTGGTAAGGGCTTTACCCCCATGGATTTTTCTTGTGAGCTCAGATCTGAGTCTCCTAGGCAGTATAGAGGTGGTTCTAGGGTTCTAGAGTTGAAAATTTTGGAGGGAAACTAGTTCTATTGGAAGGAAGGTTATTTCCTGTTTTCGGGCAGATTTGTGGTCTGTCTTGCAGCGCGTGTTTGGAGTTCTTGCACTGGTCTAGTGCTTGGCCGGCAGTAGAGGTTGTTGTAGATCTTCCTCCTCTTTAATTTGAGTACAAGAACTCGAAAATCCATTAAGCCAATTAAAAGTTATGGGTATTCTTCTACCTGCTGTCCAAAATGGGTGAATCTGGGAGCAGGAAGATTGATCTGTGTTTTCGAGCCATGTGCAAGCCGAATTAATTTTTGTGGTTGCCTAGAGAAGTGTAGAGCATTTCCTGTAGTTTCTGAATATGTACTTGTTTGTGTGATTTCGAGTTAGGAATCAAAAGTTATGATTATTCCAACTTGCTGTCCAGGAAGTGATGTTTTCTGGAAGTCCAGGTTTGTGGGCTGTGTTTAAAGGGCTTGTTGAGGGCTTAAGCCCTAGCAACTATTTAAGGGGCTGTAAGATATCTCTAGATGGGTCTCTTATGCTCATTTAAAGTATAATAACATGAATTTTGGATTAGCCAAATTAAAGTTACGCTAGTTTTAGCGGTCGCTGTCCCATATTGAATTCTTGGCAGATTGGGCAGTTTTGAGTATAGAGCGTCTCTGCGTATTTTTTGAAGTAAGATTGTTGCATGTTTGAGTCGATTTGCAAATGTGTTTTCCTTGCAGGTGGAGTAGCCTCGGTGCGGCTTCCTCGTCGATCACCCGCTCCTCGCGGTAGAGGCAAGTGTGAGCGGCATCCCGGCTCGATGCCGGGTGTCGCCTCTTCTTTCTCTTTCTTTGAATGGTTGATTTAAACAGAGACATAATTGGTGCAATGAATAAGCTTGAATTAATGCAATAAGTAAGTTAAAGTGATGCAAATTATTTATGCGATTTGCATTTATGCATTCATAAAAGAAGAGGTGTCCCATTTTGATGCGGGCCTCGGTGTTCATGCGCTAGAACACAAAAGACCTACCTCGTAGTTCCATACCTTTAGAGTATGGGAGCGAGTCAAGAAGTGTAGGCACCTCCACGGGATGGGGATGAGGTGCACACCGACGGTGTGCACCCGCAATACCGATATGAGCTCCATAAAAAAAAAAAAAAAAAACATGCATGTGCATATCATTGACATAGTTGGAGAAAGAGTTGTATGAAATGAGTTAAAATGATGAGTTGTGAGTTATTACTTACATGTTCAAATTGTTTATTGTAGTATTGAAAAAAATTTAGCTATGTTGCTATTTGCCTGTCACTTCACCTTGCTTTGAGTATCGAACTCACTCTTGTTGCTTGTTGTTTATTTTAGGTTCCTCCCGAGCGACGCCATGGGGTTTGGGCTAGAACTTCACTCACGCCATTCTCACCTGTAGCTCAAACTGTTGGGATACCTTTCTTTTGGTCAGTGTTAGTGGTAGAACATGCTTTTGTCTAGTTAGGTTGTAAGTAATTAATGGGATTATGTGTGTCCCAGTGTTTGGCTCCCTAATTTGTGATATTGGTTACCCTTTGAATGTTGTTATTCCTCTTGAAGTTATGCTTAAATTGCTTATGTTTACTTAGGAGCATGAGGTTGATTGATGTCATGACCCTTTGTGAATCTTACTTGTTGTTGTTACTAGATGATATATTGTGTCCTTTTTGTCTGCTGTGTGGATGTCCTAGATTTAGGGAAGGTTCTGCCGAAATTTTTTTTTATTTTGTTTTGTGTCTTGGTGGTGGTTCGTATGTTGAGGGTGTAGCATCCGGGGCACAGGGTGTGCCGGGTGTGACATTGGTATCGAGCGGCATTAGGTCCGTGGTTTATGAATTTAGCAAATTACTCTAGAGTAAACTAAAACTTGACATAGGTTGGTGAAGTAATTAAAATTTTGACACACATTGGAGCACAGTAGGGAGGGTATGGTAATGCATTGCATCGCGCTTGTATGTTCTATGTGCTTATTGATATTGCTATTTGCAGTCGCTAACTTATTGTCATTGCTATTCTGAGGCTTGAGTGGTTCTTTTGTGTGGTTGTGGTAGCTATGCCAAGGGGTAGAGGCCGTGGTCGTGGTGGCCGTGGCAGAGGTGGGAGGCACCCATCTCGTGTGGACGTTGAGTCGATCGCCGAGGGAGCGGCTCGCTCAATGCCCTCATTCGATTCATCTCGGTCCCGGATGGGCGGTGGTGTAGGGGTAGATGCCGCGATCGCGCTCGCTCCAAGCTTTGCGAGAGAGGTCCAGAGCTACGCCGGCCAGGTTCAGACGGCCCTCGCGGCTGTGCTCCCCCGCAGAGTCCTGCAGGCTCTCGGCCAGCCGGATGTCGATGAGCCTACGGAGTGGATGTCTCTTCGACTGACAACTTTGATGTGATGACGCCACCAGCGGCGGACTGGTTGCGTTATATGGAAAGACAATTGAGTCTTGGAGATGACTTCCTCCGTAGGTTCAGTTTGTGGCCTTCCACCAAGGGCCAGCCGATATTTGGTGGAGGGCGCCCTGTCTGCGAGGACCCCACCAAGGGGTAGTCACTTGGGAGGACTTCACCTGCATTTTCAAGCTAAGTATTACCCGAGTCCTTCCCGAGAGGATGGAGTCTTCCTTGACCACTCTCTCTCAAGGGAAGAGGTCGGTGATCGAGTATGAGGCGAATTCAATGGTATTGTCCGCTTCATACCACTGTGGCGTAAAATGATCGAGAGAAGGCTCAAGGTTCGAAGGGCCTCAATCAGAATTTAGGGTGGTCATGGGGCCACAGTCCCCGTAGCTTTGCCTCCGTGGTTGAGCAAGCTAGGGGCATGGAGCTCAAATGGAGCTCTCA
Source organism: Otatea glauca (assembly GCA_036346275.1). Lineage (NCBI taxonomy): Eukaryota > Viridiplantae > Streptophyta > Magnoliopsida > Poales > Poaceae > Otatea > Otatea glauca. The sequence goes on along the minus strand of CM070731.1, from coordinate 24,240,497 downwards.
AAAGAGAAGCTCAATCGTGGGTCTGAGCTCCTGTGGCGGTGGTGGCTGTAAGAGGAGTTTCGTGGAGGAGGTGGGTCTTTCCAACGACCGCTTCCAAGAAGTTCGTGGGGACAAGGTTCCTCCTGGGGCCAAAGCAAAGCAATCTCGGTCGTCGCCTTTGTCCACCCAATGAGTGGCCTCTCGCCTGTTCCGGCAAGGCCTCATGTGCTTCAAGTGCGGTGGCCGGGCACCGTGGTCAGCAGAGTGTTCTTGGGTGGCGAGTGCCACCATTGTGGTCGTTCGCCATATGGGACGCGCTTGCTTGGCCGAACCCCAACAAGATTATCAAGTGGGAGTCACTATTCCTCCTCCGACTCAGACCGCCTCGCCCAGAGGGTCACCCAGATGATGGTCGCAGCTCCCGCTTCCTCGGCCTCTGTGGGCACCGCCCCGGCTCGGCATTCTCACCATCGCTCCTCCTTTGGTGGTCGCACCACCTCTGCTGCTGGCGCCACCTCAGCAGGGTGTTGGGGCTCCCACCGCCCAAGCACCACCAGGAGTTTACGCCCTGCCGACCGCTGAGTCGACCGGACGTCCAGATTTGGTCACAGGTACTTTACTTGTGGCTTCAGTTGATGCTTTTGTTCTCTTTGATTCAGGTGCATCCTATTCTTTTGTGTCGATCGAGTTTGCCAGAAGGGCTAAATTGGGGATGCAGTGTATTGCCAAGTCTGTGGTGGTTACTTCTCCGGGTGGGCTTATTTCGAGTTCGATGGTATGCCCGGGTTGTGTTATCACCATTGATGATGAAGACTTCTGTGCTAATCTGACGGTTATTCAAATGGCCCCGTTTGATGTCATCCTGGGTATGGATTGGCTACATCATTATCGTGCTAAGATTTGTTGTTACTGGAAGACGACGCTTTACAGTGCTCCTCGGAGTGGAATTGGTCTTCCGTGCTAGTGTTCCATCAAGCTCTCTTCATGTTGTCTAGTTTGTTTCTAACCGTCGATGTTGAAGTCGTGGGTGCTTTGGGCACTATTAGAAAATTCAAGTTCTGTGTTGGTCATCGAGGAGATCCCTGTGGTGAGGGAATTTGTTGATGTGTTCCCAGAGGAGTTGCCCGGTTTGCCACCAAAGAGAGATGTGGATTTTCGAATTGATCTTATTCCTGCACTCGCCCATATCTTTGTCTCCGTATCGCTTGGCTCGCCCTTTTCAAGAGGAATCAAGAAGCAATTGGATGATCTCGCTAGCTAAGGGGTTGATCCAATAAGTGTGTCACCTTGGGAGCGCCTGTTCTTTTGTTGCTAAAAGGATGGGGTTGGCGTTGTGTATTGACTACCGCGCTCTTAATTTGGTGACGATCAAGAATAAGTACCTCTACCTCGGATTGAAGACTTGTTTGACCAATTAAAGGGAGCAAAGGTGTTCTCTAAGATTGATCTTCAATCGGGTATAATCAAATTCGTGTGAGGGAGCAAGATATTGAGAAGATCGCTTTCTCCACTAGGTATGGGCATTATGAGTTTAAGGTTATGTCTTTTGACTAACCAATGCCTCATTGTTTTCATGGAAATGATGAACAGGTTGCTTCATGAGTATCTTGATGATTTTGTGGTGGTGTTCATAGATGATATACTCATCTATTCCAAGTCGAAGAGGATCATGCTCATCATTTGAGACTTGTACTCCGCTTGTTGAGGAGAACCAACTCTTTGCCAAATCAAGAAGTGTGAGTTCGGATATCGAGGTGGGTTTTCTTGGTCATATCATCAATCGAGGGTATCTCTGTCGATCCTAGGAAGATCTCTACGCTTGTGGGGTGGGAGAGACCGTCTAATGTCAAAGAAGTGCGTAGTTTCCTTGGGTTAGCCGGCTACTACCGCGCTTTGTTCAGATTTCTCAATCATTGCCAAGCCATTATCTCGCTTGACTCGTAAAGGGTCAAATTCGTGGATCGCCGGTGTGAGAGCGCGTCATTCTGAAGGAAAATCGGTATCCGCTCTGTTCTCACCCTTCCCGAGCCAGAGAGTTTTTCACCGTGTATTCGATGCTTCTCGTGGGCCTCGGTGTGTGCTTATGCAAGGGGCAAAGTCATTGCTTATGCATCAAGGCGCTTGAAAAGCATGAGCGTAATTACCCAACTCATGATCTTGAGCTTGCCGCAGATGGTCTTCGCCTTGAAGATTTGGCGGCATTACTTGTATGGCGAGTCATGTGATATCTTCACAGATCATAAAAGCCTCAAGTATATCTTCACTCGTAAAGATTTGAATTTAAGGCAAAGAAGGTGGTGGAATTGATCAAAGATTATGATCTTACAATTCAAGATCATCCGCAAGGCAAATGTTGTGGCGTATGCTCGGCCGAAAAGCATCGCCTCCGCTCTCGATTGTCTTATTGCCGATCTTGAGCATATGGGAATCTCGTTTGTTTTGCGGCGCTATGCACGCTGAAACCCAACTTATTCTCAAATCACCATTCTCGAGCGTGCAGCGTGAGGCACAGCGGCATGATCGCTGCTTCAAAGAGTGATTAAGCGCATTGTCGAGGGCAAGTCCGGGATTTCAGTTTTGATGTGGATGGTGCATCGCGATTTAAGGGCCGCCTTTGTGTACCCCAAAAGTCTCTAGTCAAGGGTGACATCCTAAAGGAAGCTCATCGCACTCAGATACGGTTCACCCCGTGAGACTAAAATGTATCGGGATCTGAAAAAGAATTTCGTGGAAAAGAATGAGGGTCGACATTGCTCAAGATGTAGCACTTGTGGGATATGTCGAAGGTGAAGGTGAACATAAGCGACCATTGGATTGCTCCAACCTTTGAGATTCTGTTTGGCCTCGGGATGACATATCCATGGATTTCGTGGTTGGCCTACCTCGTACTCGACGAGGAAAGGATGCTATCTGGGTTATTGTGGACCGTCTCAAGAAGTCGCTCACTTCTTCCCATTCGCACAACAAATTCAGCAAGTGACTTGGCTCCTATTTATGTGCGGAAGTAGTGAGACTTCACGGCGTGCCCAAGACCATCATCTCTCGATCGTGATGCCAAGTTTGTCTCCAAGTTCTGGGAGAGTCTGCAGAGTGCTTTAGGCACGCAACTTCGCCTTAGCACTGCTTTCCATCCACAAACCGATGGGCAATCCGAGCGTACCATTCGCACCTTGGAGGACATGCTTAGATCTTGTGTGCTAGCTTGGAAAGGTAGCTGGGAAGATCATCCGCTCTTCTCGAGTTTGCTTATAACAATAGCTTCCATGCAAGTATCCGAGCAGCTCCCTATGAGGTACTTTATGGGCGTAAGTGCCGCTCGCCCCTATGCTGGGATGCAGTAGGGGAAAGATCAATTCTTGGTCCAGATTGGGTACAGCAGTCGGTTGATCGAGTGGCAGAGGTGCGGCAAAACCTCCTTGCAGCTCAGAGTAGACAGAAAAGTTATGCTGATGTGAGGAGGCGGGATCTGGAGTTTGAGGTGGGGGACAATGTCCTGTTGAGAGTGTCTCCCACTAAGGGCGTGGTTCGATTTGGTCTGAAAGGGAAGCTTAGCCCAAGGTTTGTTGGGCCGTTTCCTATTATTGCCCGAGTAGGGAAGGTAGCCTATCGGTTGCATCTTCCGGATTCTATGCAAGGAGTGCATAATGTCTTTCATGTCTCCATGTTGAGAAAGTACCTTCATGACCCAGATTTGGTTGTTCCGCTTGAGTCATTGGTGATTGATCAGATCTCACCTTCGAAGTCTCGACCGTCCAGATTCGGGAGAATCAGAGCGGTATTGAAGAACAAGACGCTCAAGTTTGTCAAAGTCTTGTGGTCGAATCAATCTGAGCGAGAAGCAACTTGGGAGCTGGAGTCTCACATGCGTGAGAAGTTTCCCAATTTATTTCTAGCAGGTTTGTGATGTGTTTATCTTCTGCGAATTATTCTTTCGACTTGTCATCGCTCGGAGAATTCGGGTCGAATTCATTAAGTGGGGAAGAGTGTAACATTTGTGTTTTTCTCTCAAGATCAACTTTCTTCATCTGTGTTTTGGGAGGGCCATGAAGTGGAATTGTAGGCTGTCAATTCTATTGGTGTGGGAGGAAAGAATGGAGCACTTATCCACCTATTTTTTTTTTCTTTCCTCCCCAACCGAATCCTCCCCATTTTCTTTGTCATTCGGCAGCCCTCATTTCCCCCAACCGAACCAGCCTTTTTCTTGGAGTCTCCTCCCACCTTTGCTCTCCCCAACCAGCAGCTGCAGCAAGGGAGCCATGGCCTCCTCCTCCTCCTCCTCCTCCTCCTCCCTCCAAGGCCGGTGAAGAAGCTCCCCCATCCCCTTTGGCCGGCGCTGCAGCAGCCCATCCTCCCCCAACTCGGCAGCAGCTCCTCCCTCTCCTTCCATCTCCCCTCTTTGGTAAGGGCTTTACCCCCATGGATTTTTCTTGTGAGCTCAGATCTGAGTCTCCTAGGCAGTATAGAGGTGGTTCTAGGGTTCTAGAGTTGAAAATTTTGGAGGGAAACTAGTTCTATTGGAAGGAAGGTTATTTCCTGTTTTCGGGCAGATTTGTGGTCTGTCTTGCAGCGCGTGTTTGGAGTTCTTGCACTGGTCTAGTGCTTGGCCGGCAGTAGAGGTTGTTGTAGATCTTCCTCCCCTCTTTAATTTGAGTACAAGAACTCGAAAATCCATTAAGCCAATTAAAAGTTATGGGTATTCTTCTACCTGCTGTCCAAAATGGGTGAATCTGGGAGCAGGAAGATTGATCTGTGTTTTGAGCCATGTGCAAGCCGAATTAATTTTTGTGGTTGCCTAGAGAAGTGTTGAGCATTTCCTGTAGTTTCTGAATATGTACTTGTTTGTGTGATTTCGAGTTAGGAATCAAAAGTTATGATTATTCCAACTTGCTGTCCAGGAAGTGATGTTTTCTGGAAGTCCAGGTTTGTGGGCTGTGTTTAAAGGGCTTGTTGAGGGCTTAAGCCCTAGCTCCTATTTAAGGGGCTGTAAGATATCTCTAGATGGGTCTCTTATGCTCATTTAAAGTATAATAACATGAATTTTGGATTAGCCAAATTAAAGTTACGCTAGTTTTAGCGGTCGCTGTCCCATATTGAATTCTTGGCAGATTGGGCAGTTTTGAGTATAGAGCGTCTCTGCGTATTTTTTTGAAGTAAGATTGTTGCATGTTTGAGTCGATTTGCAAATGTGTTTTCCTTGCAGGTGGAGTAGCCTCGGTGCGGCTTCCTCGTCAGATCACCCGCTCCTCGCGGTAGAGGCAAGTGTGAGCGGCATCCCGGCTCGATGCCGGGTGTCGCCTCTTCTTTCTCTTTTCTTTGAATGGTTGATTTAAACAGAGACATAATTGGTGCAATGAATAAGCTTGAATTAATGCAATAAGTAAGTTAAAGTGATGCAAATTATTTATGCGATTTGCATTTATGCATTCATAAAAGAAGAGGTGTCCCATTTTGATGCGGGCCTCGGTGTTCACGCGCTAGAACACAAAAGACCTACCTCGTAGTTCCATACCTTTAGAGTATGGGAGCGAGTCAAGAAGTGTAGGCACCTCCACGGGATGGGGATGAGGGTGCACACCGACGGGTGTGCACCCGCAATACCGTATGAGCTCCATAAAAAAAAAAAAAAAAAAAGCATGCATGTGCATATCATTGACATAGTTGGAGAAAGAGTTGTATGAAATGAGTTAAAATTTGAGTTGTGAGTTATTACTTACATGTTCAAATTGTTTATTGTAGTATTGAAAAAAATTTAGCTATGTTGCTATTTGCCCTGTCACTTCACCTTCTTTGAGTATCGAACTCACTCTTGTTGCTTGTTGTTTATTTTAGGTTCCTCCCGAGCGACGCCATGGGGTTTGGGCTAGAACTTCACTCACGTCATTCTCACCGTAGCTCAAACTGTTGGGATACCTTTCTTTTGGTCAGTGTTAGTGGTAGAACATGCTTTTGTCTAGTTAGGTTGTAAGTAATTAATGGGATTATGTGTGTCCCAGTGTTTGGCTCCCTAATTTGTGATATTGGTTACCCTTTGAATGTTGTTATTCCTCTTGAAGTTATGCTTAAATTGCTTATGTTTACTTAGGAGCATGAGGTTGATTGATGTCATGACCCTTTGTGAATCTTACTTGTTGTTGTTACTAGATGATATATTGTGTCCTTTTGTCTGCTGTGTGGATGTCCTAGATTTAGGAAGGTTCACAAATTTTTTTTTTATTTTGTTTTGTGTCTTGGTGGTGGTTCGTATGTTGAGGGTGTAGCATCCGGGGCACAGGGTGTGCCGGGGTGTGACAAAATGATTATACTTTTGGACTTGGTTATTGAGTGAAAGTATGTGAGGGCGAGGCCCTCTTAGGAAGAGAACCATTTGTTGTTTGGTAATGATCTGCGATCCTAGCTTGAACTAGGTGTTGATCATAAGTGGTTTAAGGGTGGATTATGATGGAAGTTTTTGATGTCTTGGTCCAAATTTTGTTAAGAGTATAGTTTGGTTGTAGAGAAGGCGATATCAATTTGATGGAAAGTGTTCTGTTGTGAATATTTATTTTAGCTTGTTGTCCATGGGTGTGAGACATGCCTGGGAAAGGATAGAATAAAATTTTATGTCGTGGTTTACGATTGGAAAGGAAATTATGTGAAAATAGATTATTTCCTTCAATGGCATCGGTTGGTTATATTCCTTTTATTAAAAAGGTCAATTATCTGGGAGAGATAAGGATCTGTGTTATAGGCTCTTTGGGGTTCAAGTTGGAACTTGGGATATTTACACGGATGGTATGAGTGATTGGTTGAGATAGGGTTTAGAGGCGTGTTAGAATGAGAAGCCTTGCATCATTCTTGTTGTCATGAATAAGATGAATTGCGGTAGAGAGGTTGAGAGAGGAGATTAGAATTTCGTGATTGAAGCTAAAGAGGGATTTTAGAGTTGAGTTTAGAGTTTGGAACCATGCTCTTCCAAGAAGAATTATGGGCTATATGGAGGTCACATCCCGTGATGCCAAAGGAAGTTTTTCTGAGTTACATCAGATTATTTGGCGATAGTGGTATGATATGTTTGATATGGAAATTTGGCATATTAATTAATGTGATTGAGTCCTTAAGTGGATCTATTGAGGATGAAGGTTAAGAAAGTCTTGTGAGATTCTTTGTTCAAGAAGTTCATTAGGATCTAGAATGCGTGGGAGTTTGTCCCTTGCAAATTTAAGTAGGAGTTGGAGTGAATGTGGAGTCATGAGGAGTTAGCTTAGTCTGAGAGAAAAGTGATTTGAAATTTGGAGTATCTCCTTCGTGAGAAGTTTCCCGAGCTGTTCTTACCAGGTTTGTGTTGAGATTTAATTTTTTTTTGATTTATCTATTTTGTATAGCTGGTGTGCTGGAATTCGGGATCGAATTCCTGTAAGTGGGGGAGAATGTAATATTACAGATCGAAATTCGTGGCCGGGTAGTTGATGGACCCACGATGATCTGAAAAGTGGAAAGTGCATGTGTGTGGGTGAATCACCTGGGTTCCCCCCCCATCTACCCTTCTTTTTCTCCTCCCTTTTTCCCCCACTTGGCAGCACTCTTTTTCCTGGCTCTTCTTTTTCTCCCTTGGCTGCGCCTTCTCCTTTTTCCCCTGGCTGTTCTTCCCCAGCGCCTCCCCTAATTGGCTTCCTCTCCCCTGGTCTTCCTCTCCCCTAGCTCCTCCCATGGCTGGCGCCTCCTCCCTTCCTCTCTCACCAGAAGAAAGAAGGAGAAGCGAGCAGCAAGAAGCAGCAAAGATCAGCAAAGACAACAACTTCCATTTCTTTCTCCCTTTGTTGGTAAGTGGATTCTTGTTTTTTTTGGTGCATGCTATGATAATGGAGGTCCTAGCAGGTGGGGATGGTTCTAGGGTTCTTGGATTTGGGGATTTTTGGAGGGAAAATGGATCTAGGGTTGGAGGAACTCTGTTCAGTTTTCGAGTTGTGCACAGACCAATCTTGCGACTGTGTTTTGGGCAAGAACTAATTATTTTCTGAGAAGTTGGCTGTAGACAAAGTTGTAGCTCGTGTTCTTAGGTTTCAGTAGAGTTCAAGAACACAAAATTCCTTTCAGCCAATTAAAAGTTATGACCTTTTTAGTGCGGGCTGCTCTTATTTAGTTCATGTTGGTATCTGAGATTTTGAACTGCTGTTTAGGCTATTTCCATGTCGAATTATAATCTTTGGTTGCCTGGAGAAAGTTAGAACTTTTCCTGTAGATCAAGAAAATTTCCTTGTTTGCTTGATTCGGGTTCAGAAATCAAAAGTTATGCTATTTTGAATTTGCTACCCTAAAACTGCAATCTGCTGAAAAATTCAGAATCTGAACTGAAACTTAAAATGCAAGTTGAGGACTTTAGGCTCAGTTTCTAAATAAATGGATAGGGGGTAATTGTAGGTTATCCTCTTGTGGTCATTTGGAATCCAAGAACTCAATTTTTAACTTAGCCAATTAAAAGTTATGCCCATTTTAGTATAGACTGTCCTGAGTTAGGTTTAAAATATGCAGTCTCTGTTCATCTGTAATCTGGGAATGTTTGGCACATCTCCTGAATGAATGGATATGGGGAAATGGTAGGTTATCCCTTTATGGTCAATTATAGCACAAGAATACTCACTTTGGTTAAACCAATAAAAAGATATGCTTGTTTTAGTAACTGCTGTCCAGAACTAGTGTAGTTGCATGTAATCTTTGTTCCTTGCTGTTCTGAGAAATATTGAAGCATTTCCTGAATGTCTGGCTGTAGAAGAAGTTGAAGATTATCCTCTTGTGGTTAATTAGAGCTCAAGAACTGAATTTTTGGATCATCCATTTAAAAGTTATAGTTGTTTTAGTGTTTTCTGTCCATGGTGGTAGCAGATTTGGTTTCAGTATTAGGTGTGAAAGGTTAATAGGTCTTTTTGAGAAAGTTTAAAAGTGGGGTTAACGAAGGAGCAAAGATGATATTTATTTATTTTGTCGCTTGAACCGTGATTGCATTGTTTTGATATGAATGCAATTAAATGTTTATTACAGAAGTGTTATCTCGGGAGTAGCCTCAACCTCATGTCACTCCCTTCCTCGTGGGTAAAGAGGCAAGTGTATCAACTAGAAGGATATTATAATGTTGATTGGTTGCTTGTGCATATGAATATGATATGATGTGCTACCATGCATATTTCTTGAATTTGTTTAGACTAGTAAGAACGGTAATTCATGGATGGATAACTTGACTGATGTTTATGAAATTGGGCCTGACTATGCAAGTGGTCAAAATGAATGAAGTTGCACTTGTATTCATGTTAATTGCATACGTGCATTCATAATGGAAGAGGCGACCCATTCTGATGCGGGCCTCTGTGTTCACACGTAGTGAACACGAAAGTTCTACCTCGTGGTCCCATTTATCGAAGTGAATGGGAGCGAGACAGTAAGAGTAGGCACCTTCCACGGATGGAAGGGACGTGAGGGTGCACACCGACGGTGTGCACTCGGCAGACTGCAGACGTGCAAAGAAAAGAGCATTCATGAGCATGCATGTCGCATTGCATCCTAACGATGATTTCGAGTTTAATAGAAATGTGTAGAGTTGGGATCGAGTCGTGGACTCATCCAAAGAGATTTAAAGAGGTACATGTAGGAAGTAAGTAATGAAGTGAAAAGAGGTAAATGTTGTTGATATTATTGTTTTATAAATTCATGGATTTGGATAAGAAGTATGCTTTTATTATTGATTTAATTGTGTAAATTGATTTGTGATGCACTTTGCTGAGTCTTGAACTCATGCTTGTTTGTTTAATGTTTTTTTAGGTACCCTAAGAGCGACTTGCCGGGATGGGACTTAGCTGCACCTCCACTCAAGCTCACGACATGTTAAAAGATTAGTTGGGTTAATCAGTTCATTCTGAAAAATAGTTGAATTCATTATGTAATCATGTTGTAGTTAAGTTTAATCGATGATTGATGATATTATGTTTAGTTGTGTGCTTAGTTGGTCATGATGGGTGATTGATTCCATGTCATGTTTTAGATGATATCAGAATGATTATTTTCTTTTGTCTCACGAGTGGATGTCCAAGCTTTAGGAAAGTGTGTCGAAATTTTTAGTGGATTTGAGTACTATTAGAGTTGATCTTCCTTATCTAGTTTTATTTCTGCTTTGGTGACACTTAGGCAATCAGAGGTGCCGGGTGTTACTGATTGGTATCAGAGCGGCTTTAGGTCCGTGGCATGTGAATTTAGCAAATTCCTCTAGAGTAAACTAAAAATTTTGTCGTGAAATTAGAAACATGGCATAGGTTTCCACTCTTGTTAAAAATTTGGCCTTAGGGCAACAACCTTAAAATCAAGTAGAGTGGTTAATTAATTTAAAACTTGACACACTCTGATGCACAGTAGGAAAAGGTATGGGTATCGTTGCTTTACGCTTAAATGTTGTATTTAAGCTTTGATGTTGAGTGCTACATTTGATAATGTATGTTGCTATGTTTATGAAATGAATGAATTGAGTTGTTCTTGTTATTGAGATTAAGTGAGTTGTGTTGCCGAAGGGTTTCGGTCACCTTCTTCTGTTGTGGAGTGGCCATGGTAGTGGCCATGGTGGTGGTTGTGGCTGGGTAAAGCCACAACCTAAGTTTGGAGCCTCTCGAGGTAAGAGTCATCGCCTTTTATGCAAGGTTTAGAGAGTGGATGGAGTTTGTTGGTTCCTTTTAGCTTCATTGGTTGGAGTCCAATAGAAAGTTTGGTGGTGGATCCTTTAGGATTTCTTCTACCGTTCTGTCGATCGGTTTGGTTGATTTATTTTGGTCTTTACTGGTTGGAAACAAAGGAAAGGTGTTTGGTAATGAGTATTCGCTGATTGATTTTTCGACGGTTTTTGGTTTTGCCTTCTTTGGTTGAGGACAAAGAAGAAGAGTTTAGTGTGACGCCTCTTTTGGTTGCCATTCCAGCTTTGACGCTCGGTTTTGTTGGATTGCTTTACGAAGAAAGTTATCGATTTATTCTTGTGTTGTTATTCTCCGAGTTTAAAAGAAAGTATTGAAGTCTCGATGTAAAACTTAAGTCTTGTGGATTCTTGCTGTTAAGGTTTTATCAGAAAGGATGTGGTTGATCGTTTGGTTTTCCCCCTTGCATTTATCTTCCCTTGTGGAAGTTGTAACTTTGAGATTTGATGAAGATGTTTTGCATGCTAGAGTTTGGTATTTGAGAGTTGCGCTCTTGCAATTTCTGTTTGGGTTTTTTGGGAAAGAAGAAACTGTTTATCGGTGTTCATTCATGCTTAAGAGCTGTGTTTTCCTTAAAGGTTGGGTATGTGACCCACGAGGATGTTCAAGACGTTAAGTGTATGATTAGTAGTTAAAACTTTGAGATGATGTGGGTGACTGATTATATTAAAGTGAATTTGTAGGTTGTTTAAAAAAAACAACCTAATTTATTGTGTGGTAGAGAAAAATTAATTGAGATGGCAATTGATCTAAAGTGAGTTTTGATTAGTGTTTTATGGGAAGTGTTGTGAGTCCTGGAAATTAATTGGAAGTACGGGATTGTGTCCTGATAATGCTAGTATTAATCCCGACTGAGAAAGTCTAGAATCTTTTGTAGATGAATTTATTATAGCAAGGTGTTGATGTAAAGTACCAGAGTATAATGGTGTAAAGATATGAGGGTTGTTGGTCCATGTTTCTCATGAGTCGATTAGTATTTTGGGTCAACAAAATGACTTAATCGATGTGTAATCAAAGAATAGGGATAAGGAATGATTGTATGAAAGGTTGAGCTTGTCCTTGACAAATGTCCTGCCTCGGATCTCAGATTTATGAAATATGGCTAGTGGAGATCGATAGTGTGGTTAGGATTAATTATTGGTGGAATGAACTGGGATATTGAGTATGTGAATTGGGGATTGTACGAAAGGTAATTGTTGTGCACGCCGAAATAAGTGTTGAAAAAAAAAGATATGTATTAAGTTTGGAATAAACCATTGTATGAATGATGGTTCGTTATGGTTAGTAGATCAAAAGAAAATGATGACGCATGTCTTATGTTGAATTAACTGTAAGTTATTGGTGTTGAAGAAATAAGCAAGTGGTTCTCCTTGTTGATTGTCATGAGATAGACTTGGTTAGGGTTTGATGATAATATGACTGTGGTGGTTATATGAATAGGAGAAGGAAATTAAAAGAAGATTGGGTTTTGTAACTTTGTTCAAACTGTTGGACTTTTCAGATTTTGTGAATATGAAATCTTTAATGGCTAAAGTATTGGAATACTAGAAATGGTGGGATTCGAGTTGGATCTTCTTTATGGGTTTACGTGGTCAAGTGATTTCTGCTGATGAAGTGGTTTCTGTTGGGAATAAGTTTCCCATCCTCTTGAAAGAAAAATGTGCTGGTTGGGTGCTTAGATGTTTGGCTTGAGAATCGGTTTCCTCTTCCAAAACGTTGATTTTAGTTAAACGTGAGAGGTTCGCTTGGTGAAAGCAAACCGATTTGTTCTCGTTTTTTTATGAGGGCTTCGTCAAGATTTGTGTGAGTCTCTCTTTACTTTGAGTTTCTCCCAGTGTGAATTTTATCACATTGATTCAAGATGATAAAAGTGGTTTATGTGATGTAAAGAATTGATTTTTTTCCTTTATGCTTTGACTTGGGAAAAGAAAATGAGAGATCGTTGGTTTTGTCGAGTTCTCTCCAAGATGAATTTTAGCGTTGGGCTCAAGGTGATGTATGTGATTCAATTGGTTCAAAAAGTTGTATTTCTTTTGCGTTCTAGCCTGAGTTAAGAGTATGAATGTTTATGGTACGTTGTTAAGTATACTAAATGATTATACTTTTGGACTTGGTTATTGAGTGAAAGTATGTGAGGGCGAGGCCCTCTTAGGAAGAGAACCATTTGTTGTTTGGTAATGATCTGCGATCCTAGCTTGAACTAGGTGTTGATCATAAGTGGTTTAAGGGTGGATTATGATGGAGGTTTTTGATGTCTTGGTCCAAATTTTGTTAAGAGTATAGTTTGGTTGTAGAGAAGGCGATATCAATTTGATGGAAAGTGTTCTGTTGTGAATATTTATTTTAGCTTGTTGTCCATGGGTGTGAGACATGCCTGGGAAAGGATAGAATAAAATTTTATGTCGTGGTTTACGATTGGAAAGGAAATTATGTGAAAATAGATTATTTCCTTCAATGGCATCGGTTGGTTATATTCCTTTTGTTAAAAAGGTCAATTATCCGGGAGAGATAAGGATCTGTGTTATAGGCTCTTTGGGGTTCAAGTTGGAACTTGGGATATTTACGGATGGTATGAGTGATTGGTTGAGATAGGGTTTAGAGGCGTGTTAGAATGAGAAGCCTTGCATCATTCTTGTTGTCATGAATAAGATGAATTATGTAGAGAGGTTGAGAGAGGAGATTAGAATTTCGTGATTGAAGCTAAAGAGGGATTTTAGAGTTGAGTTTAGAGTTTGGAACCATGCTCTTCCAAGAAGAATTATGGGCTATATGGAGGTCACATCCCGTGATGCCAAAGGAAGTTTTTCTGAGTTACATCAGATTATTTGGCGATAGTGGTATGATATGTTTGATATGGAAATTTGGCATATTAATTAATGTGATTGAGTCCTTAAGTGGATCTATTGAGGATGAAGGTTAAGAAAGTCTTGTGAGATTCTTTGTTCAAGAAGTTCATTAGGATCTAGAATGCGTGGGAGTTTTGTCCCTTGCAAATTTAAGTAGGAGTTGGAGTGAATGTGGAGTCATGAGGAGTTAGCTTAGTCTGAGAGAAAAGTGGTTTGAAATTTGGAGTATCTCCTTCGTGAGAAGTTTCCCGAGCTGTTCTTACCAGGTTTGTGTTGAGATTTAATTTTTTTGATTTATCTATTTTGTATAGCTGGTGTGCTGGAATTCGGGATCGAATTCCTGTAAGTGGGGGAGAATGTAATATTACAGATCGAAATTCGTGGCCGGGTAGTTGATGGACCCACGATGATCTGAAAAGTGGAAAGTGCATGTGTGTGGGTGAATCACCTGGGTTCCCCCCCCCATCTACCCTTCTTTTTCTCCTCCCTTTTTCCCCCACTTGGCAGCACTCTTTTTCCTGGCTCTTCTTTTTCTCCCTTGGCTGCGCCTTCTCCTTTTTCCCCTGGCTGTTCTTCCCCAGCGCCTCCCCTAATTGGCTTCCTCTCCCCTGGTCTTCCTCTCCCCTATCTCCTCCCATGGCTGGCGCCTCCTCCCCTTCCCTCTCAGCCAGCAGCAGCAGCAGCAAGGAGAAGCGAGCAGCAGTAAGCAGCAGCATCAGCAGCACAACAACTTCCATTTCTTTCTCCCTTTGTTGGTAAGTGGATTCATGTTTTTTTTGGTGCATGCTATGCTAATGGAGGTCCTAGCTGGTGGGGATGGTTCTAGGGTTCTTGGATTTGGGGATTTTTGGAGGGAAAATGGATCTAGGGTTGGAGGGAACTCTGTTCAGTTTTCGAGTTGTGCACAGACCAATCTTGCGACTGTGTTTTGGGCAAGAACTAATTATTTTCTGAGAAGTTGGCTGTAGACAAAGTTGTAGCTCGTGTTCTTAGGTTTCAGTAGAGTTCAAGAACACAAAATTCCTTTCAGCCAATTAAAAGTTATGACCTTTTTAGTGCGGGCTGCTCTGATTTAGTTCATGTTGGTATCTGAGATTTTGAACTGCTGTTTAGGGCTATTTCCATGTCGAATTATAATCTTTGGTTGCCTGGAGAAAGTTAGAACTTTTCCTGTAGATCAAGAAAATTTCCTTGTTTGCTTGATTCGGGTTCAGAAATCAAAAGTTATGCTATTTTGAAGTTGCTACCCTAAAACTGCAATCTGCTGAAAAATTCAGAATCTGAACTGAAACTTAAAATGCAAGTTGAGGACTTTAGGCTCAGTTTCTAAATAAATGGATAGGGGGTAATTGTAGGCTATCCTCTTGTGGTCATTTGGAATCCAAGAACTCAATTTTTAACTTAGCCAATTAAAAGTTATGCCCATTTTAGTATAGACTGTCCAGAGTTAGGTTTAAAATATGCTGTCTCTGTTCATCTGTAATCTGGGAATGTTTGGCACATCTCCTGAATGAATGGATATGGGTAAATGGTAGGTTATCCCTTTATGGTCAATTATAGCACAAGAATACTCACTTTGGTTAAACCAATAAAAAGATATGCTTGTTTTAGTAACTGCTGTCCAGAACTAGTGTAGTTGCATGTAATCTTTGTTCCTTGCTGTTCTGAGAAATATTGAAGCATTTCCTGAATGTCTGGCTGTAGAAGAAGTTGAAGATTATCCTCTTGTGGTTAATTAGAGCTCAAGAACTGAATTTTTGGATCATCCATTTAAAAGTTATAGTTGTTTTAGTGTTTTCTGTCCATGGTGGTAGCAGATTTGGTTTCAGATTAGGTGTGAAAGGTTAATAGGTCTTTTGAGAAAGTTTAAAAGTGGGGTTAACGAAGGAGCAAAGATGATATTTATTTATTTTGTCGCTTGAACCGTGATTGCATTGTTTTGATATGAATGCAATTAAATGTTTATTACAGGAAGTGTTATCTCGGAGTAGCCTCAACCTCATGTCACTCCCTTCCTCGTGGGTAAAGAGGCAAGTGTATCAACTAGAAGGATATTATAATGTTGATTGGTTGCTTGTGCATATGAATATGATATGATGTGCTACCATGCATATTTCTTGAATTTGTTTAGACTAGTAAGAACGGTAATTCATGGATGGATAACTTGACCGATGTTTATGAAATTGGGCCTGACTATGCAAGTGGTCAAAATGAATGAAGTTGCACTTGTATTCATGTTAATTGCATACGTGCATTCATAATGGAAGAGGCGACCCATTCTCGACAGGGCCTCTGTGTTCACACGTAGTGAACACGAAAGTCCTACTCGTGGTCCCATTTATCAAGTGAATGGGAGCGAGACAAGAAGAGTAGGCACCTTCCACGGGATGGAAGGGACGTGAGGGTGTACACCGACGGGTGTGCACTCGGCAGTACCGGTACGTGCAAAGAAAAGAGCATTCATGAGCATGCATGTCGCATTGCATCCTAACGATGATTTCGAGTTTAATAGAAATGTGTAGAGTTGGGATCGAGTTGTGGACTCATCCAAAGAGATTTAAAGAGGTACATGTAGGAAGTAAGTAATGAAGTGAAAAGAGGTAAATGTTGTTGATATTATTGTTTTATAAATTCATGGATTTGGATAAGAAGTATGCTTTTATTATTGATTTAATTGTGTAAATTGATTTGTGATGCACTTTGCTGAGTCTTGAACTCATGCTTGTTTGTTTAATGTTTTTTTAGGTACCCTAAGAGCGACTTGCCGGGATGGGACTTAGTCGCACCTCCACTCACGCTCACGACATGTTAAAAGATTAGTTGGGTTAATCGGTTCATTCAAAAATAGTTGAATTCATTATGTAATCATGTTGTAGTTAAGTTTAATCGATGATTGATGATATTATGTTTAGTTGTGTGCTTAGTTGGTCATGATGGGTGATTGATTCCATGTCATGTTTTAGATGATATCGTAATGATTATTGTCTTTTGTCCGCCGAGTGGATGTCCAAGCTTTAGGAAAGTGTCATTAAATTTTTAGTGGATTTCGGAGTACTATTAGAGTTGATCTTCCTTATCTAGTTTTATTTCCTGTTTTGGTGACACTTAGGGCACTGTAGGTGCCGGGGTGCTACACAAGCACCTGGTCGCTCGGCAGGGGCAGCGAGAGGAGTAGGCTAGGGTTTCGAGTGAATCACTCCTAAACCGTGGAAAGCACACCCTGTGCCCTCCCTCCTCCCCTCCTTATATAGCCACGAGATGAAACCCTAAACTAGGGCCCATCAGCGTGCTAAGCCCACGAGGTTCATTAATTACGGATCCAATCCAAATTAATGCATCCCAGCCCATTAAGTGTGTGACCTGCGCAGTTCACGACGCTTGGACGTGGATTCGAAAACTCCTTTTCAATCCAATAGTTGGTAGCGGCTCCTTGCAAAGTATGCCAACTCCCAAACATACTATGATCAAATCGGACAGAACCTATCAAAAGTACTCATGTAATAATCCTTTTGCCAAGTATATGAAGATTGAACTCAAGGCGAGAAGTATGTCATCCTTTGATGATTCAATCAATCTCTCGTATCTATGATATATTAATAAGTTGTGATTGACTCCTCAATCACGGCATGGCCATGCACTTCCTTAATCATATCACACGAGTGGCCTTGTCATATATCTCCGTTTCATTGGAGTGGCAAATTCCATCTTGATCGCCACTTCCTCTCCGCACGCTTCATAGTAAACATGAAAGCTACCTTTATAACTATCCGGTTAGGAAGTAGTGTTTGATAGCCCCAAGGAAAACTATTACACATGTAGGGAATATGACAATCTCAGGTCTAAGGATCATACATCTACTAGGTATGAGCTACACTGATGACACATAAGAATGAAACATTCTCGCAGTGTCCCATTGCGGGTCTATCTAACCCATGTTCTTCAACATGCGTCCACAATGTATAGATGATATCTCCATATCCCATGATCTATGAAGCATGATCATCGATCACTACATGTGCTGATCTATTCATCGTTGTCCTATACAATGATATCCGATCAGAGATATTTATCGAATTACATCATTAAGTAAAGAGCTTCATAAGCAAGTCACATACTTGCTTATCAATACAATGATATACATTCATTGGACCAATAATCATAATATTATTCATAAACATAGTCATGTTACAATCTTCTAAATGATTGCCTCAAGGGCATAACACTAACAAGAACCTCATGGAAAATCCTCATCGTCGTTTGGGGAGAGAAGGGGAAGGCGGCAATGGGTGGCGGAACTAGCCGATTGGGTTGGTAGTGCGTGCTAACAACAATGTTGTGCATGGCTTGACGGAGGAGGTTGCGATGTGCACATGATGGGCGAAAGCGGAGGCGTCGCCATGTGGTAGAAGTGGCAACGCCATGCGCATTCATGGTAGAGGACCGTACGCAGGCTCGGTCGAGCCAGCAGCGTATGGTTCACTCGTCTACGCAACGAGTATGTGTTGTCCATCGTGTTTGCCTTGGCATCTAGTTTGCTCGCCGCCAGGCCACATTGGAGAACATTGATGAGTGCGAGGCGCCACTGCGGCCATTGTCCACCAGCACTGGCGCCGCCAAGCACACCGCTAGGGACAAACCGTGGCCGCACGTGTCCCTTCCCATTTATCCTACTATCTCCGTTGATTCCTTTCGGGATAGAATCAGGGGTAGAGGCCAGTTAAATTAGAAATAAATTAGGAAGTTGGAGATAGAGTTCAATTGCATTATGGCTTTAATTGTCGCTATAAATAAAGGGTATGGGATCCAGTAGGATACACACTATTTCACCAATTCTATATGGTATTAGAGCATTACCTCATATCCTGATCCGATCTACCATCGCCCTCTCGTTCCTGATCCGATCTGGTTCGCGCTGTTGTCTGCTTAGGGGCTATGCTGTTGCCGCCCTCTCAAGGTGCTGTTGCCATTGCCGATGTCGTATAGCGCAGTCGCCATCATCGAAATGACAAGTTGCTGTCACTGTGCCACCGATTCGCCGTAGCTGTTGGCCACACATGCAACACCCATCGTCACCGAGAAAAAGAATGTAAAAAGCTAGATGAGAAAGACAATGTAACAAACCATCCAAGAGAGAAAGAGATAATGACAAAAGGAGAAAAAAAGTAAGTAAAAAAAGGGGAGAAAATTTGGTGGTATTTTTATCGAATTCCTATTAAAGGTGCCACGTTTGTGTTTTGCATTGATATTGATGCTTGAAGGATTGTTGTTATCATGGAGATATGCGAGTTATAGGTTTGTGGTCGTCTTTGCTCTAGTTGTTCGGACGAGATGACTTCGAAAGAGATTGAGGCTGTAAGTAAGCCGGAAGAGGATGTCTCAATGAAGGTGGTTGAAGAGAGAATGAGGGTGATTGTTGAATCGACTTCCTCACTAGTCACACAAGGCGACATGAGAAACATATTATAGGACCTTTTAGCAATGGTTATGATTGGTGCGATGTGGGCACCCAGAAATACGAATCGATCCTCATATGTGTGTTGGACTTACAGGTGACACACATACTCCACATAAGTGATGCTAACTGTCACTCAAAAGTCTCGTGCATAGAGTATTAACTAGATGGCCCTCACCCAAACAAATATGAGCCACCTAGTTGCACCGTACACACTTACGCATCCATGAGAGTTTCGATTCCATTCCGAATAACCATACTGGGATTGAAACCAACTCATCCAAGCATATCACTCGCCGTCCGTCTCAGAACCTTGGTATCGCCCACTCACCGAGGGGAGCACGAGCAATAGCCAAAGAGCTCGAGTTTATGCATTAGATGTTTGAAAACAATTCCAGGTACCCGGATATGTGTCTAGTGCTAGTTATCAAAATCAACGCCTAGCACCCACATATCCCACATTCGAGATGTATCGCAACACATACACACAAGTCTAAGCAGTTGTCATAGCATAAACATAAACTAGAGCTATTACAACTAAATATTACAAGTAGTGGCCGACTGGCCAAATATTACATACCAAAGTAAATTACAGCGGAATATTAACACAAACCAAAAGTAGGACAGCCGTATGCCCATCCATTAACCCATAGGCAACCGACTTGGAAAAGCCAAAGTTCATCCATAAACATAGCCGTCGAACCCCAGTGCAAAGTACGCATCATCGGGGCATTCTTCTATGCCTTCGTCTATATTATTTAGGTTAAGCAATGGTGAGTACACGTATGTACTTGCAAGACATTAATGTATGAAAATATAGTAAATGCATGGCTAGAACAAGGATAACATGGTTCTACACTAGTCTCATTTTCAACATAAAGCAGATTTTATTTGCAAGTGTATGTTTCAACAAACGATATCAGAATTATAAAGAGCGTTTGATATGAAGCTAAATAATAGTAAGTAAAGTTCATATTCTTCATTCCACAGCCCTCCTTGGCTGCTAACAACGAGTAAAACTAGCCATCCTTGGCTCACAAGTTTACCAACCCGTTCCAACACCATTTCCAAAAGTTTTTGCAAAAACAAAGACTATACTTGACAATATTCTCCCAAGTTGTTTATGACCACGAGCACACCTAATTAATTAGATTTTATATCTCTAAAGAGAGTGTACACTTTACCCACATGACACATTCTAGCAATCATGTCAAACATGCCTCGCGATATGTACCGTACCCGATTTGCTAAACTGTGACGAAACCGTTCAACTAGCTAAAGCTTAGCCTTGCACCTGTGATAGTGATGTTAAATCCTTGCCATAGTTCTAGAGATTCTTGAACCAACGATGGTGCCTCATCGGGTCCTCCCCCAGGCAAGGCATGCACCGTTGTATTGGAATGCTTGGGACCCAACACCTCAGTGAAGGGAGCACCTACGAGCAACACCGTTACGAGTATGTCCTCACTACTTCGACCTACCGAAATGCAAGGTTAAACTTCAACTAATCTAATAAGTTTAGGCTATTCCATACTAGCAAATGTGGTTACACCAAAACACTTAGGTGTAGCATCAAGTTCGGTTCTTAACTGACCTGGGCGAGAATCTCCCCTTAACTATGCGTGAGGTCCTTTTCACACCCCAAGTTTAAGTACTAACACGCTCGCGTCTAAACCATAAGTTTTGGGTTGGATTTTTACCAAATTACACAAAAACCATACCTCGGTTCCGTTCATTTAAACCAAGTTGCTCAAGCTAGATTGAAATGTGTCCCATCATTTAAAAGACATTCTAGTGAGCATATCTAAGCATGTACAAAAGTTATTTCGAAAGTATTACCCAAGTGACACTAAGTAATGTCTACCCCATGTCTAGGTTACAATGGCAGGTAATTGAATAACAATTGAAGGTAAATGCATACAATTGGAATTAGCTACCAACACCCACAATATAGCAAGTTTAAAACATACATGCATGCATATATTTTGATAAAACAACATAACTTTGTAAAATATGGGATCAACATGATCAAAGGAGGGTGCTGAAAGCATCTAGGCCCCAAATTTAATTTGGTTTTGATAATTAATGACAAGTGTGGTTAAAGTACTAACAATCTCTATTTGAGCTTGTTGAGAATAGGTTGGTCCAAATATTCGACAAACATAAAAGCATGAAATGGATAAAAGAAGAAAAGCTAGCATCGATAAGCAAGCTTACCAAGGTATGAAAGTTAAGTACTTTTCATAGCCTTTTTGCCGATCTCGAAATTTCGAGGAAAAGATCGGATTACTAGATTAATCGCCGTACTATTAAGAGGGGTTATTGCCGCTTGATCGATGTTGGAAAATATTTAGAGGCTCAATTCTTATGCATTTAAACATTTTGTGGCTTGCATAAAAAGAAATATCTTTTGAGAAGAAAAGAAATGAAAATCATCTTTTGGGTGGAGTGGGCCGGTATGACTGGGCCCCCTCTGGTCATGCCGTCCATCGGTATGACCGGAGTCCACCCGGTGTGGAAATAATAGTATGGGGTGTTTTTGGCATCTGTGGGACTGGTATGACCGGGCCCTCTCCGGTCATACCGGCCGTGGAGCGGTCTAATTTTTCCAAAACAGGTGCATTTGACACCCAAGGAGGGCGGTATGACCGGAGGCCCTCCAGTCATACCGACCATGCAGCTAACGGTCACTGACAGCGCATTAAATGTACTATAGCTACCGTTACTACTAAGGGGCGGTCATACCGACCCAAGGGCGGTATGACCGGCTCCTCAGGACATTTTTGGCTAACTTTTGGCCAACGGCTATATTTGATAGGTGGGGGTTATAAATACCCCCACCTGCATTCTAGAGCTAGTTTTTGACCTCATTGATCATCCTTGAGCTCTAAAAAGTCTCCAATTCATTTGTGGGCATTAATTTCTCATTTGGTGATAGTTAGGAGCAAAATTGAGTGGTGCATTTAGTGTTGAGCCTCTAGACACTCAATTCGACCTCAAGCAAGCGTCAACACCTATTACTCTTGGAGGTTGCCGTCTTCTAGACGGCTTGGAGATGTGTGGCATCAGTGATATTCTCATAGAAGTTTGTAAGAAGGCCCGATCGATTGTGAAGGCAAGGAGCTCGCCTAACCGGAGTGGTGAAGAGCTACCACGAGTGATCGAGGAAGGCTCAAGCGGGTGGAGCCGGCTTGAAGTGGTTCAAGTCACCTCAACGTGGAGTAGGGAAGACCGGCAATTCTCCGAAACCACGGGATAAAATTCTTGTCTTTCATCCTCTTCTGATTTGCTTTTATCATTCTTGTGCTAACTTTCATTTCTAGCAAAACTAAGTAGATTGTTTGTGCTTAGAATTATTTATTGCTCTACTTAAATTGCCAAAGTGTTTTAGTGATCCCTAGAGATTATAATTGTAAATTTGTAATTATTAATTCTATAGTTTAGTGATTTAATTAATTGCATATGCTTAGATGCACTTGAATCTATGAGAAGGATGGAAAAGGTGATTCCGAAGAAGAATATTCGAACTTCGACTCTTCTGAGGATGATACACCTTCAAAGAAGAAGGATCTCGCTAGCATCGCTATCAAGGAGGCTTCCTCACCATTTGTCACTCCTTTGTCTCATGGCAAAAGGAGATTTTAAGGTAAAATAAAATGATGATGATGAACCCTCCTATGATGAGCTAATGGATATGCTTGAGGACTTGAATGAGTACCTCGACAAAGAAAAGTCTAAACGTAAGGCTTTGAGAAAAGAATATCTTTCTCTCAAAGACTCTTATGAGGAGCTAAAGGAAACTCATGAGACTCTCCTTGCCAAGGGCCATTCAAAGCCTCAAAATGATGTAGGCATTAGTTGCAAGATTATTAATGATATGTCTAGCCTAGAAATTGATTCATATTATGTAGCAAAAACTAGCATATCTACTTCTGGTGATGATTTAATTGATGTGCCTTCTTCATATGCTAACTCATTTTCTTGCCATGAAAATTTAATTGTAGAAAATAATGAACTTAAAGAACAAGTGGATAAACATAGCAAGAGTTTAGATAGATGCTTTAAGGGAAAGTATACTCTAAATAAAATCTTGAATAGTCAAAGATGTTCCTACAATAAAGAAGGTCTTGGGTATATTCCCAAGAAGGGTAAGAAAATTAGCAACAAAGCTCCTCGGTTTGTAAAATCAAATGGAAAGTTTTGTTATAAATGCCATGATGTAGGTCATCTATCAAATGATTGTCCTTTGGGCAAAGCATCCAAAAATAACATTTATGATTCTTACTATGTACTTAAGAAAAATAGTTTTGGTAAAATTATTGCTAAGTTTGTTGGCACTCCTATACTTGGCCAAAGAAATAATACCATTTGGGTGCTCAAAGCCTTGGTTAGTAACTTCCAAGGACCCAAACAAACTTGGGTACCTAAAAGGGCATGATTTTTGTTTTGTAGGTGAATTACAAGACCGGCGAACGGCATTGGGTGTTGGATAGTGGATGCACTCAACACAAGACCGGTGACCGAAAAATGTTCACCACATTTGAATCAGGGAGTGGCCAACATGACAATATCACATTTGGAGATAATAGCAAAGGAAAGATATTAGGATTGGGTAAAATTGCTATCTTAAATGACATTTCTATCTCAAATGTCTCATTAGTTGAAACTTTGAATTTCAATTTGCTATCCGTAGCCTAAATTTGTGATCTTCGCCTTACTTGCATGTTTTTTAAGAATGGAGTAGTGATCTCTAAAGAAAATGATAATTCTTTAGTGTTTAAAGGTTTTAGGTTTGGAAATTTGTATTTATTTGATTTCACCTCAAATGAGTCATGTCTACAAACATGTTTGACTGCAAAAACATCCTTAGGATGGTTATGGCATAGAAGACTAGCTCATGTTGGGATGATCCAACTCAAAAAGCTTGTTAAAAATGATTTATTTGTGGGCTTGAAGGATGTGATGTTTGAGAAAAATAGACTTTGTAGTGCTTGTCAATTCGGCAAGCAAGTGGCTAGTTCTCATCCTTCAAAGAGTATCATGTCCACATCTAGACCACTAGAGCTCTTACATATGGACTTATTTGGCCCAACAACCTATAAGAGCATCGGAGAAAATTCTTATTGTTTAGTAGTTGTTGATGATTTCTCAAGGTATACATGGGTTTTCTTTTTGGATGATAAATCCAAAACCTCTGGTATTTTCAAAAGTTTTGCAAAAAGGGATCAAAATGAATTTGATTTCAAAATCAAGAAAATCCGTAGTGACAATGGTTCCAATTGTTAGTGTTATGCCCTTGAGGTAATCATTTAGATAATTGTAACATGACTATGTTTATGAATAATAATATGATTATTGGTCCAATGAATGTATATCATTGTATTGATTAACAAGTATGTGATTTGCTTATGAAGCTCTTTACTTATTGATGTAATTCGATAAATATCTCTTATCGGATATCATCGTATAGGACAACGATGAATACATCAGCACATGTAGTGATCGATGATCATTCTTCATAGATCATGGGATATGGAGATATCATCTATACATTGTGGACGCATGTTGAAGAACATGAGTTAGATAGACCCGCAATGGGACACTGCGAGAATGTTTCATTCTTATATGTCATCAATGTATCTCATATATAGTAGATGTATGATCCTTAGACCTGAGATTGTCATATTCCTTACATGTGTAATAGTTTTCCTTGGGGCTATCAAACACTACTTCCTAACCAGAAAGTTATAAAGGTAGCTTTCATGTTTACTATAAAACGTGCAGAGGGAAGTGAGCAGTCAAGATGGAATTGGCCACTCCAATGAAATGGAGATATATGATAAGGCCACTCGTGTGATATGATTAAGGAAGTGCATGGCCATGCCGTGATTGAGGAGTCAATCACAACTTATTAATATATCACGGATACGAGAGATGGATTGAATCATCAAAGGATGACATGCTTCTCGCCTTGAGTTCAATCTTCATATGCTTGCCAAAGGGATAATTACATGAGTACTTTTGATAGGTTCTGTCCGATTTGATCATAGTTTGTTTGGGAGTTGGCAAACTTTGCAAGGAGCCGCTACCAACTATTGGATTGAAAAGGAGTTTTCCGAATCCATGTCCATGAAGAGGAACGCGATATGCTACACTAGCACAAAAAAAACTAACGCGTAACTAGAAAGCTACTCGCAAGAAGGGGATCACAGATAAGATTACCACTAGACGCGTAGTTGCGGAATCCTTCGCGCGTCGATGTAGTGGATCGTCCTCACCGCAGTCGTTGCGTCGATGGAGCGGATCGTCCTCGCCTCGCCGTGGATCATCCTCCCACGCAGCAGTCGCAGCAGCGTCTCCGAAGTAGTCCACACGTCCAGGGATGAAACGCAGTGCGTCGGTGTGCAAGCACCTGGTCGCTCGGCAGGGGCAACGAGAAGAGGAGGCTAGGGTTTCGAGTGAATCACTTCTAAACCGTGGGAAGCACACCTTTTGGTTACGCGTTAGTTTTTTTTGTGCTAGTGTAGCATATCGCGTTCCTCTTCATGGACATGGATTCGAAAAACTCCTTTTCAATCCAATAGTTGGTAGCGGCTCCTTGCAAAGTATGCCAACTCCCAAACATACTATGATCAAATCGGACAGAACCTATCAAAAGTACTCATGTAATAATCCTTTTGCCAAGTATATGAAGATTGAACTCAAGGCGAGAAGTATGTCATCCTTGATGATTCAATCAATCTCTCGATCTATGATATATTAATAAGTTGTGATTGACTCTCAATCACGGCATGGCCATGCACTTCCTTAATCATATCACACGAGTGGCCTTATCATATATCTCCGCTTCATTGGAGTGGCAAATTCCATCTTGATTGCTCACTTCCTCCGCACGCTTCATAGTAAACATGAAAGCTACCTTTATAACTATCCGGTTAGGAAGTAGTGTTTGATAGCCCCAAGGAAAACTATTACACATGTAGGGAATATGACAATCTCAGGTCTAAGGATCATACATCTACTAGGTATGAGATACACTGATGACACATAAGAATGAAACATTCTCGCAGTGTCCAATTGAGGGTCTATCTAACCCATGTTCTTCAACATGCGTCCACAATGTATAGATGATATCTCTATATCCCATGATCTATGAAGCATGATCATCAATCACTACATGTGCTGATCTATTCATCGTTGTCCTATACGATGATATCCGATCAGAGATATTTATCGAATTATATCAATAAGTACAGAGCTTCATAAGCAAGTAACATACTTGTTGATCAATACAATGATATACATTCATTGGACAAATAATCATATTATTATTCATAAACATAGTCATGTTACAATCATCTAAATAATTGCCTCAAGGGCATAGCACTAACAATCGCCCACTTGCACTTGAGTCAATCAATTAAGTATCTAATACCAATAGACCTCGTGTGTGCCTCATGCTTAGGCTGTGGCAGTGACTTTGTCAACGGATCGGCCTTATTGGCTTCCGTATGTACTTTGCTTATTCTCACGTCACCTCTATCCACAATCTCGCGAATAAGGTGAAAGCGCCGGAGTATGTGTTTAGACTTCTGATGTGATCTAGGCTCGTTTGCTTGTGCAATGGCACCACTATTATCACAATAGATGTCCATTGGACTAGAGGCACTAGCGACCATACCAAGCTCTGTGATAAACTTCTTAATCCACATAGCTTCTTTTGCAGCCTCCGAAGCCGCAATGTACTCCGCTTCCGTCGTAGAGTCGGCCACCGTGTTTTGATTGGAACTCTTCCAGCTTACTGCTCCTCCATTAAGTGTAAACACAAACCTGGATTGCGATCGAAAATCATCTTTGTCAGTTTGGAAGCTTGCATCGGTGTAACCCTTTGCAACCAGATCTTCCTCACCTCCAACAACAAGGAACATATCCTTAGTTCTTCTCAAGTACTTCAGGATATTTTTTACAGCTACCCAATGACCATCACCAGGATCCGCTTGGTATCTGCTTGTGACACTTAGAGCATATGAGACATCTGGGCATGTACAGATTATGGCATACATAATAGACCCAATAGCAGAAGCATATGGAATCTTGCTCATCCTGTCTGGCTCATCAGATGTCGAAGGACACTGATTCTTGCAGAGACTAATGCCATGTGATATTGGCATGAAACCTCTCTTGGATTCATGCATATTGAACCTTTTCAATATCTTGTCAATGTACGTTTCCTGACTTAATCCAATTAACCTTTTTGATCTATCTCTATAGATTTTTATGCCCAAGATATAGCATGCTTCTCCCAAGTCCTTCATTGAGAAACTCCTTTTCAATGAAGTCTTAACATCTTCAAGCATAGGAATATCATTCCCGATCAATAATATGTCATCCACATACAAAATCAGAAATACAAGTGCGCTCCCACTAGCCTTCTTGTAAACACAAGGCTCTTCTTCATTTTTTATAAAGTCAAACCCTTTGACTACTTCATCAAAACGAATATTCCAACTCCGAGATGCTTGCTTTAACCCATAAATGGATCTTTGAAGCTTGCATACCCTTTTAGCATATTTAGGATCAACAAAATCTTCAGGTTGTATCATGTATACATCCTCATAAAGATTCCCATTAAGGAAGGCTGTTTTGACATCCATCTGCCATATTTCATAATCAAAATTTGCAGCAATAGCTAAAATGATCCGAACAGACTTGAGCATGGCTACCGGTGAGCAGGTTTCATCATAGTCAACTCTTTGAACTAGTTTGAAACCCTTTGCCACCAACCGTGCCTTATAGATCTGAACATTTCCATATACGTCTATCTTCTTCTTGAAAATCCATTTGCATTCAATGGTTTTTACACCATCAGGAGAATCGACCAAGTTCCAAACTTGATTGTCATGCATGGATTGAATTTCGGATCTTATGGCTTCAAGCCATTTTTCGGAGTTTGGGTCCATCATTGCTTCTTCATAAGTTGTGGGCTCATTATTGTCCAACAATAATATGTCATTCCCATATCTTATAGGTACATGACGTGGCCTCCCCGACCTATGTGGGGCTGGAGTCTCTTCCACAGGTTGTACAACACTTTGTACATCTTGTGAAGGTTCAGTGGTAGCTTGAACATATTCATGTGATTCTCGAACTTCATCAAGTTACACATCACTCCTACTGAATTCTTTTGAAAGAAACTCTTTCTCCAAAAAGACACCATTTCGAGCAACAAAAACTTTTTTCTCGTTTCTTTTGTAGAAGTAATATCCTTTTGTTTCTTTAGGATACCCCACAAAAAAGCATTTTTCTGATTTAGGTGCGAGTTTATCTGATTGTAAACGTTTTACATAAGCCTCACATCCCCATATCTTGAGAAATGACAACTTGGGACTTCTCCCAGTCCATATCTCATATGGCGTCTTCTCAACGGATTTTGATGGGACCCTATTCAAAGTGAACGCAGCTCTAGAGTGAAACCCCAGAAGGATAATGGCAGATCTGTTTGGCTCATCATTGACCGAACCATATATAATAAAGTTCGGTTTCGTTGTTCGGACACGCCATTCCATTGAGGCGTTCCTGTCGGAGTAGGTTGCGGAACGATTCCACATTGCTTTAGATGATCACCAAACTCTTGGCTCAAGTATTCGCCACCACGATCTGATCGTAAGTGTTTTATTGATTTTCCAAGTTGATTTTGTACTTCATTTTGAAACTCTTTGAACCTTTCAAAAGTTTCAGATTTATGCCTCATTAAATAGATATATCCATATCTACTAAAGTGATCGGTAAAAGTTACAAAGTACTGAAACCCACCCCTAGCAGTCGAGCTCATTGGTCCACATACATCTGTATGTACTAGGGCCAATAACTCACTCGTTCTCTCACTAAAACCTGTGAAAGGGGCTTTTGTCATCTTGCCAAGTAGACAAGATTCACATGTTTCAAATGATTCAAAATCAAATGAGGTTAGAAGTCCATCATCATGGAGCTACTTCATGCGCTTCTCATTTATATGACCTAAGCGACAATGCCATAAAAAGGTAGGGTTCAAATCATTAGGCCGATGCCTTTTTACATTAATGTTATAGACAGGTTTCTCTTCGAGTTCAAGGACGTACAACCCTTCCACCATGGGGCAACGACCATAATACATATCATTCAAAAATATTGAACAAACAAAGTTCTTTATTATGAAATCATAACCTTCATGTTCCAAACAAGAAGATGAAATAATGTTTCTACTCAAAGATGGAACAAAATAACAATTATTGAGTTCAAACTAACTCAAGGCAAATGCAATGGGTATGTGCCAACGGCAAGACCAGCAACTCTTGCTTTATTCCCCACGCGAAGATCCACTTCTTCTTTTGACAAGTCTCTACTCTTTATTAGCCCCTGCATCGAATTGCAAATGTGAGCAACCGAACCGGTATCATATACCCATGAGCTGAGTGGAGAAGTAGCAAGATTAATTTCTATAACATTAATACCAAGTGGAAACCACATTTCCATTCTTCTTATCCGCTGTACTTTTCGCAGCCCGCTTCCAATGTCCCGATTTCTTGCAATAGAAGCATTGGGTATCGTGTTGAGGGCCGACTTTAAGCTTCGAAGCTTATTTTTGAGTCTTGCGATCTCATCTTGAGCCTTGCCCTTGCCCTTGCCCTTGCCCTTTCCCTGCCCCCACCTTAGCCTTCCTCTTTTGAATGCGCTTGTTTTTCAACCATCATCACATGATTGGGTTTTTCTTAATGCTTTCTCGACAAACCTTGAGCATCCCATGTAGCTCGGTTAGGCTCTTCTCCATGCTATTCATATGAAAATTCATAATGAATGGCTCAAAGCTCTGAGGCAGAGACTAGAGAATAACATCTGTGGCCAAACCGAGGCTAAGGGGAAACTCAAGTTTTTCCAATCTCCCAATGTAACCAATCTTGATCACATGAGGGCTGACCGGACTGCCTTTAGCCAGCTTACAAGCAAATAAAAGCTTTGAGATACTATACCTCTCAGCTCTTGCTTGATTCCCAAACATGCCCTTCAAGCCCACAATCATATTGTAAGCATCCTGGTCCTCATATTGCCTTTGGAGCTCAGAGTCTATGTTGACTAGCATGAGACAGCTGACCTCTACAGAAGCATTAACATGCTTTTCATATTCAACCTTCAAATTGCGAGGAGCATTTTTGGCTGGTTCATCAGGAATTGGATTCTCTAGAACGTAGTCCTTCTTTTCATGCTTGAGAACAATTCTCAGGTTGCGATACCAATCAACAAAATTAGTTCCATTAAGTTTTTCCCTTTCCAAAACTGATCTCAAAGCAAAACCAGGTGTAGCAGGAGTAGGAGAAGGTGCCATTGAACTACAACAAAAACATGCAAAGATTCTAAGCACTATGTTTATGTAAAAATTTTATTAAACATTTTAATAAAAGACACTCCTATTTTATGTCCCTTTTATAGACACATAGTTAGTATTCAAGATCCATATTCATCAAACACTAGTGAGCTTTGGCATCACTGCTAGAAATTTAATGATATAGGTAAGCAACACCTTTGCTAATTACATCTTATGTAACTCTTGTTTGTTTAGTATGAAAACAAGTAATGAATGCCTCCGTCAACTTGACTCATGGCCAGTCAACCTGCCCTAGGGCTCACATGAGGAGGGAGCACTTCCCGTATTCGGGTGCCAATTAAGAAACCTGCCTCATGTATGTTTTCCTAGACACCAATTGTCTTGTATAGGTTCCTTCATTACTGAAATCAAATCCCAACCACTTATGTCCTCAAGCCCAAAACCGTTTTGATAGCTTGATTAAATCTACCATCGTGCGTCGGTTTAGAAGTGATTCACCCGAAACCCTAGCCTCCTCCTCTCGCTGCCCCTGCCGAGCGACCAGGTGCTTGCACACCGACGCACGGCGTTCCATCCCTGGACGTGTGGACTGCTGCGGTGACGCTGCTACGACTATGGCATGGGAGGACGATCCACGGTGAGGTGAGGACGATCCACTCCATCGACGCAACGACTGCGGCGAGGACGATCCACTACATCGACGCGCGAAGGATTCCGCAACTGCGCGTCTAGTGGTAATCTAATGTGTGATCCCCTTCTTGCGAGTAGCTTTCTGGTTATGCGGTAGTTTTTTTTTGTGCTAGTGTAGCATACCGCGTTCCTCTTCACCAATTTCAAAAATACAAGAATTGAAGATTATTGTGATGAACATGGAATAAAACACGAGCTTTCCGCCACCTACACTCCAGAGCAAAATAGAGTTGTATAACAGAAAAATCGAACACTAATTGAAATAGCAAGAACTATTCTTGATGAGTATGGCACTTCTAATAGTTTTTGGGCGGAAGCCATTAATACTGCTTGCCAAGCAACAAATAGGCTTTATTTGCATCGTCTTTTGAAAAAGACCTCATATGAGCTTCTCATTGGAAGAAGACCGAACATCTCTTATTTTCGAGTTTTTGGCTGCAAATGCTATATTTTGAAAAAGGGTGTTTGGCTTTCAAAATTTCAATGTCGCTATGATGAAGGTTTCTTGCTTGGCTACTCCACAAATAGTAAAGCATATCGCGTGTTTAACAAAAATAAAGGTTTTGTTGAAGAAACATGCAATACTGAATTTGATGAAACTAACGGCTCTCAAGGAGAGCAAGAAAATTTAGATGTTGTAGGTGATGAAGGACTAAGAGAAGCAATAAAGAACACGATGCTTGGAGACATCAAACCAAAGGAGGATAAAGATGGTCAACCTTCATCCATTCAAGTTGAACCATCTACTTCCGCAACGTCAAGTCAAGTACAACCTATAGACGTGGATGAAAAGGAGAATGATCAACAAGCTCAACCTCCACCTCAAAGAATTCATCATGGACTCTCCAAAGATCATCCAATAGATCAAATATTGGGCGACATTAGTAAGGGTGTTCAAACTCGATCTCGTGTCGCTTCTTTTTGTGAACACTACTCTTTTGTGTCTTCTTTTGAACCTACCCATGTAGATGAAGCTCTAGACAACCCGGATTGGATGAACTAAATGCATGAAGAGCTTAACAACTTTGCTCAGAACGATGTATGGACACTAGTCGAAAGACCCATGGATCACAATGTCATTGGCACTAAATGGGTATTTCGAAACAAGCAAGATGAGAACAGTGTTGTGGTAAGAAATAAGGAAAGATTAGTAGCGCAAGGTTTCACACAAATTGAAGGACTGCACTTTGGTGAAACCTTTGCACCCATAGCTAGATTAGAAGCTATTAGAATCTTTCTTGAATTTGTATCTTATTTTGATATCAAATTATTTCAAATGGATGTAAAGAGTGCATTCTTAAATGGACAAATATCTGAATTGCTATTTGTAGAACAACCTCCCGGTTTTTAAAATTCTAAACACCCAAATCATGTGTATAAACTGTCTAAGGCGCTATGGTCTCAAACAAGCTCCTAGAGCATAGTATCAGCGGCTTAGAGACTTTCTAATTTCAAAATGATTCAAAATTGGGAAGGTTGACACAACACTCTTTACAAAAATAATTGTAACATTCCAAAAATTTGGATTTTAGAATGTTTGAATTTCAAAATTCACCATTCGCAATTTTTTTGAATTAATTTCAGCTTAATTTGAATTTTCTATTTA
The DNA here is from genome assembly GCA_036346275.1 of Otatea glauca. Taxonomy (NCBI): domain Eukaryota; kingdom Viridiplantae; phylum Streptophyta; class Magnoliopsida; order Poales; family Poaceae; genus Otatea; species Otatea glauca. The sequence continues at coordinate 24,207,862 of CM070731.1, read as the reverse complement.
TAAAAAGATTTAATTTGACTAATCTATTCATCAAACATAAGATTTTCAATTTTTGTTGGCTTCATTATGCTGCAAGGAATTTTTCTGTATTTTTGGAGATTTTTCTGAATTTATTTGCTATTTATTTGGATTTATTTGCTTTTATTTGAATTTCTGGAATTTTCTTAATTCGAAAAAGGTTTTTATTTTGAAAAATCCTCCGCAGGCCGAATCTTCGCCGCCCGCTTTTTTTCCGCAGCTCGCCCGCCGCACTCCGCCTAGCCTAGCCGGCCCGCTCATGGCCATGCCGCCGATGCGCCACGTGGACGGCCAGATGTCGCGCCGCGCCGCCGCGCGCGCCACAAACCCTAGCACGCACGCTGCTGGCGTCCGTGCCGCGCCCGCCCCCGAGGCTATTTAAAGCCCCGAGGACCCCAGCCCGAGGTTCGCCTCCTCATGTTGCACCGCCGCCTCAAGCCGCCGCCGAGACGCCTCCGTCGCGAGATCTCGCCGCCGGTTCGCCGCCGCCCGAGCGCTTCTCCGCTTTTCTTCCTCGCCGGTGAGTCTCGCCGCTTATTTTGGTCTCGCCAACTCCCGCGCCGCCCTCTTTCTTTTGCCCTAACCCGCGCCCCTCGTCGCGTTTTCCCCCTCGCCGTGCCGTCTTCTCCGCTTCTCCGGCAGCGCGCGCGCCGGCGTGCTGCCGATGCCGCGCTGCCTCGCTGCTCGATCCGCCCGGCCGCCCGATGCCGCGGCGTGGGACGGCCCCGATCGGGCGCGTCGCCTCGTCTCGGCGCCGCGTCGGCGCCGCCTCGTTCCGTCTGCGGTGCGCGTCACGCCCGCCCACGTGGCCCAACCACGTCCACTCTAGCCCGCCGTGGTCGCCACGTTAGCTTGGTCCGCCACGCCGGCATCCCCTCTCCTCGGTGCTCCCGGTTCACCGTGGACCGAGCCACTGACGCGTGGGCCCCACGTGTCAGCGGCATTTCTTTTTCTTTTTCTGATTTTCCAGAAAACCCAAAATTCCAGCCAATCACGTGCTGCCACGTGTCAGCCTCTCTGATTTTCTGATCTGGGAATCTTCCAGGAGCCCGTTCTCCTTCGTTCGAGCTCCGATTCCAGTGATTCAAATTTCTAAATTCATCTAAATTCGAGATCTATCTTCCAGTACCATTCTTTTAAATTTTTGAATTTTATTTGAATTTGTTTTATTTATTTGCCTCGTTTCGCGTGTAGACGACGCAGTCGAAGATCAGTCGAATCAACAATTAGAGGTAGAACCAGCAAGAGGCAGCGAAGGCAAGTCTTCCTTGAACATATTGATCCCAAATTTTACAAAATGCCTATATTGTTTTAAATTATGCATGCTTACTTTATGCAATGTACTTTAAACATAGTTTTAGAATATAGTTAATTACCAGAAATTGTATTACCCTCATTGGTATTGATCATGTCGAACCTTTGACACCCTAGATGATATATACTAGCTATTTTATTTGGTGATATCCAGTAGATTAGCATGGAACGGTAGAATTGCTTAGTCCAACTTAAGCGTTTGAAGATTGTGCCAATATGGGAATCATTTCAAATGTTGTTTAAACTTATTTGTGAAAGTGCGGCAATTGGTGTTGCTGCTGTGGTTTAAGTAAAATAAAGTGGAAATGGTTTAGACCGGGCGGATGGATGTTTGGCGGTGCGTAAAGCACGAGACCTTGGTATGTGAATGTTCCGCCTAGTCAATTAAGGACCAAGCGTGTGTTACCATGGACCGAGCACTACCGTACAACCACAAGTCTATATGGGTACGACTGCTAAATAATTTGTGCGTCGATTATTAGCTTCGCCGGTTGGTGAGTGCGGATGTTGGTAGGCGCAAGAGGGGCTTCAGATCGGGCGGCTAGAACCCTAACAATGGTGAAACCTTAGCGGCGAGGTTAATAGTGGGGTTGTGCATTGTAAAGGCCTTGTCATGATCTCTCCGCCGACACACCAAAGGAAGTGTGTTAAGTGCATGGCAACAAGAGTCGATCATGTCTTGTGGGTAAAGTGTACACACTCTGCAGAGTTAAAACTACTTAAGTAGCCGTGCCCACGGCCAAGGGCAAAGAGGTACGCTTGCACATTGTAGATTTTATGGTTTTGTTTCAAAGGAAAATGATGGTTTGGGATCCGAGAGCGATGGAACTCTCGGGTTATGGTTTGGCGGATGGAGCCGGTCTGTAGATGGAACTCGCTTAATTGTCATATCAAATTCAATTACTATGCTATTACATTTTGTTCAAATGATGCTTTATGAAATTACTATTGGTATTCTGATTAAACTTTGCTTTATGCTAAAAGAGCCATATTATGCCTTCAATTGTTTAGCCTTGCATATAGTTATCATGCATTATGTTTCCAAGACTTCATGGAGTACATTTTGTGCTCACCCTTGCAACATCCCCAACTTTCCACGTAAGAGTTCGCAGGTGAAGGTGACTACGATTTCTACGCTTGTGGTTATGATGAAGGCGATCCGAATGCTAGGACGCGAACCCCGGTCGATTACTGTTGGGCAAATGGATGGGCTTACTTACTTTGTCTTTGTTATTTCGTTTCCGCTGTTTCTTATTGAACTCAAGCTATGATGCTTCTTATTTGTAATAATTGGCCATAAGGCTAATATTCTTTTGCTTAATTAATATTACTTGCTTCGTGATATGGATGTGTTGGCATCACTATTTTCACTGTGTGTGCTAGCTTTTCCTGGACTAGCACAGGTTATACACAGAGGGTTCGGATTTGGAAATCCGGTCCCGACAATAATTGATGGAGAATTCTTTGTGTGTCAGATTTATGTTGATATTATATTTAGTTCTACTAACGAGGATTTTTGCAAAGAATTTGGTGATATGATGTCTAGGGAGTTTGAAATACCCATGATTGGAGAATTGAGTTTATTCCTTGAACTTTAAATCAAGCAACTCAAAAATAGAACATTCGTAAGTTAAACCAAGTATGTGAAAGATTTACTCAAGAGGTTTGGCATGGAAGCCGCGAAGCCTATCAAGACTCCAATAGCATCCAATAGGTATCTTGATCTAAATGAGGGAGGTAAACTAGTAGATTTAAATCTTTATCGTTCTATTATTGGTAGTTTACTTTATCTCACGGCATTTAGGCCCGATATCATGTTTAGTATTTGCATGTGTGCTCTTTTTCAAGCTTCACCTAAAGAATGCCATTTAGTGGCCATAAAGAGAATTCTAAGATATTTAAAACATTCCTCAAATATAGGGTTATGGTATCCCAAAGGTGTAAAATTTGATTTAGTTGGATATTCGGATTCGGATTATGCGAGTTATAAAGTGGATAGGGAAAAGGGGAGATTGAAAGCATCTAGACCCCTAATTTAATTTGGTTTTGATAATTAATGACAACTGTGGTTAAAGGACTAACAATCTCTATTTGAGCTTGTTGAGAATAGGTTGGTCCAAATATTCGACAAACATAAAAGCATGAAATGGTTAAAAGTAGCATCGATAATCAAACTTACAAAGGCATGAAAGTTAAGGACTTTTCATAGCGTTTTTGCCGATCTCGGAGTTTGGGAGAAAAGGTCGGATTACTAGATTAATCGTCGTACTATTAAGATGGTTTATTGCCGCTTAATCGATGTCGAAAAATGTTTAGAGGCTCAATTCTTATGCATTTAAACATTTTTGTGGCTTGCATAAAAAGAAATTTCTTTTGAGAAAAAGGAAATGAAAATCATCTTTTTGGTGGAGTGGGCCTATATGACTGGGCCCCCACCGGTCATACTGGCCATCGATTTGACAGGAGTCCACCCGGTATGGAAATAACAGTATGGGTGTTTTTGGCATCTGTGGGGCTGGTATGACCGGGCCCCCTCCGGTCATACCGGTCGTCGGTATGATCGGCCCTAGAGCGGTCTGACTTTTCCAGAACAGGTACATTTGGCACCAGAGGAGGGCGGTATGACCAGAACCCCTCCAGTCATACCGACCATGTGGTCAACGGTCACCTAAATGCGCTGTAGCGACCGTTGCTACTGAGGGGCGGTAATACCGACCCCTCAGGACATTTTTGGCTAACTTTTGGCCAACAGCTATATTTGATAGGTGAGGGTTATAAATACCCCCTACCTGCATTCTAGAGCTAGTTTTTGACCTCATTGATCATCCTTGAGCTCTAGAAAGTCTCCAACTCATTTGTGGGCATTAATTTCTCATTTGGTGAGAGTTAGGAGCAAAATTGAGTGGTGCATTTAGTGTTGAGCCTCTAGACACTCAATTTGACCTCAAGCAAGCGTCAACACCTATTACTATTGGAGGTTGCCACCTCCTAGACGGCTTGGAGGCGTGTGGCATCTGTGGTCTTCTCAAAGAAGTTTGTGAGAAGGCTCGATCGATTATGATGGTAAGGAGCTCGCCTAACCGGAGTGGTGAAGAGTTACCACGAGTGATCGAGGAAGGCTCAAGCGGGTGGAGCTGGCTTGAAGTGATTCAAGTTACCTCAACGTGGATTAGGGGAGACCGGCAAGTCTCCAAGACCATGGGATAAATTTTTTTTCTTTCATCCTCTTTTGATTTGCTTTTATATTCTTGTGCTAAATTTTATTTCTAGCAAAATTGAGTAGATTGTTTATGCTTAGAATTATTTATTGCTCTACTTAAATTGCCAAAGTGTTTTAGTGATCCCTAGAGATTATAATTGTAAATTTGCAATTATTGCTTCTATAGCTTAGTGATTTAATTAATTGCAAATTAGAATCAAAAAATTTAGAAAACTCCTATTCACCCCCTCTAGTCGGTTATCCTTGATCCTACAAGTGCTTGCCTAGTTGCTCTTCATCGGGGACGTAGTCGGGATCGTTGTCAATCGATTCTGAAACGTCGGTGTCTACACGTCGAATAACAAGAACCGCGGCAAAAGCAAATAACAATATATCAAATAGGGCAAGAAGAAATCAGATGTAAATACCAAATCAAAACTTACCAAGAAGAACATGGTGATTTTGGGTTCTTGATTTATCACTTTCATAAAGATTTCATATTACTTTGCTTATGTGAGGCCTTTTCAGGAATGTGTTACTTTCATCCTTTATTATAAGAAGCTAAAGTTATAATCATAGCTAAGGTTATTTATGAATTCAAGAGGCTAAAATTATGCATCTTTGTATTTATAACTTTGAATTCTAGATGCTAAAATTATTTCGATTAATAGAATTAAGACATTAACTAGAATGTTGTGTGAACAGTACTTAGCCTTAAGTATTTCTACAAAAAAAATTATCTGTACGAGTTGGGTCTGCAATTCTGGGTTATTGGCTGCTACTACATGATTATATGATGATTCTTGCGATACGAGCACTTAGGTTAAAGGCTTTTTAAACTCAGCTGATCATATAACGTGCTTCTGGCAAACATAACACTTGGGGTATTTGCGTTAAAGGGATTTGGATGTAAAGCAAGTTGTAAATAAGGTATTTTTCTAGAACCTGGTAGTCCATATACTAGAGTGTGTTTCTGGGTTATTCTTCCAAAATTTTACATTTAGATGAGATATTTTACGGACTGTCGAAAAGGCTTAAGTGTTTCTAATATCTACACGATAGATGTTCAGTTTTCGTTTTACGTAACACTTAGGGTTATTGCATTAGCAGTGTCTAGATCTAAAACAAGTTATAACATGAATATTTTTCCAGAATATGGTAGTCCATATCCTGAAGAGCATTTCTGGACTAATTTTCCTAATAATTGCATTTAGACAAGAAGTTTTACGAGAAGCCAAAAAGGCTTAAGTGTTTCTAATAATTGCGCGATAAAAGTTCAGTTTTCGTTTTAAGTTTGCGACTGCACCTTATAAGATAATTTATCCATTTTTCAGGCATTAGCAGGGGATGTCTCTAAGAGTGTTTTAAAGTTGGTTTCGTGATATTTCTCTTTTATCCGCGATGTTTTACATATAAATGAACATTAGGGTCTTATATGGACTTAATTCAAACTTGCACTAACATGAGATATTTTTATATATCCAAGTAGGGTTTCACTTTTGAAGGTCCTAGGATTTGGTTTCGTTGAATTTGAAGTTCGTTTGTGAAGGTTACGACTATTCGGACTATCCAAGTATTGAAATTTTGGCTATGGAGCATTTGATGCTTACTATGGCAAAACCTAAATATTTTTACATATTTTGGATCCTTGTGATCTCAGGAGTATAATAAAACTGGTTTGGTATATATTTGAGTTTATTTTATCCATATTTTAACTATTCGATTTCCTATGCGAGAGAGAATTTCTATGCTTTCTTTTTAATTTAAACTGAGTTCAATCCTAAATTTTTTGTAAAAATGGAATATTACTGACCAAAGGAACATGTGAAAGTAATTTCATGATTTTAGGAGCTATGGTTTTCATAGTTGCTTCAAGGTACATAAAAGGGCTTGTAACAAACTTGATTCAAATAGATTAATCTGCAGTGAACATATAAAGGTTTATTGTATTATCTAAATCCTCATGGCTTAACACAAATTCAGAAACTGAGTTCATCTCATTTGGACCTTCCTAGCAAAAGATATAAAGAGATAAAATAAATAAGGCAAAAAAGAAAATAAAAAGGCAGTTCATGTGACAAGGGTCTGCCATTGCTACATGCCTTCTTATGACAAGGATGCATGCAAAAATATTTAAGGTCACCTGCACTTACCCTAGAGCTCAACTCGGCCGGCAATGGAGGTGGACGGTGCTGGCACTACAAATGGCTGAGGCTCACTTGGGGAAGCTGCAGGGTAGCAACATAAGGTCCAGAGCAGCTCACTCTTGCATCTACCGGTGTCGGGGACTGGCCATGGTGGCGCTGGCAGCTGGAGCTTGGTGTGGCAGAGAACGGGAAATGGTCAGCTGGTATCTGGAGGGCTCATTCACAAAGAGACTTAGTGATTGTTTACCGTGGCAGCCGGAATGACCTTCGGTCACTGAGCTCGATCCCATTGGAAATGGCAGATTCCAAGGCTAAGGATGCAGCCCGAGCTGCAATAGAGTTGAAGGGCTGGGTCATGAAACTGTTTACACCAAAATTTGGCAAGACTAATCAAAATCGGCCATAAAGTCAAAGATACGGAAGTTGACAGTTAAAGTTAGAAAGGTTTGGAGATATTTCTGTAACGACAAGATCTTTTAGGAAATAACTGTCCAAAGATAAGGCCGATACGGATACGGACTTGAAGTGTGTTGTAACAGGACACGATCGGCCGAGGGTATAAAAGAAGGGCCAAAGCGAACTGCAAGAAGATCCATCAACACAATTCAATCAACCAGCTTTTACTTTCTTCCTTCCTGTCGACTAGGAGTAGCTTTTGTAATTTAGTCTCTGTAATCGATCTTGATCAATAAAGTTGCGCATCGCCGATTGTTGATCTTCGTCAATTACACCCCAGGTTTGATTTGTTCTGATTTTGTTGCGCATCGCCTTCTTCAGAATCGATCTACCTTTATCCTCTGATTAGCCTTAATCGGCTAATTAGATTTACCTTGTTACCTCGATCTTGATCGGCTTCAAGCTGATTAAGTCTAAGCCGATTGATCTTTACGATCGGCTTTTGAGTGAATTTCATATTTTTTACCTTGTCGGTTACATGTCAAATCGACCGCACGCTCTTAAACGGTGTGTTCATTCACAGTCTTCGCCGTAAACCCTACTTCAAGTTTTTGACGCCAACACACTTGGCAACGCCCGGTGGGACAATGTCTTCATCAGAAAGTCGATTCCACCATCGATCTAAACGTTAAGCCATAATCGTCCCAACAATGGACGACGGCCGCGAACAACATCAGAAATTGAGGCTCGGAAGGCTGCGCTAGAAGAGATGATGCTAAGTCGTTATCAAAAACCAGACGTGGCGTCACTCAAAAATCCGCCCTGCCGACGGTCAACGCTCGAGATGCGGTGTAATGTAACGTGCAAGCCGATATCTGCCTGCTCAAGCTGAATTATCGGCTATGATTAATCAGTCTGTGCACCACGCTTTAATAAACCAATCATCGGCTCTCGTGACAACCCTTAAGGCGATGATAGCGAATAGCGTCAAATCTATAGCCCATGAGTTAGCCTCGTCAGGAAGTCTGCTTGACCCATTGCAAACTCTGCCCAATTACCCTGTTTTTTCAGTAGCACAAAACACGAAGAGCACAATGGCCGATCCTAAACCATCGGCTGTAACTTCACCCCCCACCATGATGCCCACACAACCCATGATCATATTGCCTAGGGACCCTCGGTCAAGTGGAGTAAGTCATTATCACTCCTACACCGACGCTGCTAATTTAGACGCATCGACCAATTTGCCGTCGTCGGCTCCGTTCTATGCTTTTCCCCAATCGGTTTCACAGCCGATTGGCTCCGAAAGATTCCCACAAGAGCCTACCCTGCTTAGGAACCCAGTCCACATAGGGTAGTAACATACTCAGAACCATTTGTCCCAAAGTTTGGAACCTCAAGTCGACGTAATCAAGACGAGCAAGATGATCGCAAGACCGACAGACAGCAGATTGGCAACCCGAGCTCGTACTCGGGGGGCAGAATGCCGATTATGACAGATATTATCAAGGGCCTCCTGTGGCCGATAATGCTAATTGGGCCGATCAGATCTCTGCCGTTTTGAGGGACCAATTCGACATACAACCAAAAGGGAAGGTTATCGCTATAGAAAGTCAGATCCCGATTACATAGATCGCATGCCCTACCCTCATAATTTCGAGTTCCGGACTTCGCCAAATTCTGCGGGATGATTCTATCACCACCTCGAACACGTTGGACACTTTATCGCAATGCGATGAAGCGCCCATCCGACGGGCTTAAAATTAGACTATTCCCGTTGTCTCCGCTGTGCGGCGCTTGTTTGGTTCACTTGCTTGCCTCCGATTCGGTCCATTTATGGAACGATTTGGAAAGTCGATTTCATGAATACTTTTTTCAGCGGTTTGGAGCTCAGGATTTCAGATCTAAGTTTTGTACGCCAAAAGTTTGGGGAATCGGTAACGGATTACGTCAAGAGATTTAGAGAAATTATGAATCGGTGTTTTAGCGTCACATTGCCTGACAACCAACTTGCCGATTTAGCATTTCATGGTTTGATTCCGCGCTTAGGAGAAATTCGAGGACAAGAATTCACCGACCTTAGCCACTTATTGCATCGCGATCGGCTCAAGAAAGCCGATTCACTGATAATAAAGTGTTCAAAGACAGATTTAAAAATAGCAATAACAAAGAAAAGGACAAGGCTAAGGTCAATATGGTTGAGTATTGTCCAAGTGACTCATCGAAAGACGAGGAAGCAGAAATAAACATAGCCGAATGGGTAAAAGGATCCAAAAAGTCCTTAGTCTGTTCTTGGCTTAAGCCGACTAGGAACAAGTCGGAGGTTAAGTACTCTTTCGATGTTTCTAAGTGCGATCGTATTTTTGATTTACTTCTGCAAGAAAAGATAATACGATTGCCAGAGGGGCATGTGATACCGTCGCCCGATGAGATCAAGAAACGTAGGTATTGCAAGTGGCATCATTCTTATTCGTATAACACTAATGACTGTAATATCTTCCGTCAACAGATCCAATCTGCTATTGAGGATGGTCGGTTGAAGTTTGCTGATGAGCCGACCATGCAAGTTGATGTTGATCCGTTTCCCATCAACATGGTACAGTGTTCGGCTAAAGGAAAAGAGCCGATGCATGACGAGCAGAAAAGGGATCGACAAGTCAACATCCAATCAAGCTCGAACGGAGATCAAACATTGAAGATTACAATCGGCTCTTTACAAATAGAAGCCGATCGTGAAGGAAAAAATTCAAGAACCATCAAACCCAAGGAGAATCCTCAGGTAGGTAAATGGTACAAAGCAGAAAAGTCTCCATTAAGGCAGCCGGTGAAAAGGTCAGGACCAATATTTTTACAATTAATGGAGGAATACGAGATGATGAATAGCCGACCACGGTATAAGGCTCGCCGGTCGGATAACTTGTACCGCGCCGAGAATGTGGAGAGGGCACATAGAAGGTGTCCCTTTGGCGATTTTTTTGGAAAGAGGAGTAGCGTTGCCATCACCATACACCTGCCTGATGGAGCATTATCCCCAAGAGGATTGGCCAAGGCAATCGGTTAGAGATAAGCTATCTGGGCCAATTTGAGAGCAAGGCAGAAGTTACAGAAGGCCTGTTCACGAGAGAATATCTAAACCAGATCAAGAACCGAACCAACTCAAGATACACGAGCCCAATTCTAATCAAGAAGATTTGGTGGTCAAACACGGAAGCCGTGGAACCTAAACCTGTGTGGTGTCCATCCGTCTTAGCTGATCACAACGACGACGGCTTCAGAGGCTAAGGACGCAAGAGATCCGTGAAGCCGATGCCGAGAAACAAAGAGACGAAACGTTTAACAAACTTCGTTCGATCAAATGCGTCAAGAAAGAATGGAGAAGAAAGCAGGCCGAAGAAGATTTTGAATCGGCTGATGACTTGGATTCTCCCATGGTTCGGGACGACACCCCTCCTATGGATATCAATATGGTGTTCACATTGTCACGAAGTTCAAAGTCGAATCGATCGCCAAAGAGGTGGTTGCTCGGTTGTGCTCGCATTTGAGCGCCATCTTTGAGAAACCCAGGGATGATCATCGGCATCTGAAACCATTGTATCTAAAAGGATATATAAATGGGAAGCCGATATCAAGGATGCTGGTAGACAAAGGAGCCACGGTGAACCTGATGCCGTACACGACATACAAGAAACTGGGTAAGTTTGACGAAGACTTAATTAAAACTAACATGTTTCTAAATGACTTCACAAGCGACCCTACAGAGGCAAAGGGTGTCATGGTCACAGAACTGACTGTCGGTAGCAAGACTTTGCCGACAACGTTTTTTGTAATCGACGCCAAAGGAAACTACAGTGTGCTGCTCGGTCGGGATTGGATTCTTGCCAACTGCTGTATCCCATCGACCATGCATCAAGCGCTTGTTCAGTGGAACGGAGAGGAAGTCGAGGTCGTCACCCTGACACATCTGCTCATATCGCCATGGCTAGCTCTGATGCAAACTGGCAACACGAAGAAGCTGGCTTCATATCGGGCAAGGCGCTGGACGACTGTGATTTCATATGCGTAAGCAAATCAGGGCTCATGCCGATTAGTGTCAAGCCGGGCACTTTTGATCGGGCAAATGAAGTGTTACGCCGATGGGGACAAGAAAAGCACTAAAGGGGTTACAGGATAAAATGCAAAGCTATCGGCAAACAACGGATAGCTACGAAGCCATGGAAGACTTTGAAGAAATTGAAAAGTTAGGTCAAGGTTTTACATCCACCGATTTGCTTGAAGAAGTAGATATAGGTAGCGGTGATAGAAAAAGACCAACTTTTGTTAGTGCAAGTTTAGATGTAAAGTACAAAGAAAAACTGATAAAAATCCTTAGAAATTATAAGGATTGTTTTGCTTGGGAATATCATGAGATGCCCGGATTAAGCCGTCAGCTGGTGGAACATCGGCTACCTACAAAATCGGGTTATCGACCGTTTAAATAGTATCCTAGGCGTTTCAATCCGGCCTTGTACCAAATTATAAAAGAAGAGATAGAACGGTTGTTGGAAGCAAAATTTATCAGGCCTTGCCGATATGCGGAGTGGGTTTCCAACATTGTTCCTGTTATGAAGAAAAATGGAAAGCTTCAAGTATGCGTCGACTTTAGAGATTTGAACAAGGCGACGCCAAAAGATGAATATCCGATGCCAATAGCCGATATGCTCATCGATGTCGCGTCAGGGAACAAGATCATAAGTTTTCTAGATGGTAATGCGGGTATAACCAGATACTCATGGCGAAGCCGATATACCAAGACGACTTTCGATGTCCCGTGCAATAGGATTGTTCGAGTGGACGGTGATGACTTTCGCTTGAAGAACGCCGAGCAACATATCGAGCAATGAATTTGATCTTTTATGACTTAATCGGCCACATTGTCGAAATTTATATTGATGACGTAGTAGTAAAATCTGCAGAAGATTTGCAGCACTTAGCCGATTTAGAAAGAGTTTTTAAGAACATAAGATCGCACGGCCTAAAGATGAATCCTTTCAAGTGCGCGTTCGGCTTGTCGGCTGGACAGTTTCTGGGCTTCATGGTGCATGAAAGGGGAATTGAAGTCAATCAAATGAGGGTCAGAGCTATAGCCAATACCAAACCGCCGACATGCAAGAATGAGTTACAAAAGTTGATCGGCAAAATTAACTATCTCCGTCGGTTCATCTCAAACCTCTCTGGAAGGATTCATGCTTTTACTCCATTGCTAAAATTAAAGGACAATGAAGAATTTATATAGGGAGCCAATCAGCAGAAGGCTTTCGATGAAATTAAAAGATATTTGTCCAACCCTCCAGTTTTGGCTGCGCCTCAAAAAGGGGTTCCTTTCAGACTATATGTCTAGGCTGAAGAAGATAATATTGGAGCTGTTTTGGCACAAGAGGTGCATGGTAAAGAAAGGGTTATCTTTTATTTAAGCCGACGGTTGCTAGACGCAGAAATCAGGTACCCTTTTATCAAGAAATTATGTTTATCTTTGTACTTCTCGTGCACAAAGTTAAGGCATTACATATTAGCATCGGCTTGCAAAGTGATCTACAAAACCGATGTTATAAAATATATATTGTCAGCTCCTATTCTACGAGGTTGACTTGGCAAATGGGCTTACGCCTTGGTCGAGTTCGACTTATCATATGAATCGGCCAAAGCAGTCAAAGGACAAGTCCTAGCCGATTTTATAACAGGACATGACACAGCGGCAAACTTAGTCTCGGTCGCACCATGGCAGCTGTTCTTTGACAGATCAGTATGCAGGGAAGGTGATGGTATTGGCATTGTACTCACCACACCCAAAGGGCATAACTTCGAATTTGCATTCCGGCTAAATAGCCGATGTTCAAACCACCAGGCCGAGTACGAAGCATTGCTCAAAGGCCTACAATTGTTGGAAAATATTGAGGTCAGTGCTGTTGAGGCATATGGTGACTCACTGTTAGTTGTACAGCAAGTGAAAGGAGAGTACCTATGTCGAGATGGAGTGTTACTGAAGTATTTAGAACAATGTTTAGAAATCATCGGTTCTTTTACATCGTTTTCTATCGGTCATGTTCCTCGTGAATTGAACGATAGAGCTAATGCTTTAGCCCAACAAGCATCAGGATATAAAGATTTTGGCCAAAGTCAGGAGACCGAACTGATAGACAAGGCAGTTATGTGCACAGATATCGCCGATTGGAGAACGCAAATTAAAGATTATCTAATCGATCCATCCAAGCCGACGGAACGAAAGATATGGCAGCAAGCGTTGAAATACGTTGTTATGAACGATATACTATATTATCGAACTATGGAAGGTTTGTTGTTAAGATGTCTTGGCATCAAGAAGCGCGGTAGCGATGGGTGAAGTACACGAAGGCATTTGTGGTTCTCATCAATCGGCGCATAAGATGAAACGGATGCTCGACGGATTGAGTTATTTTTGGCCGACGATGCCGAAGATTGTTTCAAGTATTATAAAGGATGTCGACATGTCGAAGTTTGGCAACATACAACTAGCACCAAAGATCGCTTTACATCCAATTATCAAACCTTGGCCGCTTAGGGGTTGGGAATAGATATAATCGGCCAAATATTTCTCGCTCGAGTAAAGGCCACAAGTTTATTCTGGCCGCAACCGATTATTTCTCAAAGTGGGTCGAGGCTGTACCACTTAAAAAGGTGACCAGTGTTGAGGCAATTGGTTTTGTGAATGAACATATCGTCCATCGGTTTGGAATACCACAAACAATCACGACCGATCAAGGTACGGTATTCATGTCTAACGAATTTCAGAATTACGCGACGAGTTTAGGGATCAAATTGTTAAATTCTTCCCCATACTACGCTCAGGCTAACGGACAAGCCGAGTCGTCCAATAAAACGCTAATCAAACTGATCAAGAGAAAAATTGATGAGAAGCCAAGGAATTGGCACTCAACTCTATCGGAGTCGCTTTGGGCGTATCGGCTATCCTATCATGGAGCGACGAAGCTTTCACCTTACCAATTGGTGTATGGACAAGAAGCCGTTCTACCCGTAGAAATCAACATTGAATCGATACGAATAGCCAGGCAAAATGGTTTGTCGGCTCAAGAATATAACGATTTAATGATTGACAATTTAGACGAGCTAGCGTAATTACGCTTGTCCACGCTGATCGGCTTAAGAAGAATAAAATCAGGGTTGCAAGGGCATATAATAAAAAGGTCATGCCTAAGTCGTTCGATCAAGCCGATTTGGTATGGAAAACAATATTGCCTGTTGGTTCGAGAGATAACTGATTTGGAAAATGGTCACCTACGTGGGAAGGGCCATACAAAGTTAATCGGCTAGTCGGCGGAAACTCGTACTTACTGGAGACGTTAGAGGGGTATGTCTTGCCTAAAATAATTAATGGGAAATATCTGAAGAAATACTATTCTAGCGTTTGGATTGGAGCCTAGCCGACTAAGGAGCACGATCAAAGCCAAGATTAACACGGTGTTGTTAATCGGCTAAAAGATTGCAGATTCAAAAAACGCAACATGTAAAATAAAATCGGTTAAACAACCGATTATAAACATGACAAGTTACAAGCATCCAGGACAAGTGTTTTCAAACAACCATCGAAGTTTACAAATCAGAAGTTTAATACTGAATGCCTGAGCGAGGAAGGGTCGTGCCTAGAGACGACAGAGCACCCGCCGCTTTTGCGATGATGTCTTGAATTTCATTAAGGAGGCGCTCATCATCCTTGGCATTACCAGGCACTGGCTTTACCTTGACAGATTGCTTCGTCACGTTTTCAACAGCCACTGCAATGCCAAGCTTTTGTTCCTTCAACTCCGATGCAGTTTTTTCCAAAGTCTGTTGGACCTCGCCGATTTCCTTTTCAAGCTTGGCCAGCTCTTCCAAAAGAAGTTTCTTTGCTTTTTCTAACTTGGAGAGGGACTCTTTGGTCGACTTAAGCTGCTGAGCCCCAGTATCAAACTTATGCTTTTTTGCCCTGGCATCAGCAACCAAATCATCCAAGAGCTTCTGATCGGCTTCTTGGGCTTCACGACGTTGAATCCGGTTTTGTGCCTCCTCCAATTCAAGTTTTCTATCATCCAAGTGGCATACGTTGAGGAGGGCTTGCATTGCTTCCGGAGGAAGGTCGGCTTCGACAAAGAGCCATAGCATCTCTTATCTACCGATTATTAGCTAAGATCTCCGATTGAGGCCGCATCACCAGATCAAAAAAACTTGTCAAGACGCTCCTTCATGCCCGGAGCAGATGTGACGGCAGACGATGCTTCTTTGGACATCGCAAGAATTTTCCGACGATCGTAGTCATCGGTGGCCATGATCTCGGATCGAGATCGCCAAGGAAAATCCCAGCAAATTCATTGGGTCCGATGACTCGCGGATCGGTGGTGGAACGGATAAAGTCACCGCGCGAGGAGTCACAAGAGAGAAATATTCTAAGATCGGCTAAAATCTTCGCGACCTGAGCAGACTGCGTCGGCTAGGGGAAATGAATGAAAAGTTAGTTGATATGTTTAAAGATAAGTAGCCGATGCATGTGGCCTATCAAAAGTACAGTTGAATCACCTTTGCAGTGGCCGAAGTGTGTGGAGGAAGCTCTCGCCGCTTTGCTCTTGAGGTTTGGGCCCTTTCTTCGCCGGAGCTTTGGTATACTTTGTTTTCTTCTTTTCTAAGAATATAATCTGCTGAAGGTCAGTTCGGAGAGAAAATAAAATAGTATTAGTCGATTGTGTTTATACTTACTTGGTTGTTTTTTCTCAATGTCCGATAAGGATGGACTGTGAACCCCTAAAGTGCCTGAAGTATAACCCGTAAGGCTACCGACCGTGTAACCTTTGCCTCGCCACTTCCCGATTGGCCAGAGATGGGCTTTTTGCCAACATCCTTAGCCTGCAATACGCATGGTAAAAAGTAATTAGAAAATGCATCTGGAAAAGGAACGATGCGCAAGATAAGATTATTCAAGCCGATACCTTATCTACTAAACTTGTGTTAGTGTAACCTGATGAGCTAGCTTCACTGCTAGGATCGCTGCTAGACACTAATGATGGCTCTGGTAGATTTGGAAAAAATTCTTTGATTATAAGCGATGGAGTCTTCTCCATGTACAGACACTCAGCAATAGCCGACCACCATGTTGTGAACCCCCCTGCCCGGCGAGCATTCAAGTGGAAGTGGGGGAGACTGCGAAGTTGGAGCTCATCGGCTAGTTCCAAGACTAACCTCGCCGACGTGGCATTGCGAACCCAGGGGTTGAAGCCGATCTAGAAGTGGCAAACTTGGAATTACCTGGCCGAAGCCGAGCTGTCTTGCATAGATGGAAGGATGATAAAACTCGTATGAAGGTTGGAATGTCCGATTCCTAGTATGAAGACCGACATGGAAAATGCACGGAGAAATGAAAATTCTATACAAATCCAGAGTCTCCTGAGGCATCAGAGAGCTATCGGCTTCTAGGTGAAGAAATGAAGGCCAAGGAAAATCGGCCGCAGCACCATAACTAAAGAAATCTTGCTGCTTGAAGTCTTCGGTGTTCAATTGCAAAAAGAATGACAAGAATCTTCTCAGAATCGTCGGGAAAGGACCTTGTCTCATTGTCGAGCACATCATGAATCTCTCACCAAAAGATCGGCATTCTCTAAATTGAATAGGTGCCCTCCGTATGTCTTCCCTTGGAAAAGGAGTATCGTTATTGAATCCAAATTAAAAGAGCGTTTGAATAAGCAAGATAGCCATATTTGTATGAACCACATCGACCACCTACATTACCAACGGTGAATTTCCCAAAACCGTATAAAGCCGACTCCTTATTATATAAAGCATCCGATATACAAAGACCTAAGAAGATTTTTCCTAAAGCTAGCCGACGACCCTCAACGAAATGCTCGCTATCACTTGATAAACCTGAGTTGGTCCAAGAGATGCTCCACGTAACAAAAAGCGGTCTAGCCAAAGATTCGTAAAGGCAACGTGTTCTTCGTCCGATACTAGGCCATTAACCTTGTTATTATTTCCAATATATTTGGCCCAACCTTCACCCTTAGATCGGATGAGTTTATATTTTGGTTT
The DNA here is from genome assembly GCA_036346275.1 of Otatea glauca. NCBI lineage: Eukaryota > Viridiplantae > Streptophyta > Magnoliopsida > Poales > Poaceae > Otatea > Otatea glauca. The sequence continues at coordinate 24,190,702 of CM070731.1, read as the reverse complement.
TCCGCTAAAGCGATACTTGATCTCCATCCGCCAAGACAACACAGCTTGAGCAACATCTAAAAGAGTTGGGCGATGGGACCAGCGGAACAAAAGGCATTAAAACAATCCGACTAAAAATAACAAAGCCGTGACCACAAATGGATCATTGGCTTTGTGGTCGCTAAGGAAAGTGGAATACACTCACTATGCCCATTCTTTCCCATTCACTCCTCTTTGGGCTGCTACTACCGATAAACCAATTTCTCCATCCTTTAAGAGCCTGTCGGCGGGCCTCAAACTCTTATTCCAGCCCTCTATGTTGTGACCAGCAGCCGACAGAGGTAAACGAGGGACTTCTTGGTTTGTTACGGTATGAACATCTAAGTTTCCCAATGGACCCAAAAAATATTGGTCGTTGCTGTGCGGGATCGGAATAAGTACCTGGCTAGGGTCCATTGCAGCCGATGAAGAAAGATGAATGAGCCAAAGGACTGCCTCGTAAGTACTTCAAATGGAAAGCTTAAGCCGATTGCAGACAATTCAAGAGCTTGTGCGCGTGAAGAATGACCGAGGTGGGGGCCGCATTTTATAGCGTGGTGAAAATTTGAAGCGGCGGGAAGTGAATCTCAAAAGGCGCGAGTAGTTAAAACGCACTACCCGCATGTAAGAGAATTAAGGCGTGAATAAAGCAACAGTTAATGAATGAAGTTCAAACGTTAGCCGATTAAAAAGCCGATAATTGTGATTTTTGATAGATGACAAGTCATCTCTCAAAAATAGGGGGCATATTTTTACACCTAAATTTGGCAAGACTAATCAAAATCGGCCATAAAGTCAAACATACGGAAGTTGACGGATAAAGTTAGAAAGGTTTGGAGATATTTCTGTAACGACAAGATCTTTTATGAAATAACTGTCCAAAGATAAGGCCGATAAGGATACGGACTTGAAGCGTGTTGTAACAGGACACGATCGGCCGAGGGTATAAAAGAAGGGCCAAAGCGAACTGCAAGAAGATCCATCAACACAATACAATCAACCAGCTTTTACTTTCTTCCTTCCTGTCGACTAGGAGTAGCTTTTGTAATTTAGTCTCTGTAATCGATCTTGATCAATAAAGTTGCGCATTGCCGATTGTTGATCTTCGTCAATTACACCCCAGGTTTGATTTGTTCTGATTTTGTTGCGCATCGCCTTCTTCAGAATCGACCTACCTTTATCCTCTGATTAGCCTTAATCGGCTATTAGATTTACCTTGTTACCTCGATCTTGATCGGCTTCAAGCTGATTAAGTCTAAGCCGATTGATCTTTACGATCGGCTTTTGAGTGAATTTCATATTTTTTTACCTTGTCGGTTACAGGTCAAATCGACTGGCACGCTCTTGAACTAGGTGTTCATCTGGTGTGCTGCTGTCAGAAACCCTACTTCAAGTTTTTGACGTCAACAGACACCAATTAGAAGACCATGGCGACGGAGGTTTCGTGGAGGATCTCACCCAGTCTTAGCGTCTACGGAAACATGCTCGACTGCCTCTCCCGAGTTTGGCGGATTCGGCAATGGGGAGGCAAGGGCGAGCTGGGCAGTAGGTGGATGACCCAGGCGACCTTAAGTGCAGCACAGTGGAGCAGTCAAAGTAGGCAAGCAAATGGAGCAGCGATGGGAAAGATCAACGCGCAGGGCTCGAGGTGCCAAAGAGCACAAAGGGAGAGTAGGGAGAGAGAAGGAAGGAGGAGAGGGAAGGAGGAGAGTGAGGCTGGGAGGCTGGCCGGTGGGGCCTAGGCTGGGGTGTGCCTCATTGCCAGCGCCAGCCATATCGGTGTTGTGTCCAACACAACAAGCTTTCATGCAGAAATTTTTATCTTCTGGACAAAATCTGATGAGGGTTTGAACTGACTCAATAGAGATGCTAAACTACCCAAAAAGTTTTGATAAAATTTACAAGGGTAGCCCACTAAACCAGTTTCCATTTGTCTTGGTTTCACCTGATTCTCTAATGTAGTTTTCAAACAGTAATTCCTCAAATTTGACTGGTTTCTAACTGCTTTTGAATTTTTAGTGCATTTAAATTCTGAGTAAAAATTCTAGAAAAATTATATTTATACATCTCATGTGTCCTAGTATTTTATGAAATTACTTTATATATCATGTTATTTGAGATTTTTGTGAGTTTCTTTGTTATGTTAGGTTTGGCATTTAAAGTCATTAACACAAAATCAAGAACTTGAGAAATACAGATAAATTCCAAAAATAAATTCAAATGGAAAATTCGAATATGCAATAAGATTCATGGCATGCTACTTTATATATTTTTATAAAATTCTGACATTTGATAATATTATTTTAAATTAATTCTACTTTTGATTTCTCTTCAATACTAAATTAGTTCACAAGTCTTTGAAAATTGCTGGAGATGACGAGCGGATTATTTGGGATTCATGTGAATTTTTCCAGATTTTATATCTTAAGTGATTTTGGATTTTGTGTCATAGAGTAGAAGAAAACAATTTATATGAACTATTTTCTTAAAAACCAAAATTCAAGAAAATTCTGAAAAGATGGAATTTCAAAATAAGATTTACATTTCGAACTCATATTCAAAGTTTGTTTATTTTGGATGAAAAACTCTAATGTAATATTTCGCACTTTTCTTTTTGGTTGAAATACAAGAAAGTAATCTGGAAAAAGATAATGTTTAGAATGAAAATCTTGGTTGCCTTTGAGATCTTTATTCTATTCCATTTTCAAATTTCAAATTTTTATTTTTCCAATTTTTGAAATTTCTAGGATGTTACATGCGAGTGCTAGTACAGGATCATCCGAATTTAAGTTGGAGTTGATGTAGAATGAGGTGAAGTTAGAAGGAAGTAAGAACTACCTGAGTTGGTCTCGAAGGGCTCAGCTAATTTTGAGGACTAAGGGGGTGGAACACAACCTGTAGAAGATTTATATTGAGCCTATAGACAAGACATGCATGGATTGGAGTATGTGGAACACCAATCTGTGTTGGTGACTTGGTTACTGACTTCAATGTCTCTATCCATCGCTCAGATGGTGGGAATACTACAGAATGCATCAGAGATATGGAAGACGTTGAACAACATGTACTCTGGGGCAGGCAATGTGATGATAGTGGAGGTTTAGCGCAAGGTGGAAGTCTTGAAAGAAGAAAAGAAGACCGTCTAAGAGTATGCTAGTGAGTTGTAGTAGCTATAGGCAGACTTGAATCACTATGATCCACTGTAATTGACATGTGCTGATGATGTTGAGGTTGGCAGATCGTGGTTGCAACGCAGACCCACACACTTTTTAAAGGGGCTGAACCTAGAATTTGAGAGCAGGTGAGCTGCCATGTTTTACTTTGTGAACCTACCTAAATGGAGGAAGCGATTTTAGCTATGGTGTAGGAGGAAGTTCGACTACAAGTGATAGGGGACAATAACTTAGTCAGATCTACCTATACTGTACCTGATGATAGGGAGTGCCACAACTGTGGGGTAAGAGGACACCTAAGTCATGCCTATCCTCTCCCACGGTATGGTGGAGGCTGAGGTAGAGATTGTGGTGATTGTGGAGGCCGAGGAGGGGATCAAGGTCATGGAGGTCGAGGTGATCGTGGAAATCAAGGCAGGGGCAGGGGTGGCCCTAGAGCCAAATGGATATGGTAGAAGAAAGCATGTTTGTTACTCTGGTAGGCGAGCAGGCTATGAAGTGGGAGCAGTGACAGAAGAGCAAAGCATTAGAGTCTTCTCAAGATTCTACAATAGCACATACCACCTCCTTTGGTAACATTGCTAACTACGCCCACATAGGCGAAGGTACAAGCACTTGCATCCACATATAAGCATCCTCATATTGATTGTATCATAGATTGAAGGGCATCTAAGCATGTCGCATGTTCGTTTAGAGCATTTACGTCCTACATCCCATATACACATTCTGAAACCGTTCAGATAGCTAATGGGACCTCTTAGCTTATTCAGGGAGTAGGATCTGTAGATTGCATAGCTTTCCTCGGTCTTGCATGTCTTGTCCTTTTCGATTAATCTTCTTTTACTTAGTTTCATCATCGACCAATTCAAATGCACTGTCTTATTTGATGAGCACTAGTCTCTTTTAGGAGAAGAGAATTGCGAAGAGAATTGGGACTAGAATCAAGCATAATGGACTATTGTATGTTCATCAGGTGGATACAGTAATGGCTCTGGCTGTATGCAGAGTTGTGGAAGAGGTTTTGTTGCATCATCGTCGTTTGGGACATTCTTCATATAGGAGTTTCGAGTTAGATATACCCCGAGTTGTTTAATAAAATAGATAAGAGTGACTTGTATGTGATGCATGTGAATTTGAAAAGCATACATGGTCTATTTATAGTAGCAGTGGTCTTCGGAGTTGTGAACCTTTTATATTAGTACATTTTGATATTTGGGGTCTATGCTCAGTTATGTGAGTGGTTTTAAGTGGTTTGTTACATTCATTGATTAGTATACTCGTATGACGTGAATCTATATGATGAAGCACAAGAGTGAGGTCTTCAGATGCTTTCAGGACTTCCATATGTTGGTGGCTACCCAGTTTGATGCGAAGATTAGAATTCATCGAACAGACAATGGAAATATGTTAACAAGGAGTTTGCAACATAGTTTTTGGAGAACGGCATTCTTCATCAAACTACTTGTCTAGGAACCCCGCCTCAGAATGGAGTGGCTGAGAGGAAGAATTGACATTTGTTGAAGGTAGCATGTTCACTCTTGTTTCAGATGAATGTGACGATGTGATTCCAAAGTGAGGCGGTGATGACGGCTGCATGATGCGCACAACACGGACGATGTAATTCCAAAGTGAGGCGGTGATGACGGCTGCATGATGCGCACAAGACAGCACGATCTTCCGGTGAGGGGATGACTTCGATTTGGCGGAGGATGACTTTGACGATCCGGCTACGAACCACACAAGGATAAGCGCCTCCAATCGCTAAACCACACTCCTCGTCGTTATCAACCGTGCCAAGAACACGGAGGACCTGATCACGAAGGTATATTCTTGCAAGCAATCGAAGAACTAGCAAGAACAAGGATGAAGCACACACTCAAGTTGAGGTTTTGAAACTTGTTTACTGCTGCTCTAGTCGAGTAAGGAGAACAAGGATAAATTTGCACACATGGGTAGCTATTCTTAAATCAAAACCTAAGAGAAACTAATGGAAGCTTGTCCACTTTTAAGCCAAGGAGATGGCTGCTAGGATGTGGACTCATGTCACTTTGATTACATGGGAACCCAGCCCAAAATAATGGTGGCACATCACCCAAGATATTGAAGACTGTTTCGGGTCGTTAGAGTTCTTCATCTATATCTTGCAGCTCAGAAGGAATTTGATGGTGAGGTCTTATCCATTGAAAAGTGCACGAGATAAGCTTTCAATCAAGTGCTCACACACCCCAAACGGACTCTGTTTGCATTCTCTATGCTCATTTAAAGTCTGACTGGTCTTTGGAGGCCGAGCTGGATCCTTTCACATTCCCACCTTTCTTGTTGACTTGCCCATGCTCCTCTTGATCTTCCCTCAGGCATTCACACCTCCTCACATTGTCTTTATATCTGAGAATAATTAAATTACTTGTATTAGGTAGCAGCTGACTCTCATAAGTAATATTACTCTTACTAAGGAGCGAGTTCACCTGTTGGTTTAGTTGTTGGGCACAAGCACGGGTAATTGGTCCTTGTATGTGGGTCGAATGTTGTTGATCACTAGGAGGAATTTGTTAATCATCGGTCATTGGTGCCATGGGTGTATCCGACGTAGCTATGTCCTCATCATCCTCCCCTTCTTGCATTTGAGTCGTCCTCGACTCAAGCTCATTGTTCTCTCCAAAATATAGCTTCAAATCTGAAATGTTAAAAGTAGGACTAACCTCGAAATCTGTAGGTAACTCAAGTTTATAGGCATTATCATTAATTCTCTCAAGCAATTTGAAAGGACCATCAGCTCTAGGCATCAATTCAGACTTTCGTAAGTTAGGAAATCTTTCTTTTCGTAAATGCAACCAAACAAGATCACCAGGTTCAAATGTCAATCCTTTCTAACATTGTTACCAGGAAATCTTTCTTTTGGCTAGTCTGGTTACAGTACTCCCAACAAAAGAGTACAAACCTTAATACCTAGTTCTCTCATCTAAACAGGAGACATCCCTCTCCTATTTATAATGAGCAACAGTTCGCATGCATATCCACCTGGCCCAACATGGCCCAATACATGCAAACTGCCCCAAACGACATAATCGCACGCGACGCCCACCCGCCGACTCACGTGACTAACCAGCCTCCATGTGCACCGTTCTCTAGCCCGAACGTCCCGCATGACATCCTTGACCACTAAGACCTCAGTTCCTCCCTGAACCTAGTCCCGAACCTCAGTTCCTCCGTGAACCTACTTCCGGTCCCGTCATCGACCACGTTCGCCCTCGAGCAACACGTGCACATGAATAAACAAGAAACAACTCCGAGCACAAGTCCACGACTTGACTCAACATCAGTCCATGCAACTACTCACACGAGTGCATTGCATCAAGCAGAATCATTACCATGCTATCACAAGCATGTCAAGTAAACATCTGAAACAGAACATATCAAAGCACCACACATGCCATGAGCACAACCACTTTGCAATGCCAATTTCATTACTAAGCCAATTTTTCAGCACATGATTTCACAATCTCCCCCTTGATGAAAACATTGGCAACACCACTTAGAATTGAACATTGGCATTCATCTCACAAGAGAAGTTTTTTTGAAATCAAAAAGTTCTAAAATCAAAAGCCAAAGTGACAAACACAAAATCTCCCCCTTTGACAAATATGCAAAGTGAAAAAACTCCCCCTAGGTGAAAATAAGAAAAATCTCCACCTAAGAAGAAAAATGTGAGTGAATGATTGAATACCACTTATGCAAGAACATGTGCATGTCTAAAGCATATATAAAGTTCTCCAGAATTCTCCTCCAAAATTCTTTTAAGTGGCAAAATTCTCCCCCTTTGACAATGGATTCATCAAGAACACAAATGAGAGAAAACAAAATATTTTTTTTTAAGTTTGACCTTCTTTTTTTTATATGTAATGAGCATTCTAAGTCATCCACAAATGTTGCAAATTCATCACCAAGCCATGCTATCAAAAATACTTGCACCCTCAAATCTACACAAAGACAATGTAGAGTAAGCATAACTAGAAATCAAGTTCTATTAACAATTTATTGCATGGCATGATCTCCCTTACTCAACTACCTCAAAACCTGAAATTTTTGAATTTTTGTGCACTTTATTTATGCTTGAAGAACTGATTCATTGATTGATTGCAACAATAACAATTGCAAGGAATTATATGCACCATCAGCCTTACTTTTCAACTATGCCAAGCCTCATTTCATAAGCTTAAGGTTTCATGGTTTTGGTCATACACAACATCTTCCAAGTTCATATCAAAGTGCAATGATAAGCAGTCTCGTAAAGAAGAAGTGCGATAGTACATAACCTTGATCTTGCATTTATCAACAATCACAATTTGAGCTTTAGCACTTAATTTTGATAGATTTCATAGTTAGCACTTTTGAGCAGGATCAAGATAGTCAAGAAAGTTCAACCATGACAAGATTTAATTCAAGTTGCCATTCCAATTAAATAGTCATGACATAAACTACACCATATATGCATAAACATGAAGTTGCAAATACCTTGTAGCATAAACATGGCTTCAAATTACATATGTGTATCAAATACAATGCTCATTACTTTTTCATTATTTTTCTCATTTTTTTTTGTTTTTTATTTAAGAGACACAAAATAAAAAGTATGTTACAAAATATTACAAAGTTTTCACAAACTCCCCCTCAAAACAAACCTCTTAAAAACTTTCTTCAAAATTGTCACCCAATAGGATTAATTTTATAAACAAAAGTCTGAAAGAACAATCCTCCCAATAGGGCAAACGAAAGAAATTTTCACCAAAAGTCCATTAACTCCCCCTCAAACGAATAACCAATGAAATCAAAAGAGAGGTGATATATACATGTGTTTGAGTTATCACGGTATGTTCAGTTAAGCATAAGTATGAATCATGATAGATAAATACTAAACACGGAAAGGCATGATATAAGATATAACATGATTGAACATGCCAGGGGATACATATGAGCATATAAGCAAACATCTCATCTCATACCACAATTAGATATCTGTGAATGTAAAAGATATGGGTGTATAAAATAGCTCATAAAGTAGGTGAAGAATTATCGCACATGCCTCTTGAAGGCCATTTCAAGGGTGAGAACCATCCAAGTCTTGATCACATCTTGCAAAAGACCAAGATCCACTAAGCTTATGTTCTCCAACCCGCATCTGAAAAATCTACATAGCACTAGAAGATGTCGAGGCCTCGGCACTGGGGTTAGAAATAAAGCATTTAGGAATCTAGTACGGAGACACACGACACACAACAGTAGGCACAACACGAGTATTCTTATGCGCAAAATCAGATTTGCCCTTTCCCGTGTTTCTAGCAACAAAAGGTGTTTGCATCACCCTAGGCACATAATGAGGGTAAACGTGTCATGCTCAAATTAGACCTAGCCTTAGCCTTTTCTTTCTTTTGTTGTTTGGCTAGTCTAAAGCAAAAATCTACTAAGTGTCCATCTCTACCACAATGAGTGCAAGTGTATTTAACATGATGTTTAGCTTTATAAGTAGAAGCAACATTTGCATTCATTATAGTAGAAGATAAAACTCCAGCAGACTTAAAAACAGTTTTTTTAGGCTCATTGACAATTTCAAATTTTCCACTTTCAAATGACTTAACAACAGTGGGAGCATGTGATTTATGATGAGCATAAGAATCAAAACCTAAACCTTTGTTATGCGTGCTAACCCTTGATTGATCCAAAATCATGTTTAGGTTTTTCTTTCCTTTAGTGAAACGTTCTAAAGATTTTTCCAAGTAATCAACCTTTCGAGAAAGAGTTAAACAATTATTACAAGAAACGTCCACTTTTCCTTTTTGCTTGCGACAAGTTGAGCATGAAAGAACCTCATGTGTAAGCAAATCATTTGTCATTTGAGAAACTCTAGCATTAGCATCATGCAACTTCAATTCAAGAATTGAACATTTAGAACAAGAAGTTGATTCATCCAAATTAGAAGTAGAGCAACTAGCATCTTTAATTTGTTTGCAATTCAAAGCAACAAGTTTCTCATTCTTCTCAATTTCATCTCTAAGCTTATCAAGAGTTGAAGCATGAACATTTCTTACACTACAAGAATCAGGGAAAAATTCGTGGGCCAAAAACCCACGAATTTAAGCTAAAACCCACGAATTTAACTTAAATTCGTGAGCAAACCGTCAATTTAGTTCACGAATTTAACTCGACGAATTAATTAATTAAATTCGTGGGTACCACAATTTAAGTTAAATTCGTGGGTTTCTACTAAGCCCACGAATTTAATTGGTTTCGAGTTAAATTAGTGGGTTTAAAAACCCACAATTTAATCAATTAAATTCGTGGGTTTAAAAACCCACGAATTTAATCGATTAAATTCGTGGGCTAAAAACCCACGAATTTATCAGATAATTGTGGTTTAAAAACCACAATTTAATCGATTAAATTCGTGGTCTAAAAACCCACGAATTTAATCGATAAATTCGTGGGTTTTTAAACCCACGAATTTAATCGTCATTTTACAAAAAAATGTATATTCCAAATGTATGTTATATATATATATATATGTATCGCACTCAATACATATATGTATATATATCCAAATGTATGTATTTTATATATATATGTATCGTACTCAATACATATAACAACTAAAGAAGAAAAGAAAAGGCAAAAGAAAATTGAAACTAAAAATTGCTAAGCGAAGAATAAATAAGATCATCTATTTTGTTCAAATCTGATCAGAATCTGTAACACAAAAGACAAACTCCACAATGAAGTTGAAGCGAACGAATAATTAACAAACGAGACACCAAACCTATTACCAGTACTAAAATACTGAAACCAACCTTTTAACTCTTCAAAACCGGCTTAAAACTAAGTCTCCGAAATGTACAAAATTTCGGCATGACCTCTCTTGTAAATAGGACATCCACTCAGCAGACAAAAAAATATTTGGAGTTATAATATATATCAATCTCTCAAACCAGAAGGAGACATTCTAGCAGATCCTTAGATAATCCAAACACACATCCAACGGCAATTTGTAAACTACGCAATGACGTACAACACATTACAACCACAATAGATACAATCCACGATCCATTAAAATAAGTCCATCACAATAAGTCGATCACAACGTATCCATCACAACAAGTTATAAAGTACAACAGCTTATACACCAATCGAGCTCACAATGGAATTCATGCCTCGGGGTTGTTGGAGTTAGGCACTACCACCACCGTCGTGCTGTTGAAGATGTCTTCTATGATGTCGTCGTTAGAACGTCTTTGGAGGGCGTGACCTAAAACCCGCAAGTTCAAGATTAACTTAGGTTGTGCTACAAGTAACATTATGCTGATTCACATGAATGTCAATATGAGAATATCAATAGTACTATTCAACCAAGACACAATATGAGAATATCAATATGACGGGTCAAGCTAAACAAGAATAGGTATTATATATAAGAACTACACGTACGAGCTAGTCAAGATATGCTGCAATAATCATATGAACATCAATCTCATATTCAATGAAGTATCAAAGTAATACTCTCTAGTATTAACATAAGGTCAAGATTACAACTACAATTATTTAATTCAACTTCCAAAGACCCCAATTGCATCACTGAGTATTCAAAAGATAACAAACAGTGAAAATAGTTCAGAGAAGCAATAAGAGTTTTGGTAGTCATTTTAAGAGTTCAATATACAAAGTACAAATATAAAGCATTCTACAAGGATAAACAATCAGATTGTACATGGACAAACAACACTCTACAAGGATGCCATATGAAGCATTTAAAACATAAGTTCACAATTGAACAAGTTGTCTTAAGATAACTTTTCAATTCCAAGAAGTCGACACAATATAAGGTTCAAATCAAAAGTTATTGATGTAAAGAAAAATCAAATAGCACGTAATGGGTTCATAATTTGGTAAACCATCACTTATCTACAGAGCACAAGAATGAACTTTCATAAGCACACAAGTTAACCTTTCCAAGTATGAACATTGAGATGATTTGTGCAAGGTTTAAGAAAGAGTTGCCTAAATATCCTAAAATTGACTCAGTTGTGCATTTCAACAAAAATTATCACTTTTGCAACAGATTACTAAGATTGATATATACTAAAAGAATGAACTAGATTTCCTACTAAGTATATGTCCATCCATTTACACGTAATCTCATATTCAATGAAGCATATGTAATCTCATATTCAAAGAATGAACTAAAGTTCCTACGGAAGCATATGTTTCTAAATTTGAGCAAGAGAAAGGAAGGGATGGGGGGGTAGCTCACCAAGTAATCAAACTCCACAACAAAGTTCAAGCTAATGAAAAATTAACAAATGAGACACCAAACCTACTACCTCTACTAAAAGACTGAAACCAACCTTTCAACTCTTTCAAACCGCTTAAAACTAAGTCATTGAAATGTACAAAATTTCGCATGACCTCTCTAGTAAATAGGACATCCACTCAGCAGACAAAGAAACATTTGCGATTATAATATATATACCAATCTCTCAAACCGAAGGAGACATTCTAGCAGATCCTTAGATAATCAATCACACATCCAAAACGGCAATTTGTACAAGAATTGACAAACTTAGCTCGTGTCGCAAACTTATAATATTTTTGACATCCATACATGTGGTGTCGTCGAGGTGGCCGCAGGCCCACGGGTTGAAGTACATAGGCATTCCTTGGCTTGGCATAGGTGGTGGGTACATGTAGAACGGGTTTGGAGGCTGGGAGCCCTGTAAGGCATAGATAGGTACATCATGCCACATATAAATCATTCATTCAAATTTTAAATAATGAATTGAACCGATCCGTCTTTACTGTGGTGCCTCTCCGTAGAAGGTGGTGATCGTGGATTGAACATGTAGAAAGGAGGAGGAGGTGGGAGCTCTGTGGATCATAGTTTGTGATATGAAGTACACATAATAGAGTTTTTGAAAATAAAGAATGCATGAGAATATCATATAACCCGAGGTGCATCTCCTAGGGTGGTGCTCGCATCCCAAGAGGGTTTATGAAGGACGCCGGGGGAGGCTGAGCACCCTGTGATGCTTCTCCTTGTGGTGGTGGCTGCATGTGCGGAGAAAACATGTAGAAGGGAGGTGGCTGGGAGCCCTATGCCATAATAGTCCAGTTTGTGAATTCGTGATTTTACGAGCTAAGTGAATTAAAGAGTAATGAACTCAAGTATCTTTACCTGCGGAACAGGAGGGCGAAACACTGGCACGTTAGGTCCAAGAGATTGTGACAGTTGCTGCATATAGATTGTTTGTTAGATTTTAATCACAAATGTAAACTTGAGCGTTTTGTTCAAAGTTGAGATTGTACCTGCAGATACATTTTCATGTATTCTGAGTCTTCTCGGCTTCTGCGAGCTTCCTCTCGTGCTTGACGAGACTCTTCTCGTGCTTGACGAGCCTCCTCTCGCGCTTCACGAGCCTCCTCGTGCGCTTGTGCTTCCCGTGCGGACCTCGACGAGCGAGCACTCCCCTGTGAGGAAACCGAGCCTCGTGGAGGACGATCGCATTCCACAACTCCATCCCCCATGGCCCACCTACAAACGATATATACTGAAATGTGACCATGCAATTTTTTTCCCTTAGTAGAGCGAAAACAAATAAAATCAGTTTTATTAACGAACCTCCCATGCTTTAGGCCCCTCCAGGTGGTACAACGCCCACATCGACGGTCGTGCCCTCCAATCAACCTCCTACCATGACGTTGTGTCATTTGTTACGCATATGACGCCTACAAAACAAAGATTTTGGTGCTCCTGGATGTAAATTTGCACAAAACATATTGTGTCATTTATACTTACCATCCTCTCACTAGCCCCGTCGTCGCACAACACATCCGGGTTCTGTGGATCCTCGCCTTGGTGCCCCCGGATGTAAACTTCCACAAAAGTGGGAGTACTCCCACTTTCACCTCCTACGATGCAAAGTTGTAAACATAGTGACAAATTCACTAACAATTATAATACCGATATTTACCATGCGTTGCTCTAGGCCAATGTGTCCGTCTGCACTGCATTTGTGCTTCCCCAATCTACTTCTTCTTCCCTCGATTTCTATTTGATTTTTCTTGAAAATCCTCGACCCCAAGACTGGCACATCCACCTCCAAGCCTCCATGTCCTTCATTATCCAATCGACCGGCTCGAGATACTCTTGTTCATCGGTGTATCCTCCTCGCCTCTGGTCCTCTTCTCATGTTCACCTTCTTCACCCTCTTGTAAAAATTGATGACGGCTTGAATGCGTGCATTGCTGAATGAATCTCCGACAACCTTTTGTGCCGCCCTGTTGAAGACGCTTTTGGCCTTCTTCAAAGCGTTGTAATCGTCTTCGTTCTCAAGGCGGAACCTCTCCTGCATATAATCACACACTGTCAAATTGTACTTACATTTAAAGCAATACTCAAATAGAGTAAATACATAACGTAAACTCACCCAGAAGCCAGCCCACACTGCGCCCTGACATGTTTCGTTGTCTTCGCCTCCTTCCACGTTCTCCTTCAACGCCCAGTGCTTCCAGTTGTGGGCCGCGAATCTTTCCCCGCCTGACTCAACCATGCCAGGGTAGTAGTACCGGCCAAGGGCTCCCAGCACGGCGTTAACCTTTGTAATGTGGCCCGTCCCAGTCCAACCCGGCTCTTTCCAGTGCCTACAACAAAATACAAGACAAAGATGCATCAAAACAATAAGTTGTCACCTAGCTAATGCTAAAAGTGTAACACCCCGGCACACCCTGTGCCCCGGATGCTACACCCTCAACATACGAACCACCACCAAGACACAAAACAAAAATAAAAAAAATTTCGGCAGAACCTTCCCTAAATCTAGGACATCCACACAGCAGACAAAAAGGACACAATATATCATCTAGTAACAACAGCCAAGTAAGATTCACAAAGGGTCATGACATCAATCAACCTCATGCTCCTAAGTACATAAGCAATTTAAGCATAACTTCAAGAGGAATAACAACATTCAAAGGGTAACCAATATCACAAATTAGGGGCCAAACACTGGGACACACATAATCCCATTAATTACTTACAACCTAACTAGACAAAAGCATGTTCTACCACTAACACCGACCAAAAGAAAGGTATCCCAACAGTTTGAGCTACGTGAGAATGACGTGAGTGAAGTTCTAGCCCAAACCCCATGACGTCGCCGGGAGGAACCTAAAATAAAACAACAAGCAACAAGAGTGAGTTCGATACTCAAGAAGGTGAAGTGACAGGGCAAATAGCAACATAGCTAAATTTTTGCAATCCTACAATAAACAATTTGAACATGTAAGTAATAACTCACAACTCATCATTTTAACTCATTTCATACAACTCTTTCTCAAACTATGTCAATGATATGCACATGCATGCCTTTTATGGAGCTCATACAGGTATTGCAGTGCACACCCGTCGGTGTGCACCCTCATCCCTCCATCCCGTGGAGGGTGCCTACACTTATCGACTCGCTCCCATACTCTAAAGGTATGGAACTACGAGGTAGGTCTTTTGTGTTCACAACGCGTGAACACCGAGGCCCGCATCAAAATGGGACAACTCTTCTTTTATGAAGGCATAAATGCAAATCGCATAAATAATTTGCATCACTTTAACTTACTTATTGCATTAATTCAAGCTTATTCATTGCACCAATTATGTCTCTGTTTAAATCAACCATTCAAAAGAGAAAGAGAAAGAAGAGGCGACCCCGGCATCGAGCCGGGATGCCGCTCACACTTGCCTCTACCCGCGAGGAGCGGGTGATGCGACGAGGAAGCCGCACCGAGGCTACTCCACCTGCAAGGAAAACACATTTGCAAATACGACTCAAACATGCAACAATCTTACTTCAAAAATACGCAAAGACACTCTATACTCAAAACTGCCCAATCTGCCCAAGAATTCAGTATGGGACAGCGACCGCTAAAACTAGCGTAACTTTAATTTGGCTAATCCAAAATTCATGTTATTATACCTTAAATGAGCATAAGAGACCCATCTAGAGATATCTTACAGCCCCTTAAATAGGAGCTAGGGCTTAAGCCCTCAACAAGCCCTTTAAACACAGCCCACAAACCTGGACTTCCAGAAAACATCACTCCCTGGACAGCAAGTTGGAATAATCATAACTTTTGATTCCTAACTCCAAATCACACAAACAAGTACATATTCAGAAACTACAGGAAATTTCCTACATTTCTTTAGGCAACAAGAAGAGCTCAATCGGCCTGCAGCTAAGCCTAATAAGCAGTTGAACATAACAGCTCACAGAACAATCCACTCAGGACAGCAGATACTAAAAATAGCATAACTTTCAATTGGCACCATGGATTTTAGTGTTCTTGCTCTTAAATTAAACCTATGGACACAAGCTACAACTTTCATTACTACCAAACCTCAAGAAAAAACCATAAGGACTCTAAAACCTCAACTGAACTGACTCTCAATTCTGGAACTCCCAGAAAAAAGATGAAACTTGACTGATGTTCAACCGGGATAACTTTAGCTATACAAGTCCAAATCAAGTAAACAAGTACATTCTCAGGAACTACAGGAGATGCTCTACACTTCTCTAGGCAACCACAAAAATTAATTCGGCTTGAACATGGCTCGAAAACACAGATCAATCTTCCTGCTCCCAGATTCACCCATTTTGGACAGCAGGTAGAAGAATACCCATAACTTTTAATTGGCTTAATGGATTTTCGAGTTCTTGTACTCAAATTAAAGAGGGAGGAAGATCTACAACAACCTCTACTGCCGGCCAAGCACTAGACCAGCGCAAGAACTCCAAACACGCGCTTCAAGACAGACCACAAATCTGCCTGAAAACAGGAAATAACCTTCCCTCCAATAGAACTAGTTTCCCTCCAAAATTTTCAA
Organism: Otatea glauca; assembly: GCA_036346275.1. Taxonomy (NCBI): domain Eukaryota; kingdom Viridiplantae; phylum Streptophyta; class Magnoliopsida; order Poales; family Poaceae; genus Otatea; species Otatea glauca. The sequence goes on along the minus strand of CM070731.1, from coordinate 24,174,595 downwards.
CCCTATGACCCTAGAACCACCTCTATCCTTCCTAGGAGACTCAGATCTGAGCTCACAAGCAAAAATCCATGGGGGACAAACTCTTACCAAAGAGGGAAGAAGGAAGAAGAGGAGGTGCTGCTGCAGCCGAGTGGAGGAGCTGAGCTGCTGCTGGCCAAGGGAGGAAGAGGGCTCCTTCACCAAGCTTGGAGGAGGAGGAGGCCAAGGCACCACCCAAGGTGCTGCTGCTTCCTTGGACGTGGGAGCAAGAGAGGAGGAGAAATGAAGAATGGGGAGGAGTTTCCAAGAAGCATTCGGCTGAAATGGGAGGGCTGCCGAATGAAAGGAAATGAGAGGGGGATTAGGTAGGGGGTTAGGTGATTAGGGGATTAAGCCAAGAAAAATGGATAAGCGCTCCATTCTTTCCTCCCACACCAATAGAATTGACAGCCTACAATTCCACTTCATCGCCCTCCCAAAACACAGATGAAGAAAGTTGATACTGAGAGAAAAACACAAATGTTACACTCTTCCCACTTAATGAATTCGACCCGAATTCTCCGAACGATGACAAGTCGAAAGAATAATTCGCAGAAGATAAACACATCACAAACCTGCTAGAAATAAATTGGGAAACTTCTCACGCATGTGAGACTCCAGCTCCCAAGTTGCTTCTCGCTCAGATTGATTCGACCACAAGACTTTGACAAACTTCAGCGTCTTGTTCTTCAATACCGCTCTGATTCTCCCGAATCTGACCGGTCGAGACTCGAAGGTGAGATCTCGATCAATCACCAATGACTCAAGCGGAACAACCGGATCGGGTCATGAAGGTACTTTCGCAACATAGAGACATGAAAGACATTATGCACTCCTTGCATAGAATCCGGAAGATGCAACCGATAGGCTACCTTCCCTACTCGGGCAATAATAGGAAACGGCCCAACAAACCTTGGGCTAAGCTTCCTTCGGACCAAATCGAACCACGCCCTTAGTGGGAGACACTCTCAACAGACATTGTCCCCACCTCAAACTCAGATCCGCCTCCTCACATCAAGATAACTTTTCTCGTCTACTCGAAAGTGCAAGGAGGTTTTGCCGCACCTCGCCACTCGATCAACCGTCTGCTGTACCTAACTGACCAAGAATTGATCTTTCCCCATCGCATCCCAAAGATAGGGGCGAGCGGCACTTACGCCCATAAAGTACCTCATAGGAGCTGCTCGGATACTTGCATGGAAGCTATTGTTATAAGCAAACTCGAGAAAGAGCCAGATGATCTTCCCAGCTACCTTTCCAAGCTAGCACACAAGATCTAAGCATGTCCTCCAAGGTCCGAATGATACGCTCAGATTGCCCATCGGTTTGTGGATGGAAAGCGGTGCTAGCGGTTGCGTGCCTAAAGCACTCTGCAGACTCTCCCGAACTTGGAGACAAACTTGGCATCACGATCGAGATGATGGTCTTGGGCACGCCGTGAAGTCTCACTACTTCCGCACATAAATAGGAGCCAAGTCACTTGCTGAATTTGTTGTGCGAATGGGAAGGAAGTGAGCGGACTTCTTGAGACGGTCCACAATAACCCAGATAGCATCCTTTCCTCGTCGAGTACGAGGTAGGCCAACCACGAAATCCATGGATATGTCATCCCAGGGCCAAACAGGAATCTCCAAAGGTTGGAGCAATCCAGCGGGTCGCTTATGTTCAGCCTTCACCTTCCGACATATCCCACAAGTCGCTACATCTTGAGCAATGTCGACCCTCATTCTTTTCCACGTAAATTCTTTTTGAGATCCCGATACATTTTAGTCTCACGGGGTGAACCGTATACGGGGTACGATGAGCTTCCTTAGGATGTCACCCTTGACTAGAGACTTTTGGGGTACACAAAGGCGGCCCTTAAATCGCAGTGCACCATCCACATCCAAACTGAAATCCCCAGACTTGCCCTCAGCAATGCGCTTAATCACTGGCCAAGCAAGCGATCATGCCGCTGTGCCTCACGCACACGCCAGAATGGTGATTTCGAATAAGTTGGGTTTCAGCGTGCATAGCGCGCAAAACCAAACGAGATTCCCATATGCTCAAGATCAGCAATAAGACAATCGAGAGCGGAGGCGATGCTTTTCGACCGAGAGCATCCGCCACAACATTTGCCTTGCCGGATGATCCGAATTGTAAGATCATAATCTTTGATCAATTCCACCACCTTCTTTGCCTTAAATTCAAATCTTTCGAGTGAAGATATACTTGAGGCTTTTATGATCGTGAAGATATCACATGACTCGCCATACAAGTAATGCCGCCAAATCTTCAAGGCGAAGACCACTGCGGCAAGCTCAAGATCATGAGTTGGGTAATTCGCTCATGCTTTTTCAATCGCCTTGATGCATAAGCAATGACTTTGCCCCTTGCATAAGCACACACCGAGGCCCACCGAGAAGCATCGAATACGGTGAAACGCTCTCGGGCTCGGGAAGGGTGAGAACAGGAGCAGATACCGCTTTTTCCTTCAAGACGTAAAACCGCTCTCACACCGAAAGCGATCCATCGAATTTGACCCTTTCGAGTCAAGCGAGATAATGGCTTGGCAATGATTGAGAAATCTGAACAAACGCTGGTAGTAACCACTAACCCAAGGAAGCTGCGCACTTCTTTGACATTAGAAGGTCTCTCCGATCCACAGCGTAGAGATCTTCCTAGGATCAACAGAGATGCCTTCCTGATTAATAATATGACCAAGAAAACCCACTTCTGATATCCAAAACTCACACTTCTTGATTTGGCAAAGAGTCGGTTCTCCTCAACATACAGAGTACAAGTCTCAAGTGATGAGCATGATCCTCTTCGACTTGGAATAGATGAGTATATCATCGATGAACACTACCACGAAATCATCAAGGTACTCATGCAACAACCTGCTCATCGCTTCCATGAAGACAAGAGGGGCATTGGTTAGTCCAAAAGACATAACCTTAAACTCATAATGCCCATACCTAGTGGAGAAAGCGATCTTCTCAATATCTTGCTCCTCACACGAATTTGATTATACCCGATTGAAGATCAATCTTAGAGAACACCTTTGCTCCCTTTAATTGGTCAAACAAGTCTTCAATCCGAGGTAGAGGGTACTTATTCTTGATCGTCACCAAATTAAGAGCGCGTAGTCAATACACAAACGCCAACCCCATCCTTTTAGCAACAAAAGAACAGGCGCTCCCAAGGTGACACACTTATTGGATCAACCCCTTAGCTAGCGAGATCATCCAATTGCTTCTTGATTCCTCTTGAAAAGGACGAGCCAAGCGATACGGAGACAAAGATATGGGCCGAGTGCCCGAATAAGATCAATTCAAAATCCACATCTCTCTTTGGTGGCAAACCGGGCAACTCCTCCGGGAACACATCAACAAATTCCTCACCACAGGATCTCCTTGATGACCAACACAGAACTTGAATTTTCTAATAGTGCCCAAAGCACCTCGACTTCAACATACGACGGTTAGGAAACAAACTAGACAACACGAAGAGAGAGCTTGATGGAACACTACCTCGAAGACCAATTCCACTCCGAGGAGCTCAGAAGGCGATCGTCTTCCAAGAACAACAAATCTTAGCACGATATTGATGTAGCCAATCCATACCGTGATGACATCAAACGGGGCCATTTGAATAATGTCGATTAGCACGAAGTCTTCATCATCAATGGTGATAACACAACCCGCATACCATCGAACTCAAATAAGCCCACCCGAGAAGTAACCACCACAGACTTGGCAATACATCGCATCCCCAATTTAGCCCTTCCGCAAACTCGATCGACACAAAAGAATAGGATGCACTGAATCAAAGAGAACAAAAGCATCAATCGAATCCACAAGTAAAGTACACGTGACTAAACCGACGTCCGGTCGACTCGTGCCTCGGCAGGCGTAAACTCTGGTGGTGCTTGGCGGTGGGAGCCCAAAGACCTGCCGAGGTGGCGCCAGCAGGAGGTGGTGCGACCACCAAAGGAGGAGCCGATGGTGAGAATGCCGATGGCGAGGCGGTGCCCACACAGAGGTCGAGGAAGCGGGAGCTGCAGCCATCATCCGGGTGACCCTCCGGACGAGGCGCCTGGGTCGGAGGAGGAATGGTCGACTCCCACTTGATAATCTTTGTTGGGGTTCGACCGCAAACGCGCCCCATATGGCCGAACGACCACAATGGTGGCACTCGCCCACCCAAGAACACTCGCAAAGACGATGCCCAAGACCGCACTTGAAGCACATGAGGCCTTGCCTAACCCAGGCGAGAGGCCACTCATTTGGGTGGACAAAGTCGACGACCGAGATTGCTTTGCTTTGGCCCCGAGGAGGAACCTTGTCCCCACGAACTTCTTGGAAGCGTGTCGTTGGAAAGACCCACCTCCTCCACCGAAACTCCTCTTCCGCCACCACCGCCACAGGAGCTCAGACCCACGAGGTGAGCTTCTCTTTGAGAGCTCCATTTGAGCTCCATGCCCCTAGCTTGCTCAACCACTGAGGCAAAGCTACGGGGGACTGTGGCCCCCATGACCACCCTAAATTCCTGATTGAGGCCCCTTCTGAACCTTCGAGCCTTCTCTCGATCATTTTCTGACACAGCGGGTATGAAGCGGACAATACCATTGAATTCCGCCTCATACTCGGGCCACCGACCTCTTCCCTTGAGAGAGTGGTCAAGGAAGACTCCATCCTCTCCGTGAAGGACTCGGGTAATACTTAGCTTGAAAATGCCCGTGAAGTCCTCCCAAGTGACTACCCTTCGGTGGGGTCCTCGCGAGAAGGACGCCCCACCAAATATCAGCCTGGCCCTTCAGCTGGAAGGCCACAAACTGAACCTTCTGGAGGGAAGTCATCTCCAAGACTCCGAATTGTCTTTCCATATAACGCAACCAGTCCGCCGCCTGGACTGGCGTACCCGCACCATCAAAGGTGTCGAGTCGAAGAGACATCCACTCCCGTAGGCTCATCCTGACATCCGGCACAACCGGAGCCACAACAGGACTCTCGCAGGGGAGGCACACCGCAGGGCCGTCTCAACTCTGCCGACGAGCTCCGGACCTCTCTCGCAAAGCTTGAGCAGAGCCGCATCGCGGCATCTACCCCTACACCACCGCCCATCCGGGCACCGAGATGAATCAATGAGGGCATTGAGCGAGCCGCTCCCCTCGGCCGATCGACTCAACGTCCACCCGAGATGGGTGCCTCCCACCTCTGCCACGGCCACCACGACCACGGCCTCTACCCCTTGGCATAGCTACAACAACCACACAAAAGAACCACTCAAGCCTCAGAATAGCAATGACAATAAGTTAGCGAACGCAAATAGCAATATCAATAAGCACATAGAACATACAAGCGCGATGCAATGCATTACCATACCCTCCCTCATCGTGCTCCAATGTGTGTCAAAATTTTAATTACTTCACCAACCTATGTCAAGTTTTAGTTTACTCTAGAGTAATTTGCTAAATTCATAAACCATGGACCTAATGCCCGCTCGATACCAATCAGAACACCCTAAGCACACCTCGTGCCCCGGATGCTACACCTCAACATACGAACCACCACCAAGACACAAAACAAAAAATAAAAAAATTTCAGAACCTTCCTAAATCTAGGACATCCACACAGCAGACAAAAAGGACACAATATATCATCTAGTAACAACAAAGAAGTAAGATTCACAAAGGGTCATGACATCAATCAACCTCATGCTCCTAAGTACATAAGCAATTTAAGCATAACTTCAAGAGGAATAACAACATTCAAAGGGTAACCAATATCACAAATTAGGGGCCAAACACTGGGACACACATAATCCCATTAATTACTTACAACCTAACTAGACAAAAGCATGTTCTACCACTAACACTGACCAAAAGAAAGGTATCCCAACAGTTTGAGCTACAGTGAGAATGACGTGAGTGAAGTTCTAGCCCAAACCCCATGACGTCGCCGGAGGAACCTAAAATAAAACAACAAGCAACAAGAGTGAGTTCGATATCAAAGAAGGTGAAGTGACAGGCAAATAGCAACATAGCTAAATTTTTGCAATCCTACAATAAACAATTTGAACATGTAAGTAATAACTCACAACTCATCATTTTAACTCATTTCATACAACTCTTTCTCAAACTATGTCAATGATATGCACATGCATGCCTTTTATGGAGCTCATATCGGTATTGCGGGTGCACACCCGTCGGTGTGCACCTCATCCTCCATCCCGTGGAGGGTGCCTACACTATCGACTCGCCCCATACTCTAAAGGTATGGAACTACGAGGTAGGTCTTTGTGTTCACAACGCGTGAACACCGAGGCCCGCATCAAAATGGGACACCTCTTCTTTATGAAGGCATAAATGCAAATCGCATAAATAATTTGCATCACTTTAACTTACTTATTGCATTAATTCAAGCTTATTCATTGCACCAATTATGTCTCTGCTTAAATCAACCATTCAAAAGAGAAAGAGAAAGAAGAGGCGACCCCGCATCGAGCCGGGGATGCCGCTTCACACTTGCCTCTACCCGCGAGGAGCGGGGTGATGCGACGAGGAAGCCGCACCCGAGGCTACTCCACCTGCAAGGAAAACACATTTGCAAATACGACTCAAACATGCAACAATCTTACTTCAAAAATACGCAAAGACACTCTATACTCAAAACTGCCCAATCTGCCCAAGAATTCAGTATGGGACAGCGACCGCTAAAACTAGCGTAACTTTAATTTGGCTAATCCAAAATTCATGTTATTATACCTTAAATGAGCATAAGAGACCCATCTAGAGATATCTTACAGCCCCTTAAATAGGAGCTAGGGCTTAAGCCCTCAACAAGCCCTTTAAACACAGCCCACAAACCTGGACTTCCAGAAAACATCACTCCCTGGACAGCAAGTTGGAATAATCATAACTTTTGATTCCTAACTCCAAATCACACAAACAAGTACATATTCAGAAACTACAGGAAATTTCCTACATTTCTTTAGGCAACAAGAAGAGCTCAATCGGCCTGCAGCTAAGCCTAATAAGCAGTTGAACATAACAGCTCACAGAACAATCCACTCGGGACAGCAGATACTAAAAATAGCATAACTTTCAATTGGCACCATGGATTTTAGTGTTCTTGCTCTTAAATTAAACCTAAGGACACAAGCTACAACTTTCATTACTACCAAACCTCAAGAAAAAACCATAAGGACTCTAAAACCTCAACTGAACTGACTCTCAATTCTGGAACTCCCAGAAAAAAGATGAAACTTGACTGATGTTCAACCGGGATAACTTTAGCTATACAAGTCCAAATCAAGTAAACAAGTACATTCTCAGGAACTACAGGAGATGCTCTACACTTCTCTAGGCAACCACAAAAATTAATTCGGCTTGAACATGGCTCGAAAACACAGATCAATCTTCCTGCTCCCAGATTCACCCATTTTGGACAGCAGGTAGAAGAATACCCATAACTTTTAATTGGCTTAATGGATTTTCGAGTTCTTGTACTCAAATTAAAGAGGGAGGAAGATCTACAATAACCTCTACTGCCGGCCAAGCACTAGACCAGCGCAAGAACTCCAAACACGCGCTTCAAGACAGACCACAAATCTGCCTGAAAACAGGAAATAACCTTCCTCCAATAGAACTAGTTTCCCTCCAAAATTTTCAACCCTATGACCCTAGAACCACCTCTATCCTTCCTAGGAGACTCAGATCTGAGCTCACAAGCAAAAATCCATGGGGGACAAACTCTTACCAAAGAGGGAAGAAGGAAGAAGAGGGAGGTGCTGCTGCAGCCGAGTGGAGGAGCTGAGCTGCTGCTGGCCAAGGGAGGAAGAGGGGCTCCTTCACCAAGCTTGGAGGGAGGAGGAGGCCAAGGCACCACCCAAGGTGCTGCTGCTGCTTCCTTGGACGTGGGAGCAAGAGAGGGAGGAGAAATGAAGAATGGGGAGGAGTTTCCAAGAAGCATTCGGCTGAAATGGGAGGGCTGCCGAATGAAAGGAAATGAGAGGGGGATTAGGTAGGGGGTTAGGTGATTAGGGGATTAAGCCAAGAAAAATGGATAAGCGCTCCATTCTTTCCTCCCACACCAATAGAATTGACAGCCTACAATTCCACTTACTGGCCCTCCCCAAAACACAGATGAAGAAAGTTGATACTGAGAGAAAAACACAAATGTTACAAAAAGAGAAGATATAACTGTTACCTGCTCCCGTGTACCTCTATCAACCTCCTATCGGCCGGGTTGCTTCTCGGACGAACTAAGACGGTTTTACGAAACCTGAAATGCAAATAATTAGTTCATAGACATTACAATGTAAATATGGAGATTAAAAGATAATCCAATACTACACATATACCTGATGGTACCCAAGAAGACCCGCCCTCTAAAATTGGCTCTAAGGTCGCCTCCAACTCGTGATCTGCCACGCCTCGGCCTCGGCGTCAGATCAGTATCTGTTGTCCCATCGCCACCACCCCAACGACCTCCTCGTCGTCCGCCCGCCCATGTCGCCATGCTCACATCCCAACCGCCTCCTCCTCGCAACCCCTACCGCCTCGTCCTCCGGTGGTCGCTCTCGCGCTGTTTCGTGCTCGCCATCGGCACCTCGAGCTGCTCCTGCATTGTCTAATCTGCGCCGCCCAAAGAAATATGGCGCTGCCGGCCGAGTCTCGACTATCGAACCCTTGCTCCTCGACCTTACGGAGGACGACCACTGAATTTGCCTTTAAGCTTGTCAACTCGATGCCCGAACATACTCATATGTTCAAATTTGACAAGAGTTAGTATCTGAGTTTACAAATAATTTTCAATAACTTGCAAAAAGAATGAGACAACTATAACATGTAAAAAATGAAGGAGACAACAATGACTTGTAAAAATGAACGAGGCAACACTAATCTTACAAAATATACATTTCAAAAGTCGTCGGCGTCGGAATCTGCTTTTGCGACTCGTATTTCATTGAGACGTGCAATCCTTACTGACTTCTGAGGGCGTTTCCGTGATGGGCCGGGTTCATCTGTTATTACGTCTGTGGCATCGGTAGGTAATTGATCGAGTCCTGCCCCGTCGGAGACAAAGAAAGAATCCCCTATAGCTTCTTCTTGATATACATCACCCACATCATCCTCTACGTTACTTGCCACATACGAAACATCCCCAGGAGGGTATACTTCAGGGTTAACTTTAAATACAACCCACCAAGCCTTCAAGCTACGGTGAGGATAGCTCGTAGTACACCGCTCAACTCGATGTGAAAGCACGATGTTATTGATATGGCCCTGATGCCGCGAACTGTGCTTCACCTCCACCATCCCAAAGTCATCGACACGTGTGCCGTTGTGTGGATCGAACCAATGGCAATCAAAAAACACGACCTTCAAATCTTTGCCACCCCCAAAGGTATACTCAATTATGTTTTGTACAACACCGTAGTAGTCTAATATATCGCCATTTGGAATCGGATGACGTTGTGACTACTCCACTGCTTGAAGTGGCCGCAAGTGGACGGCTAGCTTCTAATTTCACTGTTCAAAACGAACCCGCTCACATCACAAATGACTATAGCTCCTTGCCGCCACATCACCATGTGAGAGCCGCGGAGATCCTCATGGACGGAGGCATCACGCATACACTATATAGCAACATTCATCACTCGTTAGTCTAATATTAAGTTATTACAACAATTCATTTTAGAAAAATGAATAAATAGTCAAATTACATGTCGTGGAACCATTGCACGAAGCTTGGGCGCCTTTCAACCCATCACGACGTAGGTTATCCAATTGCTTAGTTGTGGGTTGTCGAGTTGACTTCCAATTTTCTTTGTCAAATACTCTGCGCCATTTATTCTCGGGTTAAAAGGACTTTGATCGAATTGTTCAAAACATAATTCGTAAAGTCACTTACTCAAAATATTTTTCAACTTCTACCATGTTAGTGAACATGTAAAGCATGGCCATGTTCCACTCCTCATACTCAACATGGTGTGCGTTATACGACCCAACAAAGTTGACCCTTGCATTGAAAAAGCTTAAGTTCGCTCAACGGTTCTTCTTCCGCTGCACGGCACCGATTCTTACGGACGCTCACGTTGTGCTTGCGCGAAATACTTTGTTGAGAAGTTTGTGATCTCTTTACCTGCATAAGCCTCTGCGATACACCCCTCTACCCTTGCCTTGTTGCGCACTGTTGCTCTAAGCTTTTTCAACTCCCTTTCCTGACTATACATCCATCTGAACTGCGCAGGACCTCCAACCTTCGCTTCCCAAGGTAGATGAACCAGCAGGTGTTGCATCACATTCATAAAACCAGGTGGGAAAGTTTTTTCCAACTTGCATACAAGCAATGGAATTCCCTTCTCTAACTTCTGCATCAACGTCTTAGAGATTTCCTTACCGCATATCGCCTATAGAAGTAATCGAGCTCGCCAACATCCTCCACAACTCATTATCAAAATAGCCACGAAACATTACCGGAACAAGTCTTTCCATGATAATATGGTAATCATGACTCTTTAGCCCGTTTAGCTTACGGTCTTGACATTCACACCGCTTTATGTTAGATGCATAGCGGTCAGAAACTTTAGAGTTTTCAACCACCTCAAAATCTGTTTACGGTCTTACGGCTTCACACAAGTATGGAGCTCGTGGCGGCTCTCATTCCCATTTAAACCAACTTTAACCTCGAGCCACGGCCTAGCACAATGATCAACCATGTCTTTCCTAGCACTCACGTTATCCTTTGTTTTGTCGATTACATCAAACACCATGCTTATGATGCTTTCGCCACATTGCGCTCTTGGTGCATCAAATCTATGTTATGCGAATCAAAGCTGCGCGTAAGGCAGCTCCCAAAGAAAAGAAATATGAGTCGCTTGTGCTCCTTTCCATAGCCTGAAACCCACTTTCGTAGATCGTACAAGCCGACTATGCCACTCGGCTATCTCCTCTCCCGTGAGTCGCCGAGGGCCCTTTTTAACTTTCTGTCCTTTTCAAATGCTTTGGCGTCGTTCTAAAAGGGTGCTCGCGGAAGCCATCGTCGATGGCAATCGAAGAATGTGATCTTTTACCGCGTGAGCTCAATGCATCGTAGTCGACCATACAAATTGGACAACACAGCGACCATGAACACACCACCGCCCAAATGCCATATGCCAACAAATCATGGACCGACCACGGTATGCGGCTCGTAAGGTAAACTCTCTCGCCACCAACGCTGTCGTATGCCTTTTCCCTCGCCACAACTTCTTGACTCATCAATTAAGGGCCGCATGAACACATTGAGATCCTTCCTCGGATGCTTAGGACACGGAATGACAAGAGCAAGGAATATGAACCCTCTTTCAAGCAAATCTCGGTGGAAGATTGTATGGCATGATGAAGACCGCCAACAAGAGTAGGGGCTAGCGCTTGGCCGAAGGTGTGAAACCGTCCGTGGACAAACCAAGACGGACACTCTAGGGTCGCTTACAAATGCAGGATCGAATCGGTCCAATGCCCGCCATGCCTCGCCATCGGAAGGATGGACCATCATATCCGGTCTTGGTCCTCACGTTTACCTTCTTTGTGCCACCGCATATGTTTCATTGCTTTTGACATGTACACCGTTTAAGCCTATCCGTGATCGCAGACGCATCAAGCCGTTTAGTCGCGACCTTTGTAGTCACCGATACCCCTTCCTCATCTACCACCTCAATGAATGCGCACTTACCGCAATGCATACAATGGGTATCGTTGTCATGATCCTTCCAGAACAGCATGCAATTATTCTCGCACACATCAATCTTCTGGTAATTCATCCCGAGGCCGGCCATCAACTTTTTCGATTGGTACAAATCCTTTGGCATCTTGTGGTTAGGCGGAAGGACATCATTCATTAGTTCAAGCAAAGCGTTGAAGCATTTGTTCGAAAAGTTGAACTTGACTTCATCGACATAAGCCGTGTAACCGCCGCGGGACGGTCACATTGGTCAAATCATGCTTCTCGTCCGAGGCGCCAAGTAGCCTATAGAATTCCTTAACCTCCTCCTTTGTGACCCTCCCCGAGTTAAATTGATCCCCCGCCAAGATCATCCAAAGATGTCTTCCATCCGGTCGTGATCCTCCACATGGTCCAAAGATCTCTTACGTCTCGATAGCACGCCTGCGGCCTCTCCATGACGGTGCCACACCAAATAGTTAGGCATGAACCCGCTTTTGCAAATGTGATATCGCACTATATCCTTGCTGAGTAGCTGTTATTCTCGCAGAGGGTACACGGGCAATACACATATTCACTCCTCCAAATAATGCTTGCTTCAAGAAAGCATCCGTGATCCGCCCCATTCCTTGAGTGCCCCCATCACTCCTCCATCCGTCATACATCGCCTTCGATCGTCACCCATTATCAAAGCTAAACAAATGAAACAATGTCAACGCACGATCGTGGCTTAGGTGACAAAGACAACCTATTAGGAAAGATTTGTTCTAAACCCACCCAAGAATGGAGGCTATTGCATGCGACTGTGGACGTGCGCTATTCTGACCGAACGAAATTTCGGCAAAGATAACTCCCGCATTGTTCTCCAAACGCACGCCGATGTGGTGCGTCGGAGAACAACAGGTTATGTGGCGAAATCACGTTCGGATCGCCGCACGCCACAGCCCTATGCAACAACCAACATTCTCGTACGTCCAAAATCTATTTGGACAATTCGAACCGCGCACCTCACAAGCAAATGTGAGATGCGCTGTTCCTAAACGGTGACGCCTATGCTCTCTCTTGCTCGATACAAACCTAAACTCTAACGTTATATACAACGGCAAGAGAAAATAAAAATATATATATCATATGTAGCGAATATAAAATGAGATGAAATAACTTTAAACGAATATAAAAGAGACGAATATACCTTCTCCAACGCCGGGGGGCGTCGCGAGGGTCCGGAGGGGGGTGGCGCTGGCGACGCGAGGCGGCACCGGCGGGCGGCGCGGCGATGGCGCATGCGGTGGCGCGGCAAGCGACAGCGGCGGGTGGAGGCGGGGCGCAGCGCGGACGAGGAGGAGGCGGGGCGCCGACCGTCGGGCGGCGGGCGCGTCTCGGCGGCGGGCTGGCGATGGCACGGCGAGATCGCAGCAGCGGGCGCAGCGGCGGCGGGTAACTGCTGGGCGGCTACTGGCGGGGAAGCGGCGTGGCTGGCGGGCGGCGCGCGGCGGCGGGGCGGCGGCAGCGGCGGCGGGCGGCCGGGCGTTGTCATGGCGGAGGGCGGCCGGCGGCGGGCGGCGGCGGCAGCGAAAGGCGGCGGCGGCGGCGGCGCGGTGGCGGGCGGCACCACGGGCGAGCGGGCGGCGGCGGGCGGCGCGCATGGCGGGCGCAAAGACGGCGGGTGGATGCCGAAGCGGCGCGCTGCGGCGGCGAAGCGGCGTGGCTAGGCGGCCGATCGGGCGGGGCAGCGCGGCCGGGCGGTTGCCGGGCGGCATGGGCGGCGAGGTCGGCCGGCCGGTGAGGGCGGCGCTGAAGCCGGGCGGAGGCGGGCGGCGCACGCGCCGCCGGCCGAGGGCGGCGGGCGGGCCGATCGGCGGGCGCTGCTGCCGGCGGTTCGGCGTGGTCGCGCGCTGGCGAGGTCGGCGGGCAGCTGGGCGGCGCGCACGCGGCGACCGGCGAGGCGGGCGGCGCGGCGAAGCGGCCGGGGGCGAGCAGGCGCCGCACCGGCGGGTCTCGGCGGCGAGCGAGGCGGCTGCGTCAGCGAGGGCGGGCGGCCGAGTGGCGGCAGCGGCGAGGTGGGGGCGGCAGCCGAGGGACGACGGCGGGAGGGTAGGAGCGGCCGGCGGCGGCAGCGAAGCGTATGGTATGGGCGGGCGGCGGCGGCGGCGCGCGTGGGTGGGAATTTTTTGCTCGGTGCAGTGCGTGCTCGAGGTTATTTTGCGAGGGTAAATTCGTGGGTTAGGTGGGGCCCACGAATTTAAAAATTTAAATTCGTGGGTATTTGGTGGCCCACAATTTAAATTTTTAAATTGTGGTAATTTGGCACACGAATTTAAATAATTAAATTCGTGGGTTACTTCAGCAGACGAATTTAAAGGATTAAATCGTGGGTTTCATTTCGCCCACGAATTTAATTAAAACGTGGTTTTTTACAAACCGATTTAATTTGAATAAATAAATTCGTGGGTTTTTTTTTGGGCCCACGAATTTTTCTCTGTTTCTTGTAGTGTTAGTGAAGTAAGCTCAGAATAGATTAAGTCACATGATTTGCAAGCATCATCATCAGGAATCAAAGATTTAAGTCTAGCAATTTCAGCATTTAAAGATTCAATCAAAACATCATATTTCTTAATTTTCTTGTTTCTTTTCTCTAAAAGCGTACCAAGACGAACAACAGCATCTGAAAGCTCATCGTAAGAAGGATTTACCTCGTTTCCCTCACTGTTAAGTTCATCTTCGGTTGAGCTGTCTATACTTGCCATGAGACACAAGCTCGTCAAGTCTTGTCTCGTCTTACCTTTGGATATTGTATCTTCATCACTGCTTTCAGAGTCTACATCACTCAAGTTGACTTGTTCAAGTGCTGAAAGAACTCGATGCACAACTTTGCTATTTAGGAAGCTCCTTTTCTTCTTGTCATTGAACGGACGCTTGTACTTGGTCTCTTTCTCCTCCTTCGATGATTTACCTGCAAGTTTAGAACAATTTGGACGAATGTGGTTAAGATCACCACACTCATAGCATCTTAGAGGGCCTCTACCAACACTCTTCCTCATTCTCACATTCTGCAAAGCTTTATTAAAACGAGAAGCGAGTGATGCTAAGTCTTCTTCCGGAAATTCCTCAATCTGTTCATCGGTTAGTGAAGACAAGATAGACAAAGCAAAACCTGAAGAAGCATTATTATGAGACATGCTAGATTGGGAGGTCAAAGCAATTGATTTGTGATCATTCTTCCTAGCAAGAACATCCAATTCATGAGTTTTTAATTTAGAGAAAAGAACATCTAAAGTAAGTGCACTCATGACAGTTGATTCTCTAATGGATGTAACTTTCATCTCCCAAATAGACATGTCTAAAGCACCAAGCAATTGTCTAGCATTAGCAAAGATCGTCATAACTAACTCCAACAAAGACGCAAATTACTAAGAATTTTATTAAAACGTGCAAAGAAATCATCTAGCGACTCACCAGGCTTCATCTCAAATCGCATGTATTCTTTCTTATATATATCTTGGCGAACCTCTTTGACAGTGTTTGATCCATCATGATAGTCACAAAGAGATTTCCATATATCATATGCAGATCGAAGATGAACCACTCGATCGAAGTCGCTACGTCCCAAGCCCTGGATGATCAAGTTGCGCGCCTTGCTGTTTGCTTCAACATGTGCGCGATTGGCGTCGTTGACGTTGTCGTTCTCAAGAACTTCGTACGGCTTGTAAACCTTCTCCCAAATCACGAAGCCTTGAGCTTGGATGTACGCCTCCATCTTGGCCTTCCAAAACTGAAAATCAACACCATCGAAAATACAAGGTTTTGTCGAATAACGATCCATTGATATGAATTCTAATCACCGGTTAAGAATAATTAAAAAAACCTTGCTCTGATACCACTTGTAGGATCGATATATACTAAACTAGCAATCAGAGGGGGGTGAATGATTGCGCGGAAGCTAAAACCAAATTTTTGATCTACTAAAAATTCACCCCAATTCGGACTCAAATAATTGCTTCGTATTCAACAAAACAGAGTTAGATGCATTCGGTAAATCGCTAATTCCCGGAGATCCAACCGTCGGATTGACCTGAAATTTGAACTGTAGAAACTAGATTCTAGTACGAATCTAAAAAAAAGGAATCAGCTCGATCGGACCTATGGATCAAAAGTTATTAACCTCGCAAGCATGCTGTGATAGATTATGACGAGAATTGACCAAACCCTGATTTCGTGATTAATCACAATCTACAAAAGATTAACCAACGAAACTTTCAGGGACTCTAAGTTGATACTCTAGGAAGGTTTTGGATGGATCAAATCAAAATTAAACTCGTTCAATCAAGAGAGACAATGAACCAATCTATAAAAACAAAACAGGGCAATCAAAACGAAGGCACTTTAGCAAACCTCCCGTGAACAGTACCCGCGGTAATCACTGTAGCAACACGATTTGCTGTAGCACGATGCTGTAGCACTGGAAAATTACTCGCTGGTTGCTCAGTCGGGTGAGGAATTTCTGATTTTTTTATTTCTTTTGGCTAGTCTGGTTACAGTACTCCCAACAAAAGAGTACAAACCTTAATACCTAGTTCTCTCATCTAAACAGGAGACATCCCTCTCCTATTTATAATGAGAAACAGTTCGCATGCATATCCACCTGGCCCAACATGGCCCAATATATGCAAACTGCCCCAAACGATTACAACTGCATGCGTACGGCCCACCTGCCGCACTTACGTGACTAACCAGCCTCCATGTGCATCGTTCTCTAGCCCGAACGTCCCGCATGACATCCTTGACCACTAAGACCTCAGTTCCTCCCTGAACCTAGTCTCGAACCTCAGTTCCTCCGTGAACCTAGTTCGGTCCGCCATCGACCACGTCAGCCTCGAGCAACACGCACATGAATGAACAAGAAACAACTCCGAGCACAAGTCCACGACTTGACTCAACATCAGTCCATGCAACCACTCACACGAGTGCATTGCATCAAGCAGAATCATTACCATGCTATCACAAGCATATCAAGTAAACATCTGAAATAGAACATATCAAAGCACCACACATGCCATGAGCACAACCACTTTGCAATGCCAATTTCATTACTAAGCCAATTTTTCAGCACATGATTTCACAATTTGCAATTTGGAACATGAAAGCACAAGTTTTCTTTAGTCTTTCTAGCTTGCTGATTTCCGCCCATAGGACAGTAGGTTGGTATTTAGGCCGCACTTTCCAGTCAGTTGCCTCTTTTTCAATGATTTTTTTCTCTTCTTCTTGGTAACTTTTGCAACAACTTTTATTTGGGACCAACCTTCTGGAAATGAATCGAAAAATTCACAAAAAATCACAAGTGCACTCAGCTTTAGAATCTAGGACATCAAATAGGTCTTATTGAAACATTCACAGATTTTTCATGCTTTGAAGTTTTCATGTGAAAATTGGCCATGGCATAGAGCACTAAGTCATGGATGTGCTCCTTTTGGTTTAACTTAAAAAGGATAAGGCAAAAGGGATTTATGGCATTTTTGGTGGCGGATGAAGAAAGGGACAGATTCTGCCCGAGAAGGAAATTTTTATTTTTGGACTTTTGGGATGGATTTTGACATGGAGAGATGAACAAGAAGACGAAGAACAAGATGAACAGCAACTGGCAACACTAGAATGGACACAAACACAATTTAGCAAACCAAAATTAACCGATTGAAAGGCACAAAGGAGTTTGGACAGCGGGAAACAAATCTTTTTGTGGGGCAAATTTTTTGGACTCTAGGAATAACGCAATCAAACAACTAAACAAGATACAAGAACTCACCTGTAAACCGTTGCTCTGATACCAAATGATGCGCACAAGACGACCCGATCTTCTGGTGAGGGGATGACTTCGATTTGGCGGAGGATGACTTTGACGATCCGGCTACGAACCACACAAGGAGAAGCGCTTGCAATCGCTAAACCACACTCCTCGTCATTATCAACCGTGCCAAGAACACGGATGACCTAACCACGAAGGTCTATTCTTGCAAGCAATCGAAGAACTAGCAAGAACAAGGATGAAGCACACACTCAAGTTGAGATTTCGAAACTTGTTTTCTGTTGCTCTAGCTGAGTCAGGAGAACAAGGATAAAGTTCCACACATGGGTAACTATTCTTAAATCAAAACCTAAGAGAAACTAAGGGAAGCTTGTCCACTTTTAAGCCAAGGAGATGGCTGCTAGGATGTGAACTCACGTCACTTTGATTACATGGGAACTCAGCCCAAAATAATGGTGGCATAGCACCCAAGACATTGAATACTGTTTCTGGTCATTAGAGTTCTTCGTTGATATCTTATAGCTCAGAAGGAATTTGATGGTGAGGTCTGATCCATTGAAAAGTGCACGAGATAAGCTTTCAATCAAGTGCTCACACACCATAAACGGACTCTGTTTGCATTCTCTATGCTCATTTAAAGTCTGACTGGTCTTTGGAGGCCGAGCTGGATCCTTTCACATTCCCACCTTTCTTGTTGACTTGCCCATGCTCCTCTTGATCTTCCCTCAGGCGTTCACACCTCCTCACATTGTCTTTATATCTGAGAATAATTAAATTACTTACATTAGGTAGCAGCTGACTCTCACAAGTAATATTATTCTTACTAAGGGCCTGTTTGTTTCAGCTTTGGATTCTCTAAAAGCTGATTCTGGATTGTGGTTTTAGAGAAGCTGATTCTCCAAAAGCTGGAATGCGAAAACACATATGAAGTGGATTGTGGATTCTAATGTATATGGGTGGACTGGATTGTGAGAATCGGATTCTAGAATCAGACTGTTTGTTTCTGATTATGCTTTTGGGACCAGAATCCAGAATCAAAAGCTAAAACAAACAGACCCTAAGGAGCGAGTTCACCTGTTGGTTTAGTTGTTGGGCACGAGCACGGGTAATTGGCCCTTGTATGTGGGTCGAATGTTGTTGATCACTAGGAGGAATTTGTTGATCATCGTTCATTGGTGCCATGGGTGTATCCGACGTAGCTTTATTCTCATCACTGTATATCTTATCAATCGCATGTTGTCTCGAATACTTGGGATAAAATCTCCTACTAAACATTTTTTTGTGTCAACGGGAGTCCAAGGTTTCCTCTAAGTTTGGTTATGTGTGCTTTCTACGGGATCATCCACCAACGGTTAGCAAACTGAATCCTCAAGCTGTGAAATGTGTCTTCATAGGATATTCATATAGTCAGAAGGGATATACGAAGGGTTGGAACTCAATGGAAAGAAAATTGTTCGTGAGTATGGATGTAACTTTTCGGGAGTTTGAGCCACCAAGGGTGACAGCCGAGAGTGGGAGTACAAAGATAGTGAGAGTGATAACCAAGGGGAAGAAGTTGTTGTCAAGATAATTTTGTGTCCTTCTTCGAGTTCGGACCTAACAAAATGTGTAAGAGATGTGACATCCCCAGAAGAATTGAAGGTGTATCAGAGAAGATGCTTTAGGAGATGAGGAGAAACATCAACCATTGTTGCCGTCAGATGGGCAAGTTCTACCAGAGGAACCAGGGAGATAGGGGGAGAAACAACAACTTGCCTCTCTTTGGGGCAAGTGGTAATGTTCCTTCTGATTCCTTTCATTTAGAGTTACATCTTTCACAATGTAGGGCAATTAGAGCTAATGCTAGAAAACCTCCACTACGGTATGGATTTGAGCATGACATTGTAGATTTCATCTCATATTCCCATATCTCTCTTGCATAAAAAATATTAATTTCATCTCTCTAGACAGTGCCTGTTCAAAAGGTTTCATGGGTTGCAAGTAGGATCCTAAATGAAAAGATGTCGTGAAAAAGGAGCTTGGTGAACTTCAGAAGAATAAGATGTGAGATTATGTTCCGCTTCTAGTTGGAAAGAAAGAAGTGGGATGCCAATGAGTCTTTACGATGAAACAAACCCCTAAATGCAAGGTGAAAACCATATGGTGTTTAACAAGCATAGAGGATCACATATCACCATAGTAGCGATCAGTGTTGATGATATTATGATAACCAGAGATGATAGTGAAGAAATCAAGTACATGAAGGAGAGATAAGGAGAAGCATTTGAGGTGAACGATCTTGGATCTCTTCGGTACTTCCTTAGAATTGAAATCGCTCGGTCTCCAAAAGGGATAGTTCTCTCTCAAATGAAGCACGTCCTTGATCTGTTAGCAGAGACGGGTATGCTTGGATTTCATAGGAATTACAAACTCTGTGCTGAGTCTGGTGATCCAATTGACGAGGTTTATCAAAGACTAGTTGGTCGTCTCATCTATTTGTGTTATATAAGACCTGATGTTTCATATGCAGTGTGGTGTCAATATATATATTCCTAGAATGGTACACATGGAAGCTGTCTTTTGGATCCTACAATATTTGAAGAGTAGTCTTAGGAAAGGGTTTTAGTTTAGAAAGAATCAACACTTGAATGTGGAAGGATATTGTGATACCGATTGGGTAAATAGTATAGATGATAGGAGGTCTACATCTGGATACTGCATCTTTGTGTGTGGTAACCTTGTGTTATGGAGGAGTAAGAAGTAGGAAGTTATGGTTAGATCTACCACAAAGGCATAATATAGAGCAATGGCGTATAGCTTGAGTGAGATGATCTTGATGAAGGGTCTACTGTGTGAACTTTGGTTGTTGAGGAGTGGTTCCTTGGTGTTGCATTGTGACAATAATCTATGATCAACATTGCTAATAATCCAGTACAAGGTGATTGTACCAAGCATATTGAAATTGATAGGTTCTTTATCAAGGAGAAGTTGGATGACATAATACTAAAGCTGGAGTATGTTAAGTCTAGTGATTTAGTGAACAATTGGTTAATTGTTTCACTAAGGGGTTAGGTTCTAGCGAGGGTGCTACAATATGTAACAATATAGGTATGATTGATATTTTTAGCCCATTTTGAGGAGTGTTGGGATAGAATTCGGGATAGAGTCCGATTAAATTAGAGATAAATTAGAAAGTTAGAGATAGAGTTCAATTGCATTACAGTTATAATTCTCACTATAAATAAAAGGTGTGGGATCCAATAGAATACACACGATTTCTCCAATTCTCCAATTCCTTTGCTCCTTCCATTCCTAGGTAGCGTCATAGTCGAGAGAGAGGTGGTCGTGACTCATGAAGAAGACAGCTGCATCTCGATGGAGATGGGGAAATTTTTCTTGGCCTAGCGACATGGTTTTTCCTCTCGGTTGATCCCGGTGGATTGGACTGGTAATTTCCCCATCCATGCGCCATCCAAATGCTGCCTCAAGTTAGCCTAGGGAAGTTTTGCACATGCCAAATTCTCCCTGGGAAACAGGGGGATCCCGACCAAATCGTTGGCTGCCAAGTGAGCCCTTAGGGTATAAGACGGTGTGATATTTGTTGCACCATCTTTCCTGTTAGCATTTCAACATCACATGGTTTCATCTGCATTCTGTTTCCACTTCTTGATAGCCAAATTTTGAATAGTTGGATCTTCTTGTCTGTTCTCTAACTTCATTATGTCGGTGCTTTGATGATTCAATATTTTTCTATTTCAATATTGATTTGCCTCCACCAGGTGATTGACTACTACTCCAAGAAGGGCGTAGTGGTGAATCTTCATGCCGAGAAGCCACCAAAGGAAGGGACTACTGAGGTCCAGAAAGTTCTTTTGTGAAGTACCACCATTTCTGAGATCAATTGAGACAGATGCACTGATATGCCAAAATTTTGACTGCATTCCTTTTTGTGTCCGACTCTAAATCAGATTTGAGGAACACAGTGAATTTCACCGGTTTTTAGTTCAAATCTAGTTGGCATCACGGAAGGAATTTTTGTTTGTACCAATACTGAGGTGTTACAGTGAGTTCACCCTTGAGTTTTGACAATATCTTGCTTACATGAAACGTGGTTATGAACTGCCTGGATGAGGTCCACCCCTTTTTACTTAAATCATCATTTTCTTGTCATAGATTGTCAGCTTTTTTTTTCAATGGCTTCTGTCACCAAGTTGTAGACCAAGTGGCAAGGAACCCGGATGACATGTTAGGAGACTACCAGATCTAAGAGTTTGACTTGTTTTGTATTATCGTGTGGTTTGCAAATAACTTAGCGTATGGTGAAGACATGTTTCATCAATTACAGTTGTGTGGGTAATTTACTGATTTCATTCACGTTTGATCATCCAACCTCAGCTTTACCAAAGGAAATGGCATTAGCAGGACCAGCAGTTACTTCCTTACGGAAGGCCGAAGATAAAAATAAACAAGTAGAACAACGAAATAGCATTGGATCCAATTTTCGACTACAAATGTCCAAATCATGTAACTACATGTTGCAATAGTTATAAAAATAATTTGGCATTTTATTTCTACAATTCATGTAGTGTACATGTTGCAACAGTGACCAAAACAATTCAGCGATGCAACAGTTGCGCAGCGTGATGGCACTTCAGAATAGTTATGCCGAGGATCAGGTCAGGCAAACAATCTCATCAAACATACCAAAAGCATGTCAAAAGTGCATGCCATGAATGAACACTGTAAGGCTTTCAAGAAATACTATCCTTAAGGGGAATTTTTTAAATAATACATTTTTTTAAAAGTAATTGTGACATTAATACAAGGATTAAAAAATTTGCAAAAATAATACTACATCGCCATACCGGTTGGCGAAAATTAGGTAGTCGCCAGATGGTTCGTCGAAAATGGTATTTTTGTCAAATGGTGTGGCAAAAATAGGCTAATTGCGCAATTAAGAATGGCTAACAGTTTGTTTGGCCGAGACACCCTATTTTCGCCAAATGGTGTGGCAAAAATAGGGGCCAACCTATTTTGGCCACACCAATTGGCGAAAATAGGTGGGTTTTGGGCCCAGCCGAGGCAGCCTCATTCCAATCTCGTGCGGAGGGAAAGAAAGCAGGGCGAGCAGGCGAGCTGCGTCGAGGAGAAAGAGAGAGAGAGAGGGAGGGAGAGGGAGGGGGAGAGAGAGAGGAGGGAGAGGGAGGGAGGGAGAGAGGGGAGGCAACGCGCGGGAGGGGGAGAGAGAGAGGAGGAAGAGAGAGGAGGAGAGAGAGAGGGAGAAAGAGGAGGAAGAAGAAGAACGAAAAAAGGTAATTTTGTATTTTTTGTAGTAGCGTAGAAAAATATTATAATTGATATTAGATTTAATTTAATCAGTGCATCTATTTTAGGTTAGCGATATTAGATGTGTACTTTAATGTTGTAGTGTCCGTAGTGGGATAGTTAATTAGCGTTTTTTAATTTAGGTTAGTGAGATTACATGTTAGTGGTGATCTAAAAATTTATTTTGTATATATGGTCGCAGTGATGTCGGATCCAGTGAAATTTAGGGTATATTATGGCGATGGTGAAATAAAAAGTACGCAGAATGGTGTTGATTTAAGCAACTTTCCGGTCACCATGATTGAGCACTCGTTTCCCGAAAGTGTTAGCATTCGTGATATAAAAATTTGGTTGACACAATATTTTTCCCTAGATCCAAGTGTTTACTCTGTTACCATTCAAATTCTATTCATGCGTAGCAAGAGTGATCCGGCTATTTGGGAGTTAAAGAAAATAGATCGGACATACTTGTCTCAGAAATGGTTAAGGTGGTGCAAGGGATCTTGCCTTGAATGTGTGATGCTGGTGCAGGCTTGCCCTAGAGAAGAGGTGGATATTAGTGATATGGGCGAGAGCAGTACATTGGTTAGAGCTGAACAAGCTCAGGAAGTGGTGCCGATTGAGGTAGCAGCGGGGGATGATAACAGGGATACAACAAATGCCGAAGGTTGAGCCGATGAAGGGGAGGAGATCGAGCAACTTGTTGATCATTTGGAGTTAATGGACCGTATGGCGACAGAAGATGAAGCTGAAATGTTGGAATGTAATAATGACATCAGCGAAGATGATGAAGGGGAGGATGAGGATGATGATGAAATGCATGATAGTACTGGAGTAGCGGATATACCCATCCCTGATGAATGGAACAAGCAAAATAAATCTGATATGGAAGTTTTGTGGGGCCTTGAGTTGCGTTGGGAATATGGTAGCAATGCCATTCGACTGAATCAAATATTCCCGAACAATTCTGAATTGAAGTTGGCAGTGAGGCTTTGGGCATTGTCGCAGCAGAGAGAGTTCCGAGTTGTCTTGTCCAGGCCAGATAGGAACATAGTAAAGTGTAGAACCGATGGATGTGAATTTCGAGTTCATGCATACAAGCCGAAATGTGAGACGTATTGGATTGCATCACGAGTAGAGGAGCACACATGCTGACTACAAAATGTTCTGGTGAAACACCGCAACCTGAATGCAGCTGTAATTGCTAGCGTGATGTTTAATGAAATCATTGAGAAGCGGGGCATTGAGTGTTTGTATATTTAGAAAGCAATCTTAAGACATTTAAGTACCAAATAAGCTACTCGATAGCCTGGTGTGTGAAGCAAAAAGCATTATAGAAGAGGTTTGGTACATACGAGGCTTCGTATTGCAACCTACCTCGTGTGCTTGATGTCCTCAAGCAAACTAACCATGGCACATACACCGCTTTCAACGAAAGTGAAGCAGATGGTAATGGGATCTGCACATTTCGTCGTGCATTATTTTCATTGGGTCCTTGCATTGCGTCATTCAGGTACTACCATCCATTGCTTTGTGTTAATGGTATATTTCAGACTGGAAAATATAAAGGACAGATTCTAACGGCCATTGCAGTTGATGCGAACAACCACATACTTCCATTCGCCTTTGCTTTTGTTGAGGGTGAGAACCGGGATAGTTGGCTATGGTTTTTTAGACATCTGAATTTCGGGGTAGTTGGTAATCGGCCTAGCGTGTGCATCATTCATGATCGTCACAAAGGTATTCTTTTGGCAATTAAGACTCTACAGGAGGACCCTGATGAGCCATTCCCATGGCGTGACTTGTAGAACAGGTGGTGCATGAGACATTTAGGAGCAAATTTCTTCAGGTAGTTCAGAAATAAGAAACTGATGAACCTATTTAAGAGGTTATGCAAACAGAATCAAGCACGTAAGTTCAACGCGCTATTGGCTGAGTTGGATAGGCACACTAGTGCACGTATCGAAGAGATGAAGAAGCAACCACCTACGCCGAACGATTGCCCACCCAAAAGGCTAGCACCACTCGGGGAGCTCGATCCTCCTAATATGAGGAGGCGATCGTCAAGGAACATAAAGTGTTTCTCGCACTGAATAGAGGCGGAGCCTATAGAGAAGTGGGCATTGCTCCATGACACTGGGGGTGTCAGGTTAGTATAGTAAATTATGATATTTATGATGGTTGAACAAATGGGGTTGTTGTACTAATCGATATGTGTTGATCAAGTTTGGTGTCATGACAATAAATATAGCCGAGGTTTACAATCGGGTCATAAGAGGCCTCCGTCCGCTACCACTTGTGGCCATCTTGGAAGGCATGCTGCACGGCATCGTTGCCTATTTCCAGAAAAGGCATGCGGAGGCTGTTCTTCATGCCATGACATTGCAAACGCCGTATTGCTGGCAGATGATGACTACATGGAGGAATGAACCATTAAAGCTCAGCAGCATATAGTGCGTAGCTTCGGAATTACTAAGTACAGCTTTGAAGTGACTCTTCGGTGCAAAGGGGGATTGGGAATCAATACAGCGGTTATTACACATGAGGTTAATCTAGGCCAAGGGGCCACTGGATGGTGTGAATGCACCCGCAACAAGCTAAGACTTCTTCATATTCCTTGCTGTGATGGCTGCTTCTTGGCAAATTGGGATGAACACGTCGCAATACATGTCCCCTTTCTACTTGAAGGATCATGTTGTCCATACCTGGTCCGGTAGTTCTGTGGTTTCCATACACACGGTGATTTCACTGTGATTAACAAAGATGAGTGCATCTGTCTACCGGATCCAACATTGCAGAGGTGTGCGGAAGGGCAGCCTGGTAGTCCATAGAGTAGGCGTATTCACAACGACATGGATGAATCTGAAGTGGGTGGCTATGTTAGGAGGTGTTCAGAGTGCGGTGAGTATGGGCACAAGACAAAGCAATGCCGGTAGCATGTGTGATGGGTCGAATCCACCAACTCATCGTGGTTATGCTATGTGATGTGTGTCGAAGTAATGTGTACTGTCAGTTATGTATCGAATTATGTAATCTTATTTATGTAATCTTATTCATGTTTGTGGGATTTGTGTAATATTATTTTAAAAATAATAATATAGTGTTTGTCATATGTTTTGTAGTATTATTTATGTTGTACACTTCTGTCCTTTGATTTATATATATATAATGTTTATTATATGTCTTGTGTTTTAAATGTTTCATTATTTACTTGCAGGCATGGAGCAGCCCGACTCACTTCTAGACTCTGCCTTGGACCGGCGACATCGTGCGTTCGTACACACGACAGTAGTCAATGACAAGGTGCCTCTGCTGCGGATCCGAGTGCCTAAGAAGGCATGGTGCATTGACCCACGCTTCCACAGCAGGTGATTTGCACTACGTTTACATGTTCTATTGTTCAAATAATTTTAGGTTGTATGACTTATGTTTAAATAATGCAACTGTTTTTTTGCATCCATAGGTTGGCACGTGCTGGCTTGCTTCCTCTTGTTCGCATGGTTGAGGGGTCAACTGAGGACGCAGGTGTGCCCGATGAACAGGGCGAGGGTGAGGATGGTCCAGAGCGATCGCGGCGTTTTCTGTTCGACCGTTCCCTACTAGCGTGTTTGGTCGACCATTGGAGGCCAGAGACGCACACTTTTCACCTTCCCTTCGGCGAGGTGACGGTGACCCTTCAGGACGTCACCATGCTTACTGGGTTGCTGATCGCTGGGACACCGATCGGACCCTCGGTGACTCCTACCGGGTGGGTGGCGGACTTGGAGGAGAGGTTCACCGGAGTGGTGCCCCTTGATCCAGTAATACGGATCGGCAAGAGGCACGGCCCATCGAGGAGGTGGTTGGCCCAGTTTGAGGTTAGTACTTGTACATAAACATATTATTCTACTTTTATGTAACATTAACCTGATATTACACAATTTTAATTATCACAGGTGCAATGGATGACGGCGATGCCCACGGACTACCAGGTTGCACAGCACCTTGAGGCCTATCTGCATGGTTGTTTGGGTGCGTGATGTTCACGTCCACACACGGCGACAGCGTCGACGCGCGTTGGATATCCTATGCACGGGCTATTGCCGATGTTAAGCTCGACGGCGTACCACAGGTATCCTGGGGTTCGGGGATTCTTGCTGCCACGTACTGCGCCCTTTGCGACGCGTGCGTGAAGAAAAGCAAGTTCGCCAATCTCGCTGGGATGCTCTTCTTCTTTAGCACTGGTCGTTCGAGCGCTTCCCTGTCAGTCGACCCTATGTTGAGCCTCGACACTACACCGTCGACATGTACGGAGGCGATTCGATCGATCGTCCGACAATGGGCTCCATTTGGACTAGGCGACGGGTACGTCCTTGTGAGTATTTATCCAGTTTTAATTGCAATCGCATTAGATTACTAACTTTTTTCTACTGCAGCCACAGTGGGCAGGACTGCAGGTACGTTCGGTGTACCACTCCTTCACGGAGGCGTTTGACCACCTGAGTGCGGAGCAAGTGATCTGGGACCCCTATAGCGGCCGTCGTGTAGTGGAGAGAGCCATGGCAGGGGGGTCTCGGCACTATGCTACAAGGACCAGGCTTGCTGGCTTACCAGGAGGAAGCTCATCTTCAATGTCTTCATGGAGGACTACGTGCCGCAGCGAGTCATGAGGCGGTGTGGACTTCATCAGCTGGTCCCTGTTCCTTCAGGGGATCGTGTGCCAGAGAGAGTGCACTCGTGAGTTACTCGCCCACTACAATTATAATAAATGCTTATGTTATATTTGTAATAATGTGGATTTCTCTTCAGGTTCGCCACCCAGGGACCTTAGAAGACCATGGTGACCTTGTTTCGGAGGATGGAGCTGTGGCTCGCCTAGGGGGATTGGGCACTAGAGGATGTCGTTGACGAGGACACGCCATACGACTACTCCTACCAGCAGTACCTAGCCTGGTACGTGCCACGGACGCGTACTCGTCTCGTACTTGTGGAGGAGCCACCCACCCACACATACGCTCCGAGCGTGGCGGACTTGTACCCGGGCCAGGCAGGAGCATCCATGCACGCGATGGTAAGTCTTACGTCGTAAGTTATATCATCTGTTCGTTACGCTATGTCGTTGTGTTTATGATTTGTTCGTACGTGGCAGGTGGACCATGCTAGGGACTTGCACCAGCATGGCCACAGCATTTTGAGTAGGCTGCAGGACGGAGTCGCTGTCACACTGGACGAGATGACAGAAGCATGGAGACGCGTGGTGGCCGGGACTCGACGGATCGTGGAGCTCGGTTCTTGTCGGCAGGTGGACTCGACTGATCGTGGTACCTCATCCAGGCCGCCACGCGTGCCTTCTTACCACACACCAGCCCCAGCACCTCCTTACGTGGTGGAGGTAGAGTCTAGTTTCCACACCCCTGTGCCTCTAGCCCTAGATGTGGCTGGAGGGTCCAGTTGGCAGGCACCACATGGTCCCCACACTAGGTAAGTTGAGCAATATGCAATTGTTGACATTTGGTATAAGTATAATCTGATTATGATTACATGTTACTACCTGAACTGCAGGTTGCCCACAGGTGAAAACATCTAGGCACCCAGAGTGTTTTGGTTTTGATAATTAATGACAACTTTGTTATATGATCTAATACTTTTCTTGAGAATATTGAAAGTAGGTCAATTCCAAGATTGATGACCATGGAAATATCAAGGAAGGTACAAATCAATTGTCAATATGTCAAGATCATGAAAAGGTAAATTTATAAGGATCTTTTCTAGTCTTTTATCGATCTTGGTGTTTGGAAGAAAGATCGGTTTACTAGATTTAGGGCCGTACTATTAAGAGGGATCTTGACGCTTATCTTGATGTCATTTAGGGTTTAAAGGCTCAAAATGCATATTCAAATAGTTGCTTAATGATAAATAAGTTACCACTTTGAAAATCCTTTGAAACAAATAAAGTCTCTGGAAATCCGGTGCTACCGCCCATGGCAGCGCGGTGCTACCGGGTGCGCGGTAGCACCGGCTCAATAGCGCGGTGTGAAAATTCCAGAGAAGGGCTTCTTGAGCGTTTTTTAACCCGGTGCTACCGCCCATGGCAGCCTGGTGCTACCGGGATAGCGGTAGCACCGAACATCAACCCGGTGTGAAAATCACAGATGGGTGTGTTTTGGGTGTTTTGGTAGCCCGGTGCTACCGCCCATGGTGGGCCGGTGCTACCGGACTATCGGTAGCACCGGACATCAACCCGGTGTGAAAATTCCAGAGAAGCACCTTTCTGGACATTTGGTAGCCCGGTGCTACCGCCCATAGTATCCCGGTGCTACCGGACCTACGGTAGCACTGGTCCTAAGCCCGGTGCTATAATTCCAGAGAAGTCTCTTTTTGAAGAAAGAAAATGAGGTGGAGGCTGGTGCTACCGGTCCTAGTTGGGTGGTAGCACTGGACCCCCTGTAACGGTCTCTGGCAAGTGCATTAAATGCACTGTTCTAGCCGTTGAAGTGGAGCCCGGTGCTACCGATCCTACATGGGCGGTAGCACCGGAAAAACAGATTTTTGCAGATTTCGAGCTCCAACGGCGAGAAAGTTTGGTGGAGGCTATAAATACCTCCCCACCTGCATTCTAGAGTAACTTTTGGTCCTCATTGATAATATTTGAGCTCTAGCAAGTATTCTCCACTCTTGTGTGTATTCAATTTTCATTTGTGAGTGTGAGAAGCTAGGTTGTGTGTTGCATTTCATATTTGAGCCTTTAGACACAAATATTCGACCTCAAGCAAGCGTCAAGGTTTATTACTCTTGGAGGTTGCCGCCTCCTAGACGGCTTGGTGGCGATTGTGCTCGGTGAGCTTCTCAACGGAGATTTGAGAAGCCCCGACAAGTTGTGAAGGCCGGAGTTCGCCTACTCGTAGCGGGGAAGAACTACCTTAGTGATCGAGGAAGGCTCAAGCGAGCGGAGCCGGCTTGACGTGGTTCAAGTCACCTCAACGTGGAGTTGGGTAGACCGGCAAGTCTCCGAGACCACAGGTCAAATTTCTTGTCTCCTATTTATTTGTGATTGTCTTTCCTCATTGTTGAGAATCTAGTTCATTAATAGCATATTCTTGATAGCCCTTGTGATCTCTAGTATATTTGCTACACTAAATTTGACATAGTATCTCAAGTTTATGCTAGAGAAGTTTGGTGTAATTTTATTCTTTGTATCTTTATATCGTGTTGTTGTTACTAGTTTCTAAATTTTATCCTTTATCCTACAAGTGGTATCAGAGCTTGGACTCTCTTTTAGGGCTTCACCAACTAGAGACTAAGGATGGCTAGCGATGGGGTGTCAATAGGCAAGGTGCCATTTTTTGATGGTACAAATTATGCTTATTGGAAAATTCGCATGACCGTTTATCTTAAGGCCATGAGTCCAAGCATATGGAGAATTGTAGTTGAGGGTTTCACTCCGGGGGTCAATCCCACACTCACATTTGACCAAGAGAAGCGAAACACTCATCTTAATGCTCAAGCTATGAATGCTCTTTTTGCAGCTTTGAACGCGGATGAGTTCAATCGAGTGAGCATTCTTGAAACCGCTCATGAGATTTGGACAACCCTCTCGAAAATTCATGAGGGAACATCCTCGGTCAAAGAAGCCAAATTGCATATGCTTCGAATCAAATATGAGAGTTTTATTATGTTGCCTCATGAAAACATCAATGAGATGTATTCACGATTGAACAACATAGTAAATGAGCTCAAGGGCCTTGGAGCATCGCTAACCAATTTGGACATTGTTCGTAAGATGCTTAGGGCTCTTCCGGAAAAATATGAGACCTTGGTGACGTTGTTTCTCAACTCACCGGAGTTGCCAAGAATGACACCAACGGGACTCCTTGGAAATCTCATAACCAATGAGATTTACAAGAAGGACAAGGAAGAGCTCTAGCTCTTCGAAGAAGAAGAATATCGCCTTCAAGGCAAAGGCGGAGTCAAGCGATAAGATGCTGAATGACTCCGATGACGATGAAGACACCGAGGAGGAAATGGCCCTCCTTGTAAGAAGAATGAGAAAATTAATGAAGAGGCACTCAAGCACAAACGGTCCTCAAAAATTCAAGAAAGGACAATACTCAAGCACCAACCGATATGCAAATATCCGATGCTATGAGTGTGATGAGAAGGGAGATATTGTCTCAAAATGTCCAAAGAAAAGGGACGACAAAAACAAGTCCCCCTCGAAGAATAAGTTCTTTCATGGGAAGATGAAGCTCTTCAAGAAGTTGAATAAGGATGGGAAAGGCGAGGCTCACATTGGAGAGTGGAACTCCGAAGAAGAATATTCGGACTCCAACTCGTCCGAGGATGACACACCTTCAAAGAAGAAGGGTCTTGCCGGCATCGCCATTGAGGAGAATTCATCCCCCTTCATCACTCCTTTGTGTCTTATGGCAAAAGGAGATTTCAAGGTAAACACAAATGATGATGAATCCTCCTATGATGAATTAATGGATATGCTTGAGGATTTGAATGAGTATCTTGGTAAAGAAAAGTCTAAACATAAAGCTTTGAGAAAAGAATACCTTTCCCTCAAAGATTCTTATGATGAGCTAAAAGAAGCTTATGAGACTCTCCTCACCAAGGACCATTCAGAGTCTCAAAATGATATAGGGATTAGTTGCAAAATTATTGATGATGTGTCTTGCTTAGAAATTGATTCATGTTGTATATCAAAAACTAGCATATCTACCTCTTGTGATAATTTATCAAATATGCCATCAATTTCATGCTCTAGTTCAACTTCATGCCATGAAAACCTAGTGGTAGAAAATAATGAATTTAAGGAACAAGTAAATAAACTTAGCAAAAGTCTTGATTGATGTTTTAAGGGTAAAGACACTCTAAATAAAATCTTGAATGGTCAAAGATGCTCCTACAATAAAGAAGGACTAGGATATGTTCCTAAGAAGGGCAAAAAGATTAATAACAAAGCTCCTCGTTTTCTTAAATCAAATGAGAAGTTTTGTTATAAATGTCATGAGGTAGGTCATCTAGCAAATAATTGTCTTTTGGATAAAACAACTAAAAATAACATTTATGACTCTTGCTATGTACTTAAGAAAGATAGTTTTGGCAAAATAATTGCTAAATTTGTTGGCACTCCTATACTTGGTCGTAAAAAGAATGCCATTTGGGTGCCTAAAGCCTTGGTTACTAACCTCCAAGGACCCAAACAAATTTGGGTACCTAAAAAGACTTGATTCTCTTTTGTAGGTGAACTACAAGACCAGCGGACGGCATTGGGTGTTGGATAGCGGATGTACTCAACATATGACCGGTGACCAGAAAATGTTCACCACCTTTGAAGTAGGAAATGGGCAAAACGACAAGATCACATTTTGTGACAATAGTAAAGGAAAGGTATTGGGTTTGGGCAAAATCGCTATCTGAAATGACCTTTCTATTTCAAATGTTTCTTTAGTAGAGACCTTAAATTTTAATTTGTTATCGGTTTCTCAAATTTGTGATCTAGGTCTTACTTGCATGTTTCCTAAGAATGGTGTTGTGATCTCTAAAGAAAATGATAATTCTTTAGTATTCAAAGGTTTTAGATTTGGGAATTTGTATTTGGTTGATTTCACTCTAAATGAGTCTTGTCTTCAAACTTGTTTAATTGCAAAGACATCCTTAGGATGGTTATGGCATAGAAGACTAGCTCATGTTAGGATGATCCAACTCAAAAAGCTTTTTAAGAATGATTTAGTTGTGGGCTTGAAAGATGTAAAGTTTGAGAAAAATAGACTTTGTAGTGCTTGTCAAGCCGGTAAGCAAGTTGCTAGTTCTCATCCTTCAAAAAGTATCATGTCCACATCTAGACCATTAGAGCTTTTACATATGGATTTGTTTGGCCCAACAACCTATAAGAGCATTGGAGGAAATTCTTATTGCCTAGTCATTGTTGATGATTTTTCACGGTATACTTGGGTGTTCTTTCTAGATGATACATCCGAAACCTCCGGTATCTTTAAAAACTTTGCAAAAAGGGCTCAAAATGAATTTGACTTTAAAATTAAGAAGATTTGTAGTGACAACGGTTCCAAGTTCAAAAATACAAAAATTGAAGATTATTGTGATGAACTTGGAATAAAGCACGAACTTTCCGCCACCTACACTCAGGAGCAAAATGGAGTTGTGGAACGAAAAAATCGAACATTAATTGAAATGGCAAGAACTATGCTTGATGAGTATGGCACTTCCGATAGTTTTTGGGCGGAAGCCATTAATACTGCTTGCCATGCAACAAATAGGCTTTATTTGCATCGTCTCTTGAAAAAGACCTCTTATGAGCTTCTTGTTGGAAGAAGACCAAATATATCTTATTTTTGAGTGTTTGGTTGCAAATGTTATATCTTGAAAAAGGGTGTTCGACTTTCAAAATTCCAAAGTCATTGTGATGAAGGGTTCTTGCTTGGATATTCCTCAAATAGCAAAGCATACCGTGTATTTAACAAAAATAAAGGTTTTGTGGAAGAAACTTGCGATATTGAGTTTGATGAAACTAATGGCTCTCAAGAAGAGGAAGAAAATTTGGATGATGTAGGTGAAGAAGGATTAAGAGAAGCAATGAAGAACATGACGCTTGGAGACATAAAATCAAAGGAGGATAAACAAGATCAACCTTCATCCACTAAAGTTGAACCCTCTACTTCCGCAACGCCAAATCAAGTTCAACCGATCAATGTGGATGAAAAAGAGGGTGATCAACAAACTCTTACTCTACCTCAAATAATTCATCACGGGCTCTCCAAAGATCATCCAATAGATCAAATATTGGGTGATGTTAGTAAGGGTGTTCAAACTCGATCTCGTGTCGCTTCTTTTTGCAAACACTACTCCTTCGTATCTTCTTTTCAACCTACTCACATAGATGAAGCTCTAGATTATCCGCATTGGGTAAATTCAATGCATGAAGAACTCAATAACTTTGCTAGGAATGATGTTTGGACTTTAGTGGAAAGACCCAAGGAACACAACGTAATAGGTGCAAAATGGGTATTCCGAAACAAACAAGATGAAAATGGTATTGTGGTAAGAAATAAGGCTCGGTTAGTGGCTCAAGGATTCACTCAAATCGAAGGTTTGGATTTTGGTGAAACTTTTGCACCCGTGGCTAGATTAGAAGCTATTAGAATCTTACTTGCTTTTGCATCTTGTTTTGATATTAAATTATTTCAAATGGATGTAAAGAGTGCTTTTCTAAATGGAGAAATATCTGAATTGGTATTTGTTGAACAACCTCCCGGTTTTGAAAGCTCTATATATCCAAACCATGTTTACAAACTCTCTAAGGCACTATATGGTCTAAAACAAGCTCCTAGAGCATGGTATGAGCGTCTTAGAGATTTTCTACTTTCGGGAAGGTTGATAGAACACTTTTTACAAAAATCATTGATGAGGAATTCTTCGTATGCCAAATCTTTGTTGATGATATTATATTTGGTTCTACTAACGAAGACTTTTGCAAAGAATTTGGTGATATGATGTCTAGGGAGTTTGAGATGTCAATCATTGGAGAATTAAGCTTCTTCCTTGAACTTCAAATCAAGCAACTCAAAAATGGGACCTTCGTGAGTCAAACCAAATATGTGAAAGACTTGCTAAAGAGATTTGGCATGGAAGACTCGAAGCCTATCATGACTCCAATGGCTTCTAACGGGCATCTTGATCTAAACGAGGGAGGTAAACCGGTAGACTTAAAACTTTATCACTCTATGATTGGTAGTCTACTTTATCTCACCGCATCAAGGTCCGATATTATGTTTAGTGTGTGCATGTGTGCTCGCTTTCAAGCTTCCCCTAAAGAATGTCATTTAGTAGCTGTTAAGAGAATTCTAAGATATTTAAAGCATTCCTCAAATATAGGGTTATGGTATCCTAAAGGTGCTAATTTTGATTTAATTGGATATTCAGACTCGAATTATGCGGGTTGCAAAGTGGATAGAAAAAGCACCTCCGGAAATTGCCAATTCCTAGGTAGATCCCTCATTTCTTAGTTCTCCAAGAAACAAAATTCCGTAGCTCTATCCACCGCCGAAGCCGAATACATATCCGCCGGTAGTTGTTGTGCTCATTTATTGTGGATGAGGCAAACTTTAATGGACTATGGAATAGATTTTAAAAATGTGCCTCTATTATGTGATAATGAAAGTGCCGTTAAAATTGCCAACAACCCGGTCCAACACTCAAGAACTAAACATATAGAAATTCGTCATCATTTCTTGAGAGATCATGTTAGCAAGGGAGATATTGTGATTAGTCACATTAGAACCGAAGATCAACTTGCCGATATTTTAACCAAGCCTTTAGATGAAACCCGGTTCTGTAAATTGAGGAGTGAATTAAATATCATAGACATCTCTAATGTGGTTTGAGTTTTCATTTAAATCTTGCTTAATGATTGATTGGTTACTCTTTATGATCTTATTTAATGCTTTTCATTTTCTTTAAATATAGCAATTGTTGAGGGGGAGTTCTTTTTGTAATTCATATGTCTTAAAATAGTGCTATATGTTTCAAAAAGAATAAGTTTGAATCAAATTTAAGTCACAAGTCTTGAATTTTTTTTTAAAATTTGGATGCTATTGTATGTCTTATATAAAATGGTGAAATCTTATTAGTTATCTTGAATTCTCTGGGTGTTTATCTCTGTTTTGGCTGTTTTCCCGGTAGCACCGCTCATACGAGAGCGGTAGCACCGGAGACCGGTACTACCGGAAAATCCACGGTAGCACCGGATTTGTCGGGTTTTGGGGGGTTAAACCAAGTGCGGTGCAACCGTTCACTTCATCTTCTTCACACCGCACCTCTCCTTTTTTCCTTTTTCCATTTGTTTCCCCACTCAAATTTCTTCAAAATCATCCGGAGAAATCAAGATTTCTCTCAATCCTTTTGATCTTCACTCGATCCTCTCTCAAAGGTACCTTCTTTTGTTCAAATATATCGACTTTTTCATGCCCTAGTATCATCTTCATACCTTTTTAGGGTTTTTGTGAAAAAATAGCAAAATGTGTGGTAATTTGTTGAAATTTATGGTTGTAATGAATTTGATGAAGGGTATACTTGCAGTTAGTCAACATTTCCTGAATCAAACCATTCAAAATCATGATTTCAAACAAATTATGTTTAAAACTGTATCTGGCCGGTGCTACCGGTCCCTGTGCGGTAGCACCGCCCCAGATCCGGTGCTACCGAGTTTGCGTAGGCGGTAGCGTCGGATTTGCAGATAAACTGCTCACAAATTGCTATCTTTTTACAAAATTCTAAGTTTCTAGGGGTTATTCATTGACCTTACTCCTTAAAACTCTCTTTTGTATCCAGTAATCATGCCTAAGACCCGAGGCTCTGGGTCTTACGTAAAAGTGGCTGCAAATAGAGGTCGAGCTCCACCTCCTCAAGATTCTGATAGTCAAGATGACATCCCTATAGCTTCAAGACGACGTGAAGTCCGAAAGAAGAATAAGCAAGAAATTGGTGGAAACTCCAAGAAATCCAAGGGAAAACATCCTGTGTCAGAAACTGAAGAAGCAAGTGATTCTATGGACATAGATAAATCTCAAAGTGGAGAAGAGACCGAAGAAGAAAATCTTGATAACTTTGATCCTTCGGCAAATTTGAATACAATCAAAGGTGACACATATTTCTCCTTGAGAACTGCAAATCAATACTTGCTGCCTAGGAATGCCACTGAGGATAG
Source organism: Otatea glauca (assembly GCA_036346275.1). Lineage (NCBI taxonomy): Eukaryota > Viridiplantae > Streptophyta > Magnoliopsida > Poales > Poaceae > Otatea > Otatea glauca. The sequence continues at coordinate 24,138,075 of CM070731.1, read as the reverse complement.
ATTCAGAACATTGTTTCAGCAAAAAGTATTCTATGAGATTTACAAAGAAAAGGACTTTGCTGATCACAAATGGATAAATTGGGAGCACATTAGAAAAATTCCTCTGTTTGTTGGAGTCCCTGACTTATTCCATGGTGCTGGGTTATCAGACTTTGTCAGTAAAAGGTGTGACTACAATGAAGATCTGATCAGGCAGTTCTATGCCACCCTGCATGTTTCTGAGTCATATGAGAGCATTACTTGGATGACAGATGCCGCAGAGCACACAGTCACCAAGAGTGAAATTGAGGAAGCTTGGGGAATTCATCACAGTGGGTATCCTAGTGTACACAGTGATAGAGTCATCCCTCTCGCCAGAAAGTTTGATTTCTATGATCCTTCAACTTCAGTCAAGCGTCCAGGTAAAATGGCGCATCTTATTCCTTCTGCTAGTCTTATAAATAGAATTGTCAGAGTAACCATCCATCCCAAGAGTGGCAATTATGATGAAATCAGAGGGTATGCCTGGAATATTATGAGCAAAATCATGAACAAACACAAGTTTGATGTGGACTTCCTGATTAGGGAAATGACATCCTCTGCTTGTGATAAAGGTAAAAGGATCTATCTTGCCCCCTATATAATGATGATTATTAAGAGAGTATCTGGATTTCGAGGGGGTGTGGGGGTGTTCATAAGCCCTATCATCCCCGTGAGGCTGCTCCTCAATCTATCAATCAGTGAGGTCAATCCTCATCTCAGCAGCCTCAGACTTAGGAGATCCCAGAAGCCTCAGAGGTTCCTCCAGCTAAGCATGATCAATTCCTTGACAGTTTGAGAAATGACCTCATGAGCAGCCTGGTAGTATGAGATCCGATATGATGAGTGGGTTTGCTAGGATAGATGAGGCTCAGGCTCAGACCCGACAGATGGTTGAGGAGGTTCGAGGACGACTGGACTCAGTTGATACTTCTATCTCCGAGCTCCATTCATCTCTGCCAGTCGTCTATCAGTGCTCAGGATCTCGTGCTCCTCCATCTACTCCGCCTCCTCCTCCAGCCCCTCCAGCTTCTTGAGCTCTTCGACGATCTTCTTTACTTTTGGTATTTGATGCCAAAGGGGGAGAAGTTAGTAAAGTGAAGTATGGGGCGACGAAATGAAATTAACTATGTAATGATGTGAATGTGTTTATGTGATGTGTTTGTGCTTGGAGGTTGTTTATGATGATACTTGATTAACATGGTTAAACTTTTTTTAATGCTTATAATTGTTATATTCTTATGCTCTTGCAAACAATACTCATATCATGATTTTATCCTTGCTTATTCATCCACGGATTCATCTCTTAAACAAAACTCTGTCAATTTTTTTTGAAAATTCTCTCAAATGTGCAACTATTCACTTTCTATTAACATGCACATTTCTAGGGGGAGCATTTGCTCTAAAATATCATGATTAAATATTTTTCGTATGTTTCAAAAAGCAAGAAACTTATGGATATTGAATCACTTGAAGCAAAACCTTCTTTTCTCTTTTTACATAAAAACAATTTTATTTTTCACTTTAAGGTTGTCATCAATTACCAAAAAGGGGGAGATTGAAAGCATTTTGGCACCCAGAGTGTTTTGGTTTTAATAATTAATGACAACTTTGTTATATGATCTAATACTTTTCTTGAGAATATTGAAAGTAGGTCAATTCCAAGATTGATGACCATGGAAATATCAAGGAAGGTACAAATCAATTGTCAATATGTCAAGATCATGAAAAGGTAAATTTATAAGGATCTTTTCTAGTCTTTTGCCGATCTTGGTGTTTGGAAGAAAGATCGGTTTACTAGATTTAGGGCCGTACTATTAAGAGGGATCTTGACGCTTATCTTGATGTCATTTAGGGTTTAAAGCCTCAAAATGCATATTGAAATAGTTGCTAACGATAAATAAGTTCCCACTTTGAAAATCCTTTGAAACAAATGAAGTCTCTGGAAATCCGGTGCTACCGCCCAGGGCAGCGCGGTGCTACCGGGTGCGCGGTAGCACCGGCTCAATAGCGCGGTGTGAAAATTCCAGAGAAGGGCTTCTTGGGCGTTTTGTAACCTGGTGCTACCGCCCATGGCAGCCCGGTGCTACCGGGATAGCGGTAACACCGGACATCAACCCAGTGTGAAAATCACAGAGGGGTGTGTTTTGGGTGTTTTTGGTAGCCTGGTGCTACCGCCCATGCTGGGCCGGTGCTACTAAACTATCGGTAGCACCGGACATCAACCCGGTGTGAAAATTCCAGAGAAGCACCTTTCTGGGCATTTGGTAGCCCGGTGCTACCGCCCATAATGTCCCGGTGCTACTGGACCTTCGGTAGCACCGGTCCTAAGCCCGGTGCTATAATTCCAGAGAAGTCTCTTTTTGAAGAAAGAAAATGAGGTGGACCCCCTGTAACGGTCTCTGGCAAGTGCATTAAATGCATTGTTCTAGCCGTTGAAGTGGAGCCCGGTGCTACCGGTTGTACATGGGCGGTAGCACCGGAAAAATAGTTTTTCAGATTTCGAGCTCCAACGGCTAGAAAGTTTGGTGGAGGCTATAAATACCTCCCACCTGCATTCTAGAGTAACTCTTTGTCCTCATTGATGATATTTGAGCTCTAGCAAGTATTCTCCACTCTTGTGTGTATTCAATTTTCATTTGTGAGTGTGAGAAGCTAGGTTGTGTGTTGCATTTCATATTTGAGCCTTTAGACACAAATATTCGACCTCAAGCAAGCATCAAGGTTTATTACTCTTGGAGGTTGCTGCCTCCTAGACTGCTTGGTGGCGATTGTGCTGGTGAGCTTCTCAACGGAGATTGTGAGAAGCCTCGGCAAGTTGTGAAGGCCGGAGTTCGCCTACCCGTAGCGGGGAAGAACTACCTTAGTGATCGAGGAAGGCTCAAGCGAGTGGAGCTGGCTTGACGTGGTTCAAGGCACCTCAACGTGGAGTAGGGGAGACCAGCAAGTCTCCGAGACCACGGGTCAAATTTCTTGTCTCCTATTTATTTGTGATTGGCTTTCCTCATTGTTAAGAATCTAGTTGATTAATAGCATATTTTTGATAGCCCTTGTGATCTCTATTTATTTGCTACACTAAATTTGACATAGTATCTCAAGTGTATGCTAGAGAAGTTTGGTGTAATTTTACTCTTTGTATCTTTATATCATGTTGTTGTTGCTAGTTTCTAAATTGTGTCAAAAAATTTAGAAACCTCCTATTCACCCCCCTTCTAGTTCGTTATCCTTGATCCTACAACCGGTTGGAGGACAGTTCTCTTCATCGCCTCACTCGTCAGGGCACGCCGCTGATCAGTTCTCTTGGGCGGATCAGTTCTTCTCCGGCACGTAGTTCACTCACCCCCCTCCAGCGACACAGTTCACACAGCCCCCTCCAGCGACGTAGATGACACAGCAGGACTACGACACCTCCTACAGGTACGCGTTGCCTCCCCGCGAGCGTCGTCCGGTGCAGCGGTATAGCCCTTCAGATTACGGGCAGGCGCGACCGTCCTAGGAGCTTCACACATGACCTCTGGACGATGCACCGGCTTTAGCATTTAGAGCAAAGTGAGGTCGTCGTAGGGGTAGGGGTGCTCAGGGGGGTGGTTCAGGGTAGTACCTTATTTTGTTGTCATCATATACATGTTTTATACTTCCTCACTTAATGTATGATTTACTATTTCACACCATTTATTTTGCTGTGCTCGCGTTTTATTTCATTCATCGTAATCTATTTTCTAGTATAGAACCGTATCATCGCCCTACGAACAGACGTTTCCACTAGGCGTTTCGAAGTATGATAAGGTTCATGGATCCACATTGCATGAAAAAGGCGTTCTGCATATTTTTCATCCCTTTTCTCACATCGGCCTAAAAAAAGGCTCCGAGGCCGACTAGACAAGTCACTTGTATCATCCATCACCTTTTGCAGTGACAAGTTACAACACTGCTCAATGCTTCTTACTTTTTCAGGCTGATTTTACAACAATAGACATCACTTTTGCCAGACCGATTTGACAACACGCTATCATAAGCTTTGTCAGTCTTAACACATTGCATGCACGACTACCTTTTCAGCCTGACTTACAACACACTCCAGCATTTTTCTATCCCTCTGTACGTTTCAATCTTACATTCCGACACTTAGTCCATACACCACCACTTCGAGTCTATAAAAAGCCAAACTACAGGCACACAATTGCAGCTCCCACTCACACTTCTTCACCAAGGCTAGATCCTCTAGCAGAGCATTTCCATGGACACCTGATATGAGCAGCGTAGCTCTCAATTACACGTTGAAGGTTACGTGTGGTGGGATGGGCGATCCATTCAAGGAGGAGAATCTAAGTAAAGTGGTGTCCAAATTGCAAGAGTGGCGCCCGACATTATGGAGGCATAACTTGACAACCTCTAGCCTGAACCTTGTGACCTCCGACGACCTAAAGGCGCACATGCAATGGTGGCGTCAAAGATATTTCAGGGTGTGCGAACTAGCCGACCACCCTTCTGCTACATGTTTCTCTAGAAGATATTACAGGGTACTGATGCTGCCCGATCGGTATGCAGAGCATATTAAGGTTAGTTATTTTATATTTGTTCACCTTATACTAATCTTTTTACCATTTTATATGAGTTCACTACTTCGTATGCTTGTCTTGTGTGTTAGTCATTCCCAGAGGATGAAGAGTTGCTGAACAAAGATATCCTAGAATTCTTAGCGATGTATATGCTCTTCGGCGGGGGTGTGATGCCTGGTTCGTGTAGAAGATACAGAAGCGGATCTAGCTGGAGGGGTAGAGATCGACACAATACTTCTGCAGCATCAAGTTCAACATGCCGTTCAACCAGCACCGGAGGGGGGCTTGCTCCTAACTATGCAAATGACGATGACGATGACGATAACGATTTCGTATCACCTCCACCGCGATGTTCAAGCACTTCCACAGCAGGCCGTTCAAGAAACAATGCAAGGGAACGTTCAACCAGCACTAGAGGCGGGCTAGTTCCCAACCATAAACACAAATGACGATGACGATGATGATGACTATTTCGTATCACCTCCACCTCGACGTTCAAGCACTTCCACCAATAGATGACTTTTATCTTTGTCAACATGCCCTATATCGAAGACTATGGCCATACAATGTATGGTTTTGTGACTTATGTTGTATCCCAGTTTTATCAATTCTTTAAGGCATGTATGTACCTATGTTGTATCGTAGTTTTATGAATATCAATGTCGGGTTTTATTTGTCGTCAAATTTGTCGCACATCGAAAGACGAACAACGGAATTTGTTTTTTTCCTGGAAATAATTAACTGACAAATAATTTTGTAAAGCACTACATTAATTAGCATCGACACATACAATTAATTTTTCCAAATTAATTGACCCTACTTTGCACTATACAATTCTACGACCCGTCAAAATAACACTGACGATTTTTCTCGTAAATTAAATTTCCTCTAAAAATATTTTAATCGAATTTATAATTTTTTTGGGTGACTTCTTCCTGTCTTCCTATGGTCGGGCGACTGAGGTGTATTCTTGCAATTTTTTAGCGCAAGATATATTTCTCCAATTTTAATAAAAAATTGTATTACTTACAAAAAAAAAATCCTGCATGAATTATCACCGAAAAGTATGAATTTTTCTTCATTTATAGACCCTACTTTTAACTACATGAATTATCATCGACAAATTTATTATTTGAAAATATTTCGCATTTATTTTATAAAATCCACCTATTTTCGCTAAATGGTATGGCGAAAATAGGTTGTCGCCATACCGTGTGGCGACATCCCTATTTTCGCCACACCATTTGGTGAAAATAGGGTGTCCCGGCCAAACAAACTGTCAGCCATTCTTAATTGCACAATTTTCCTATTTTCGCCACACCGTTTGGCGAAAATACCATTTTCACCGAACCATATGGCGACTACCTGATTTTCGCCAACCGGTACGGTGACGTAATATTATTTTTGCAAATTTTTTAATCCGCGTATTAATGTCGCAATTACTTTTAAAAAATGTATTATTTAAAAAAATCCCTTAAGGGAGGTACATCATGCAGAGGGTTAATCCATTAGAGATGACAGAACTATCAGCCACCAATGTCCCAGTTTAAATAGTCAACAAACATTCTCTATGCACTATCTGTTAAGGAACCTCGCTATCGAATAGTCCGGAGTTCCCGAATAGATCTGAATTGGAGAGCAGAGAGAGAAAGAGAGACATAAGTTTAGGGAGAACGACGACTGAATTCTTTATTGCTATTCTGATTGCTTGTACATAGGGGGGACCCCCCTCCTCCTTATATAGTAGTCGCCTAGGGTTTCGGCTAAGGGACCATCGTGGGCTTTTCATTGGGCCACTTGGTTTCCCAACACTCCCCCTTGGGCCCTTTGCCGCGAGATGCATATGCCTCATTAAAACTCCAGAAAAACCCAGTGGGAAAAATACTTGGAGAAAGAGTACATAGCATACGCTTACTGTGTTGCACGGATTGCCTCGTCAAAACCTTATGCAAGAAAACTTCATGAAAAACTTGCTAAGGAAAGAGTACAATTCACCCAAACTTCAATTGCTAATCTTCAAGATTCATGTTGGGTACTCAAAATTCATATTCGAGATTTATGTGGGAGTATGTGAAATATCTCCCCTTGAAATCTGCACTTCTCTAAGTCTCATCATCCCAATCCCTTTTACGCATCTTTCAAAGGTAGATGCTGGGAGTGATTTAGTGAACAAATTTGCAAGATTTTCACATGACTTAGTATGCAATATCTTGATCTCGTTCATCTTATGCAATTCGTGAGCATAGAAGAACTTGGGGTTGATATGCTTCGTGAGATTGCTCTTCACATAACCCATCTGTGCTTGAGTAACACAAGCTGCATTATCTTCATAGATGATCGTGGGAGTTTGCTCAATGTTCAAGCCACATGACTTCTGGATGTGGTGAACCATTCTTCGGAGCCATGCACATTCACGAGATGCTTCATACAAAGCAATGATTTCCGAGTGGTTTGTCGACGTCGAGACAAGGGTCTGCTTAGACGACTTCTAGGAAACTGCTGTTCCTCCACATAGGAAAACATAGCCAATTTGGGACTTACCAGTATGCGGGTCTGACAAATACCCAGCATCGGCGTAGCCAACCAAATTCAGTTCATTGTTTCTTTTGAAGAACAAACCGAGATCTTTACTTCCTTGGAGGTAACTGAAGATGTCCTTGACCCCTTTCCAATGCCTTTTGGTGGGTTACGCAGACATCACACGGCTAGCAAATTCACAATAACGCAATGTCCGGCCTAATGCTATTCGCAAGGTACATGAGCGCTCCAACTGCACTCAGATATGGGAATTCTGCTCCCAGGACTTCCTCCCCCTCTTCTCTAGGTCTGTATGGGTCTAGGTCTACTTGGAGTGACCTTCCGACCATTGGAGTCTTTGCAGGATATGCCTTTTCAAAGCCAAATCTTTCCAACACTTTCTGCGTGTAGGATGATTGGTGTACTAACATTCCTCCTTGGACATGCTCAAGCTGCAATCCTAAACAAAACTTGGTTTTACCCAAATCCTTCATTTCAAACTCAGACTTCAAGTATGAGCATGCTTCTTCAATTTCTTCATCCGTCCCAATGATGTTCAAGTCATCTACATAGACGGAGATTATACAGAATCCATTCAGGGATCGCTGAATAAACACGCATGGACAATCTTTGCTGTTTGTGTAGCCTTTCTTGCAGAGGAAGTCACTCAAGCGATTGTACCACATTCTTTCTGACTGTTTTAGCCCATATAGTGATTTCTCCAATTCCACACTGTACAGATTTCTATTTGCTCCGTCTTGGTTCGGGATAGGAATACCTTCCGGTACATTCATTTATATCTTCGAATCCAAGTTTCCATACAAATATGCTGTAACAACATCCATTAGCTTCATTCTCAACTTAATTCCTCCCATTACCGGAGAATAGGTTTCTTCATAATCAACTCCAGGATGTTGAGTGAAACCCTGAGCTACGAGCCTTGCCTTGTACCTTACAACTTCGTTGTTTTCATTCCTCTTCCGAACAAAGACCCATTTGTGACCTACAGGGTTTATATGGGGAGATGTGCGGCATACGGGCCCAAACACCTTTCTCTTGTTCAGAGAGACTAACTCTGCAGTGATTGCCTTCTTCCATTCTTTCCAATCTAGCCTTTTCTTGCACTCTGCTAGAGATGTAGGCTCGGGATCATGATCAATGATCGAGGCAATCTTCTTTGCGAAGTATGCATCAACATTGGCTGTTGCTCTATTCAGGGATTCTCCTGTTATTACAAAGTTTATGGCCATTTCTTCATGGGGTGCTTCATGCACTTCTACTTGCTCTTCACTGCTATTCCCTATCACAGGAGCAAGTTCCTTTAGCTTTTCATTGCCTATGTGTGCGCACACATTATTTCCGGCGGCTTCCTGCAGTGGAAGATTCAAGTCTGGAATTGCCTTTTTCGTCGGCTTCTTTCCTGTGCTAGGTCTCGACTGGCTCCCCTTCTTTCCTTGGGGTATTTTCGTGATTGGTTGTGGTAAGTCCTTTCGCCCAGTTTTCTCCAGACGTCTCCGGGTACTTTGGGTTTGAGGAGCGATTTCTGTTCTTTTCTTTGAGGCCTCGAGCGGGATGAGGATACCTTCTATTTTCTTTGGTATTTCCACCCTCTCTGGTGCATTCCTTGCGGGTACATGCGACTTAACCACGCCCTTCAGATCACAAAAATGATCAGGCAGTTCATTTGCTAAATTGTGCAAATCAATTATCTTCTGGACTTCTTGATTTGCTTCATTAGTGCAGGGGTCATGCGCGGGGATCCCAGTGGAATGCCATATGATTTCCCAGCATTTTTCATCCAAAGGTTGATTTCCTCCCCCTAATGACGGGAAACGGTCCTCGTCAAAAATGCAATCAACGAATCGGGCTGTATGCAAGTCTCCAGTCATGGGTTCCAAACACCTAATTATGGATGCACTCTCATAACCAACGTATATCCCAGACTTGCGGAGAGGGCCCATTGCAGTCCGCTGAGGGGGTGGTATAGGAACATATACCATACACCCAAATTTCCTGAGATGGGAGATCTTCGGGATGATCCCGTGCACAAGCTGCATAGGAGAATGGATGTTGTAGGTTGAAGGTCCGAAGTTGATGAGACCTGCTGCGTGCAGGACTGCTTGTCCCCAACAAGTGTTGGGAAAGTTAGAACTCTGTAAAAGCGGTCTGGCAATGAATTTAATCCTCTTTATTAGTGCTTCAGCTAGTCCATTCTGCGTATGGACGTGCGGTACGGAGTGCTCAACTGCTATCCCTGTTGCAGTGCAATAATCATCAAATGCCTTTGAAGTAAATTCTCCGGCATTGTCCATTCTAATAGACTTCACGCGATGATTAGGGAAAGCATTCTTAATTATTATGATCTGCGAGATCAGCTTTGCAAAAGCATGGTTTCTTGTTGACAATAAGCATACATACGACTATTTCGAGGAAGCATCAATGAGCACCATAAAGTATCGAAACGGCCCTGACAGGGGCTGAATCGGGCTGCAAATATCCCCCTGGACGCGTTCCAGGAATGCAGGAATTTCACTTTGCACTTTCATGATAGAGGGTCTGGTTATTAATTTCCCGGTGGCACATGCAGGGCACACGAAATCTTCATGATTCGGGAAACTTTTAACATTAATGCCATGACCTTGTGAGTTGTTTACTATATTTCTCATCATTCTAAGACCAGGATGACCTAATCTACCATGCCATAAAGAGAATAACTCAGAGCTTCTAAAGACAGTTTTCAAGGAAGTATACATTTCGGGTGCATGAATATTCGTGTAGTACAACCCAGATTCATATGAGGGACATTTTTCTAATACCATTTTTCCACATATCGTGTGCTTCACAATGCACAAGTATCCTTTGCCATTTTCTTCATTGGTTTCTACGTGAAAACCATTGGCGCGGATGTCTTTGAAACTTAAGAGAGTGCGCGTTGATTCGGGGTACAATAGGGCTTCTTCAATTACCAAAATTATACCCATAGGTAATATAATTGTGGCTCTTCCAGAGCCTATTATATAGGAATTGCTTCCTGCGATCGTAGTAATCTTTCCAGCGTTCTTCGTGATCGACTGGAAGTATTGGACTCTCTTAAGATGGTATTTGTTGTGCCACTATCAACAATGCATATCTCTTCCTTTTGGGCGCTACACGATTTCTAGGTCAAAGAAATATGATTCTAATCAGATAGAAGAAAAATAATCCAAACATTGCTTGCAAATTTAAAGTATACTGGAATAAAGAATAAATTGCATATTTATTCATGAGTGAAGTATGCTCTTCTAGAGCTTACAAACCATTATTCAAAAGAAAATGCGAACGACCATAATCTAAAAAAATATGCATTACACAGAATCTATAAAATATACACTAATTTCTGCTTCTATGTCATCGACATAAGTTTTCTCTTCATTTGCCATAATATTAGCTGCAGCATCGATGTCCAGGTTATTCTGTGAGGATGAGACAAGTGGGGTATCATCATCACCAATCTTGGCGAAGTGCGTCTCTGCTGGGGCGTTTTCTTTTGCCTTCCTCTTAGCCTGATATGTGTTGATCACTTCCTTGGATTCCCGACATATCTTCGACCAGTGTCCCCAAGTGCCGCACCTGAAGCACGTTTGGTTCTGCTGTCCATACGGCTTGGCGTGCGCCTTTTCCTTGTCATCTTTCTTCACTGGGGCTTTAGACTTCCCTTTAGCGTGAGACCTCTCTTTTCCACCCTGCTTGCCCTTCTTTCTATGAATGGGCTTTCTCACCTTATAGCTATTGGCATTGACTTCTGTGCCGGAGCCCCTTCCAGGTGGCTGCGAGACATAGTTTTTGCGTAGAACATCGTCTTGCAATTCCGCAACTTGCATTACATCAATCAGTTCACTATACTCCTTGTATGCGTCCAGACGATAGCTGCGTGCACTTTGGATAGCATTTGGGTGGAAGGTAGAGAGAGTTTTCTCAATCTTCTTGATAAGACCATGACGGCCCAGAAAGGCATGCTTCTATCTCAAGCCAAGACAAGGGCCCAACAACTTCTGATACTCCAATCCCAGCCCAAGATCAAGCCCAATTCGTTCACGAGTACAGTTCGGCCCCCAGGATAGCATGTCAATAAAACAACCATATCTAGATCATATGAAGTCCAATTGAGGCGTTCTTGGACTCTACGGAGAAGCCCACGACGAGAGCTTTCCAACAGAAGTCGTTTTAGGTCCAAACTCCTTTTGGATCAATGGAAATCATCAAATCAATATGACGAACAGAATCTGCTAGGTGCTGCGCCACCTCCACTTGGGCCCAAAGGCCTTGTACGTCCTAGGGTTTCACGGCCACCACCTTGGCCACCTCCCTTGCCCTCTTCCTCATATATATTCAGTAGCCGTCGCTAGAATAGATGGGTTTTGCTTAGATTACAACTAGACGCTTTGTCAGTTCTTCGCCGTTCATCGGTTTGTGGAACCCCAACTCGTGTGCTTAATATTATTCGCAATTCTAGATTGCATCTTCTACGTTCTTGCTTGTGTTCTCGATTCGCATGCAGGGATAAGCCTTCTTGTTGTGGTCAACCGTGTTTGTGCATGGTTGATAACCAACGAGCCCGTCTTTATAGCGATTCTTTGGGTTGAATCATTACGATTGGAAGCGGATTGTCAGCGTCGAGTTCTCCACCAATCGACTTAACGGTGGCCCGATCTTCCGGCGGGTAATAGTAAGTCGATTGGTGGAGAACTCGGCGTTGACGATCCGCTTCCAATCGTAATGATTCAACCAAAGAATCGCTACACCAACTTCGTTGGTTATCAACCTTGCACAAACACGCTGACCTCGCCAAGAAGGCTTATCCTCGCATGCTAATCGAGAACACAAGCAAGAACGTAGAAGATGCAATCTGAAATTGCGAATAATATTAAGCACACGAGTTGGGGTTCCACAAACCGATGAACGGCGAAGAACTGACAAAGCGTCTAGTTATAATCTAAGCAAAACCCATCTATTCTAGCGATGGCTACTGAATATATATGAGGAAGAGGGCAAGGGAGGTGGCCAAGGGGTGGCCCCAAACCCTAGGACGACAAGGCCTTTGGGCTCAAGTGAGGTGGCGCAGACTCCAGCAGATTCTGTTCATCATATTGATTTGACGATTCCTGTTGATCCAGAAGGAGTTTGGACCTAAAACCACTTCTGTTGGAGAGCTCTCGTCATGAGCTTCTCCGTAGAGTCCAAGAACGCCTCAATTGGACTTCGTATGACCTAGATATGGTTGTTTTATTGACATGCTGTCCTGGTGGCCAAACTGGACTCGTGAACGAATTGTGCTTGATCTTGGGCTGGGATTGGAGTATCAGAAGTTGTTGGGCCCTTGTCTTGGCTTGAGATAGAAGCATGGCTTTCTGGGCCGTCATGGTCTTATCATCCTCCCCTTCTTGATTTTGAGTCATGCTCGACTCAAGCTCATTGGCCTGCAAAAGGTTAGTAACAAGAGGCGGCAAAGAAAGCAACATATTCTTTGGTTGTTGATAGAATGGCACATTAAAAGAAGATTTCAAAATGGTACAAATATAAACTCGATGCACCATGTACTTTTGTTTATCATTATATTTGCCAATAGCATGAAAACTAACACTGGATGACCATGACAAATTAGCAGGTATAAAAAATCTCTCCTCTAAACAATTGAGATCACATATGACATCAAATTCAATGTAACCCAAAGTATTAAAGGAAGACAACAGTTTAATCTCATCCTTTTCATTAGCAAGGTGAATAACATGATTATTTTCAGCACACGTGTTTAGATTAGAAATGAAACTGACATGTTCATTCACTAGTTGAGGCATGGATGGGATAGCAAGTATCTCCTGTCCCACCTTCTCTTGCGTGTTTTCCTTCTCGTTCTTGTTCTCAATGTTCTGTGAAAAGTTAGTAGCAAGTGGAAACTCGACAAGATGCTGTTCTTCCAAAGAAAATTCTTCACTTTGGCAATTATAGACATTAATTTCAGCAAGATGTCTTTCATTTTCAATTTGATTTTCATTCTCACAAGCAAGATTAAATAAACTAGAGAGAGAACTATATTCCTTATCAACAAGAATACCCTGAATTTTCATATCAAGTCCATTTAAGAATTTTATTTCCTTAGCTTCTTCAGATTCATCTAACCCACAACGCAATAACAAAGTTTCTAATTCCTCGTAATATGACTTGACAGTTTTATCACATTGTTGTAGACATTGCAATTCATAAAGTAACTTTTTAGAATGATAAGCAGGAACAAATTCATCTCTCATAAGTCGTTTCATATGTTTCCATGTTTGTGGTACTGGCTTATAAGTACAAAAATCGTTCCACCAAATTGATGCACAGAGAGTTAAAGCACTAGCAGCAACTTTAATTTTTCGTTTATTACAGAGGTTACATTGCGAAAGAATTTTATCTACCTCTATTTCCCAATCAATATAAGCATCAACACCAAATTCGTTATAAGAAGGAAGAACTGGAAAATTCTTACCTTTACCAGTAGAAGGAGATGAATTAAAGTTTGGTTGGTGCTTATGCTCTTTTTTATCAAGTGCATTCTCCCTGTTTTGAATTTTCTTGTTCATAGTCTCATTCATTTCTCGAAGCATCTTTCGGGGCTCGTGTTACTGTCTTGGTCCTCCGGTACCCCTGCAATTACTAGTAGAAAACAGAAGATAGCCCAAAGTATTATCCCTATCAACTATTAGGTACTGGACAGTGGGATCACAAACTCTCACGCGTCTTACCACACCCTTACAAATGTTCTTACCAAAGCAGCAGGTGGTACAACCGGTGGCTGGTTCGTGATACCGTGAGGGCGTGAGCGAAGCGATTGCAAAGGAGAACCTGAACTGATAAGAAGTATGTGGAGCTCGGTAGGTAATATTTAGTAGCAAGGAATAAGCAATATCGAAATCAGATTAGCAAGCTGAATAAATGTCCAATGTACTCATCACAGTTGCTGGCCTAAACGTGTTCCTAGAACTAGTTCAACCTAGCAAGGGTTATATCAAAGCACATAGGACTCAATGGATGCAAACAATTCTGATTATCTACTTCTTTTTCCCTCTTTCTGCTTCTTTTTGCTTCTTTTCTTCTCTTTGATTTTTTTTTCAGTGCGGCTTTTTTTTGCACTTGCCTTTTGTTTTCCTTTCTTTTAACTCAAATACAAACAAAAATCTCATGTTTTGGAACAAGACAAGACGTTAAACAGATGACCGAAAAAATTGGCAAAAACAACACAGGAACATTCCGGGGCTCGGAACGCAGTCTCAGGAGCTGATTTTGAGGATCATGTATAGGTCTTTGACCCAAGGATATTTCAGATGCGCGTTGTCGTTCTCTTCGAAAAAAAAAGTACGCCCCAATCGGAGTTCATATGCAAAAGTTATGGCTGTTTTACTGAATACTACACAATCTAGAATTGCCTGCGACTTCACTTCTTCCTTTCGGTTAGGGCTAACAGTGCAAAACAAGAACTAGGGCAACGAAAAGGCACAACTAGAAACTAGGATCACGACCTCAAACCAGCAACAAGATGACGATGATGGACACAAATTCAACAAAGCAAAACTGAAACGAAAATTGCTAAGGCACAAGGGGTTGTAGGACAATGGAACCGATGAAGAACTTTTTGTAGGGCAATTTTTTTCTGGACTACAGGACGATGGCAAAACAAAAGTGGGGGATACAAGAATTACCTATCGGGCAACCGAAGCTCTGATACCATTTGATGGGAACGGTGGCCCGATCTTCCGACAGGTAATAGTAAGTCGATTGGTGGAGAACTCGACGTTGACGATCCGGCTTCCAATCAGAACAGATTCGAACCCAGCAATTGCTACACCACGGCTCCGTTGGTTATCAACCATGCACAAACACGGTTGACCTCGCCAAGAAGGCTTATCCCTGCATGCGAATCGAGAACACAAGCAAGAACGTAGAAGATGCAATCTGAAATTGCGAATAATATTAAGCACACGAGTTGGGGTTCCACAAAGCGATGAACGACGAAGAACTGACAAAGCATCTAGTTGTAATCTAAGCAAAACCCATCTATTCTAGCGACGGCTACTGAATATATATGAGGAAGAGGGCAAGGGAGGTGGCCATGGGGGTGGCCGTGAAACCCTAGGATGTACAAGGCCTTTGGGCCCAAGTGGAGGTGGCGCAGTACCTAGCAGATTCTGTTTGTCATATTGATTTGACGATTCCCATTGATCCAGAAGGAGTTTGGACCTGAAACCACTTCTGTTGGAAAGCTCTCGTCGTGGGCTTCTCCGTAGAGTCCAAGAACGCCTCAATTGGACTTCGTATGACCTAGATATGGTTGTTTTATTGACATACTGTCCTGGGGGCCGAACTGGACTCGTGAACGAATTGGGCTTGATCTTGGGCTGGGATTGGAGTATCAGAAGTTGTTGGGCCCTTGTCTTGGCTTGAGATAGAAGCATGGCTTTCTGGGCCGTCATGGTCTTATCACTTCTCCTCATCAGTGATCTTCTTGCCACATAGGGAGAGATTAGTACAAATTCTGTGCAAGACAGAATTGTACTCGGCCACTGTTTTGAAGTCTGCAAACCTCAGGCGGACCCAATCTTGCTGTGCTTGGGGAAAGATGGTGTACTTGAGCTTCTCGAACCGCTTCTGAAGTGCAGTCCAAAGCTCAAGTGCACTCTCCTCAGCCATATATTCATTTTTCAGAGTGGCTGAGAGGTGGTGCCTGAGGAAGTGCAAGGCTTGATCGTTCTACTCCGCGGTAGGTTTCGCGTCCTGCAAGGACCTTAGCCCAATCGCGGCACGGAGCTTCTTGCCCCCAAGAACGATTTTCACGTCCGATGCCCAAGTGAGGTAGTTCTGACCGTGCGGGGCCAGTTCTTCAAACTCACGATTCACGATGCCGGACATCTGCATGATATCAAAATTCTGACATTAGATTACTGCGTGTAATCTAATAGAAAAAAAATGGTTGCAAAAAGCATAAAGTGCAGAAAATAAATTGCCATGAATATCGAGTATCTTAAATAAAGCAATGAATTCAAAATTCATAAAGAATATTCATAAAACTGAGAATAAAGCTAGAAAAAATTAAAAACAGAGCCAGATAATTTTCTAGATTTTCATGCAATTTTTTTAAAAAAATTCTGCTATTTTTCTTTTCTTTTCCTTTTCTTTCTTTTTCTTCTTTGCCGAATGGCCTTTGGGCCGTGCGCTCTTACTGGTTGGCCCGCCTGGCCTGCCTGGCTGCTTGGCACGCTTGGCCTGCCTAGCCCGAAAAAAATTGCTAGCCGAGCATTAGAGACTGTGATAGAAGGATAGGTCCCGACCTTTCGATGAGAGGGGGATAGATTCGATTGGGTGGAAGAAGACGTTAGCGATCCGACTACACCGTCCCTAGACGATGCACCTTAGCGGGCGGTTTAGCCAACACGCGCGATTACAAGAAGTAGCAACTGCTATCTTTGATCTAAAAGAAAACCCACCATCTAATGGCAACGGCTGGCTGTTTATATTGTGGAGAGGCGTCTAGGAACCCTAGGGTGCAGCCTTAAGTGGGCTTTCCTTGTTACAAGGTCAAAGGCCCACTTTTGACTTAGACTGAAAAAAATGACGTTGCTTGATTGGACGATTCCTATCGACTCAGAAGGAGTTTGGATGTGATTCTAGATCCGTTAAAAAGTAGACTTGATAAGCTTTCAGTGAAGTACAAGAATGCCCAAAACCGAGTCCGGATGTAGCTGTGGCGGCCGAAACAAGTCAGCCCTGTCCTGGAGTCGAATCTGAACCCAACTCGTGCACTTCTCTTCTATCCTTCATCTTGGTTGGTTCCTCACCCAAGTTCCTGAGGCAAAGGACATCAACACAAGAATTAAATAGCATTCCATCCATTAAAATATTCGTATGAAGCTCGAGGAACGCATTCACCTGGTAATTGAGTTGATGTGCGCGAGCTCGACTAATCGGTCCTTGTATTACAGCAACCGGGACCAATTGATGTGTAGGTGTGGCTATATCCATAGAAGTGATATCCTCATCATCCTCCCCTTCTTGCATTGGAGTCGTCCTCAACTCAAGCTCGTCCTCTTCTCCAAAGTATGGCTTTAAATCTGCAATGTTAAATGTGGGAGAGATCCCAAAATCTGCAGGCAACTCAAACTTATATGCATTATCG